>JAHLJT010008756.1:124394565-124587401 GCA_031308135.1 Acheta domesticus
ATCATTAAGGTTCTAAAGTCTATCGTATTTTACATCACGCAATTGCCTATAGGCAATAATCTTTCTCTCAAGATAGTGTTTGGATTGCCTTACACATATCTTACACATTGCTTGACATTTTCTTTGTATAATATACGTTTTGTAAATTTTCACGAAGAATAAAAAAAATCAAGTGAAATTACTTCCATTGCAGTATCATAGACTTCAGCTTAAAGCAACTGGTGTAAAAGAATCAGGTCAAACAGGATCTAAAAAGTTTGTTTTTTTACCACAATTCTAGAAAATCTTGAACGCCGCAATCCTCACCTTGTAAACGAGAGAAAAGGCGCTTCTTTTAAACCCAGTTTCTCCGAGTCAAACACATCCCCCAGATGTTGGTCGAAATGAAGAGGAATTCCATTATGACGCAAACCGACTTTCATCCCTTTGTTCGGCCTTAACCTCTGTGCTCCGGACGTCACATGTAGCTGCTCCACAGCGGCTGTAACGCGAACGCGGGGACTTTTTAGAACAACGAATCTAGGCGAAGGCGGGCGAGATCAACTCTGCGAGCCTCCCTTTTTATTCCCAGTCATTTTACTTGCAGATGATTCCACTAATCACGGGGAAAGAGAGAGCGAGTCGGCGCCCCAGAGGGTCCGCGAGGCGCGGCCTCGGCGGGCGAAATTGAACCTCGGCTGCGCGCGCAGACTCGCGCACAAGGAGGCGCCACTGAATTTAATTCTGGACAAAAGAGCTTCTTCGGGCGCAGAAACGGAGGCGGCGGTGGCGGCGGCGGCGGAAGCGGGGAGGAGGACGACGAGTGCGGGTGGCGGAGGCGGCGACGGTGAGTGTGGGGGGAGTGACGTCATCGGCGGAAGAGGATGCGGAGGAAAAGGAAGAGGAGAAAGAGTAGGAGAAGGAAGAGGAGAAAGAGGAGGACGAGGAGAAGGAGCAAGAGGAGGAGGAGAAGGAGAAAGAGGAGGAGGTGAAGGAGAAAGAGGAGGAGGAGAAGGAGAAAGAGGAGGAGGAGAAGGAGAAAGAGGAGAAAGAGGAGGAGGAGGAGGAAAAGAAGGAGAAAGAGGAGGAGAAAGAGGAGAAGGAAGAAGAAGAGGAGGAGGAAGAAGAGGAGGAGGAAGAAGAGGAGGAGGAAGAAGAGGAGGATGAAGAAGAGGAGGAGAGGAGGAAGAGGAAGAGGAAGAGGAAGAGGAAGAAAAAGTTGGGGTGAGGGCGGAGGCGGAAGCGGCGACACGGACAGCAACAGGCTGAAGCAAGAGAAGTCGCCAGTGAGGGTAATAAGGTCGGGTCACAGTGATTGTGGTGTAGGCGGCGGATATGGGCAGGGATGGAAAGGAAAGACGAAGATACGCGCTCGACAGTGAATATTGAAGGAAGGGGAGGAAGGGATGCAAGTTGAACTCCTCCCTCATTCAGGAACAAGAGTGTTCAGAGATGCCGAAGGACGATTAAGAAAGAGGGGGCAGCAACCGGGGTGATTAGCAATTGAAAGGAAGCAGGAAACAGAAAGGAGGATCAAAGAAGGGTGAGAATAGAGTCGGTAGATAAGGACGGAATCAGCAAAATTAGGGTTACTGTCGAAATATTAGAAGCAATAGAAGCCATGGCGAGAACCTCTGCAATTATTAGATGAGATTCTAGCAAGAAAGCGGTTTGGAAAGTGATGCTGAGAGAAAAGAAAATAACAGTGAGGCGCTGGAGCAAAGGCTAATCTAGGAGGAAATCTAGGATCGACCTAGTGTCACGGACGCTGGAAAGGAGAAAGTTAGAAGGGAAAGAGAAGAGAAGACTTGTGGTACATCAATGCATTTGAGAGGTGGGACGGCAGGCCGGAAGGACGGCGGGACGATGAAAGGGCGGGCCAGATATATGGCGAAACAAGAATGAGGCGAGAGAGACAGAGAGAGAGAGAGAGAGACGGCGCGAAAGATGGACGGCGAGATATCATGGTGGGATCGTGGGACGGCGGGAAAGAGGACGACGGAAAAGAGGAACGACGGAAAAGAGGAACGACGGAAAAGAGGAACGACGGAAAAGAGGGACGATGGGAAAGAAGGACAACGGGAAAGAGGGACAAAGGGAAAGAGGGGATGGCGCGACGACGGGTTAGCAGGGCGGCGGGACGGCGGGACGGCGGGACGGCGGGACGGCGGGACGGCGGGACGGCGGGACGGCGGGACGGCGGGACGGCGGGACGGCGGGACGGCGGGACTGGCGGGACGGCGGGACGGCGGGACGGCGGGACGGCGGGACGGCGGGACGGCGGGACGGCGGGACGGCGGGACCGCGGGACGGCGGGACCGCGGGACGGGCGGGGACCGCGGGACGGGCGGGACGACGGGACGACGGGACGACGGGACGACGGGACGACGGGACGACGGGACGACGGGACGACGGGACGACGGGACGACGGGACGACGGGACGACGGGACGACGGGACGACGGGACGACGGGATTGGTGTAGCATGGAGAGGCGTGGATCGACCCGCTGGGAGTTCACGTCAGAGATGGCGACGGCAGAGGCGAGAGCCGTGGGGTAACCGCTAACTGCTGGGCCGCAAAATTCCTCGACCTCAGAGGCTTTCTTGCGGGATTTTGATTCGCGGGGCCACTGAGCGAAGGTTAACGAGAGAGTGACGCCGAGGTTGGAGGACGATATTGCGAGCGGGAAAACAACAGCGCCAGCAATTTTCGTGGTCCACGAAGAAACTCATCGCCACAGCTCAGCTACCAATATACGGATGAGCACTTCTTCACGTTGTTCGTAACGCTGTGAAGAATGCAAGGACAAGGTGCGTGTTTGGGTTGACAGAGTGGAAGGCCTGTTGTCTGCGGTTTGCAGGCGATGATGGAAAAAAATTTGAATCAGGAAAATATCTCGGTTGTGAAAGAATCAGTTTTGTAATAAGGAATCAAATATGCACATTCAAAGATCAAGATGATTAATGCAAGAATGAACTAGTGGTGCTTCATCAGCAGAAACCTTCTCACATTATTTGTAATCGGCTACGCAGTAGTATAAAACTACGTGAACCTGCAAAAATGTTTCAACCAACCATTTTCTTTTTTCTATATGTGTGAATTAACTTAATGGAATTCGAACCGACCGCAATCCTTTCTTCCAAATCCGATTATATTCGCATCCTTAGATCCTGGTGTTGGGCTAATTCTTGTCACCCTAGAGCACATACGCCAAAAAAGTAGAAAAGTCTACCAGTTCTGCGAGTGTGCGGAATGTGATGTCTCAAAAATAACTCTTTTGTTCCAGACATCTCTCCCATAGGATTTTCCCATTCCTTTTGGTGTTATTAGATAATACATAATGCTTCAGCCCAAAAATTTAACAGGAACGTTCTCCCGCAACCCTAATTTTTTAAAAGAGTTACAAAAATATACAAATTTTAGAATTTGTCAGAAATTTTATATGGTTACTAATGTGTTAAGAGCTAATTTATATGTTTCTAAGGACATCTTACATAAAATGTAAACACGTACAGTGATAATTATACACTTAGGCATTTATAACTTGAAAGAAACCAGATGTTACAACAGCTCATACTAGCTCCCATTATTGGATACTGTTACGTAATTAGTAAAATTGCTATTTCTCTCTTACCCTCAGCTATAACTTGAAAAAATTCCAATTGAACCAATCAAAAGAAACGTCCATATCTGCCCATCCATAGTGCATATCTGAATTTCTTTCGAAAGTTAGGAATAGTAAAAGTTCCTTTTACAAATGCAACAAACAAGAATATATTTAAATGTTAAAATATATTCAGCACATTATCAAGAAAAATAATTTCAGCACAAGCTCGATTTTATTATATCGAAGTGTGCTTCGAATTTTTAAACACCAACGTGTTAAAAACTTCTTGAAGTAGAAGAGGTGTATTTGTTAATTTCTCAATGAAATCTATTAACTTCTTTAAATCTATTTCCTTTCATAAGAAAATCTATAACGTGCGATTATCATGATAGGCAGCAATTCCAAAAACCCCAAGAATTTCCAACCGCCATGTTTCTATTTTACGAACCGAGATCCGCACGTCAAACGAATCGCGGGAAATTCGAATTTACCATTTGGAATTTTATCCATTTTTCGAAAACACACAAAGAGTGCGCCGAAAATGGAACAAGCGCCACTTTCTTTATCGTTTTTTTGCGACATACGTAGAATACCTTAAAAATTGGAGCCCTTTTTAAGAAAATACTTATTTAAAATTTAAAAACTGCCTACGTTTCATGCAAAATTATGCAAAAAATACATTTTTGAAAAATATCATAGGTAATACCAAACTGCTTTGGAAATTGTCGATACATCGCCGATTCGCGACGCGAGGAGGGAATTTATCTGAAAAGTTTCAAAGCTGAGTGGTATTTAATAGGATTATTCCAAGAATGAAATTATGTCCAACGAAGTTCAAAAATGCGCCAAATATTGAAAATAACTGAAAGCTATGTTGAGGTTATGTTGTAGTACATACGCGGTTTTTTGGACATCGACATAGCGATCGCTGTATACCACCTCCTAAGATTGATGAGTCACAGTTTACGATTGGCCAGTAGGGAGAAACGGTAAGAAAATTGGATAGAAAAAGCGATAAACGTTTTGAGATACACCGCCCTGAATGGGGCATTTTGTATGTATAGTTGAACACAATTGGTTTTAATTCCACGAGTGGAATAGTCTGCATAATTGCAGTTGTAGGAAGACGCAGAAAAATTTGTAAACTTTTGAAATTTTCGAAAAATCAGGGATTAACCAGGAACCGTACCAATTTTAAGCGTTATTTACCTTATTCAATTACAAAATTTAATTAAAAAAATTGAACCCTTTTTTTATATTGTGAAAAACGTCCCAGGGATTTCATGTAATGTACCCCCCAAAACATTAAATATCTGTTTCAAAATCAAGGGGGTTGCGGCACCAGCCAAATCGATTGCAGAATATCAATTTTGGTAAAATTTTGCTTACGGTTTAGCTGCTCGTGTTGTACACAGACAGGACGGACACAGACGGACGAACAGGCAGACCTTTTACGGTCAATCGATTGTCCGGTATCCCCATAAAATATGGATTCTGACAACACAACATATTAGAGGAAGTAATTTACTATATATAAGACCGAGATTTATCCACGTTTTGTACAACAATGGCCACGAATTGTTTATTATGTAAATATTTCGAAGAAATTTATTTTCAAGGTAAGTTTGCTCCTATTATATAAGTTCATATCAATATTTCTCAGTAGCCCTAAATAATGTACGATAGAAATCTAATTCTTCAGTAGGTTCATTGATTTTATTCATGTAAGGGCATAACCACAAATAAAATGTGAGCGATCGCTTTTATATCTAATATTCATAACAACCGTATATATGAACTACTTTTCTTCTTTTTCTGAAAGAACACTTTGCCTGTCACGGCTACATTGAAATTTCACATCTTAAAAAAAATCAATGCTCTGTAAAAGCGTCCACTATATAACGTTTATTTATCATTCCATCTCCAATATCCCCTGCCAGGACGTTCAATTGCTTGTACCGAAATGCCCTGGAGATTAGGAAAAACCGCCATTCAGCACAATCTCTTCTGACGTCATAATTCCCTGGAGGGCGGAGGGAAGGGTTCTTGTGAATGGCGTCTTCTGTCGAAGTAGAGAACGTCGGTTGGCTTGTGAGTCTCCGCCCCCAAGTGATGTGAATTCTTGCTTCTTGAAGCCATTTCCTCGGAATCTGATAAAAGCGACAAAACGTCGAGCTGGGTGCATGGCGGAGTCTCACAAAATGGCGAACGCGGCCGGAAATGCTGAACGGATTTTCTACGAATCGCGAGATCAGGTAATCAACCATCGAAAGTTGCCTCAAAGGCCGTGAGGAAAAGCGACTGAATGTGGAATATTTCAAGGCTGGTATTTGCTCTCCGTTTCTGCAAACATTTACAAGGTCCTTAAAGTAACATTTTGATTCATCCAATAAAATATTGTACAGTAATTGTATATTAGTTTGTATCTGAAATAACTGTATCGTTTGCAGAGATGCTTTGGTGGTTGTGCTTTGATCATATAAGCCCCTTAGTTCGGTGGACTGCGTCACGTTTTGATGCAGTGTATAAGCAATTGATCTATTCGTTTGCAATATAGCGAATAAAGAGAAAATGATTCATGTTGACACTTAATTACTCTATTAATAAACATCAACTGTAAGAGCGACTCATACCGATAGTGCCTGCATACATATGCGTACGTGGGATTTTATAATTGTGCTGTCTATTTTCTCGATGCAATACACCAGAGTTTTCATAATTACATCAAACATGAATAATAAAGTATGAAATCGAGTGAAAACGCGAACCATTTTCCAGAAGAAAAAATCGATTTTTTAATTCAATTTTTATCTTCGCACGCGTCGAAATTGTGTTAACTTTGATGAAAATTAAATTGGTTCAACAACTCTCTAGTTGCACAAATACCGCGTTTCAATCCGATTCGTTCTGTGGTCCCGGATCATCGGTGCACGGACAAACTGCGTCCCAATTTTCTACATACTTTCCCTGTGTTTGCGCAGCGCGCAAAGAGCGCATACAATCTACAGTAGCGAACAAATTAAACCGAACAGAAAGAATTGTAATGTTTTCATTATTTGGTAAGACTGTTTTGATACTCAGCTGTCTTATGTAATTCGATTAACTCATTCTTGCGCTATCTTAATCTTCATTGTTGGTGATTCATTTGTTTGTTGTATGTGAAGGTTTGCTCATGTTTCGCGAGATAGCGTTCTCAGTGGGTTACTAATTTTGTCCATTACAATGGAATACAATTTTGTTCATTACACCAAGGAAACATCAAAGAAAGCTGTCTTTTTTTTCAAAACGAACAATATTTAAGTGCTCCATTGGCCAGGAAATTTTCCTCTTATTTAAATCCAATCGCAAGACTTCTGATCTAAATCCAATCGACTGAGAAAAATGAAATGTGACACAAAAATAAACCTTCTTGAGCCAATTGTGTCTGGTTTCGTGACGAATGAAATCAAAAACAATGTTTAATTGTAGTAGAGTAAATGCCTAAGAGAATAAATCTACTTATTAAGAATAAAGAACGACATTTATATTATTAAGTACATGGAAAGCTTAAGTTTCGTATGTTTCCCTTTGAAAATAAAGTGTACTAAATGAAAGCTTGTGTTCGGATTAATTTGTTTGCTACTGTATTCAACCGCTTGAATTCCGGATGTGATTGGTTCGGAATATCCACCCAAGATGGCGGAGTGCGGAGTGGAACACTGTAGAGCGGGGAGCACCTCCCAACTTGGCCCGAGCAAAGCGGTCCCGCGTCGATGAATGACCTGCCGCATAATCCGACGGGAGCGGTCTCGCCTTGGCGTTAATTGTACACTCCACGTGCAATCAAGGGGAGCAAGCCCGAACTTCCTTCGGCTGTCGTGTACCCTTCACAAAAGCTTCTCCCGCAAACCTCACCTCCCTGCGGGTCTGCAGCGCAGCGTGAAGGGATGGAGGTGGCGGGGGATGTTGGTGCAACGTTATTGTCTAGCGGAACGCATAGGCCCTCAACTACGCGATGCAGCTGCTGCACTGCAGGTTGGAGGAAGGAGTAGGAGAAAGAAGGAGGAAGAGGAAGGAGTAGGAGGAGGAGAAGGAACGAGTAGGAGGAGGAGAAGGAACGAGTAGGAGGAGGAGAAGGAACGAGTAGGAGGAAGAGAAGGAACGAGTAGGAGGAGGAGAAGGAACGAGTAGAGGAGGAGAAGGAACGAGTAGGAGGAGGAGAAGGAACGAGTAGGAGGAGGAGAAGGAACGAGTAGGAGGAGGAGAAGGAACGAGTAGGAGGAGGAGAAGAAACGAGTAGGAGGAGGAAGGAAGTAGGAGGAGGAAGGAGTAGGAGGAGGAAGGATTTGGAGGAGGAAGGAGTAGGAGGAGGAAGGATTTGGAGGAGGAAGGAGTTAGGAGGAGGACGGAGTAGGAGGAAGGAAGTAGGAGGAGGAAGGAGGAGGCAGGAGTAGGAGGAGGAAGGAGTAGGAGGAGGAAAGGAGTAGGAGGAGGAAGGAGTAGGAGTGAGGAAGGAGTTGGAGGAGGAAGGAGTTGGAGGAGGAAAGGAGTTTGGAGAGGAAGGAGTAGGAGGAGGAAAGAGTAGGAGGAAGGAGTTAGAGGAGGGAGAAGAAGGGAAGGAGGAGGATGAGGAAAGACTTGGAGGATGGAGTTGAAAGATGGTATTTAAGGCAGAGGGAGAGGCGAAGATAAGCGATGAGTAAGATTCATGAATGTTCAGTGGCTGAAAATTACAATAAAACGTTAATTTTGTTCGTGTGCAAAATACAATTATAATTACAATTTTAGGTATGATTAGCTACTGATATGTCTGCTACGAACGTCTAAAGGATAGAAAATGGTTTATTCGAAATGTTGTGTTCGGAAGTAGAAAATTAAATCACTGGCGTTATTTCAACAGTTATGTAATAGTTTGTTTGGCCTGCAAGATTTCGGTTTTACATATCCCTACATCTGCAGAGATATTAAAACGCTTTGGTACGTATTATTGCTCTTAAACAGAGGTACAACATTAGAGTACTTTCTTCCGACGCATGTCCTTGAGCAAGGTAAATAAAAATGTACATGTAATTACTTACATTACTTCTCTAAAACACTTTCTAACTACACAGCATATTTATAATTTTACTTCTTTATGGATTCGTGAGTGAACATCAATGCAAATTACAAGATCTAGGAATTCCTAATATTTACATATTAATAGTCTCGAAATACCGAACATAATTTTAAAATACACATTTATTATTCTTTACTCCGAATTAACTCAACAGTCGATAATGTAACGAACGAATCAGTTAAGACTTTATACGAACCATCTTCATCAATATCAGGGGACCAATCTGCGAACTGTATGAGCGACGGTTATTGGCCGTCTGGCCAGTCTGCCCGCGCATCACGCGGGCCGTTGACTGGAGAAACCACGGAAATCTACCGATCAGAGCAGCCAGCCGCTAGAATTCTCTTCCAGACAGCGACTGAATTAGACCTAGCTGTGTAGCTAGAGTCGAAAATCCTGCCGCCGTCAGGAGTGTAACCTAGGGCCTACCGATCAGAGGCACTGCATTAACATCAGTTGAAGCCCTGAGCCGACTCTCTCGGTCACGAGGGAGGTGGGAGCGTTGTCGGCGGCGCTTCGGCCAACGCACACCGTCATCACACTGGGATCACCCAACTGCACCGCATCACCTCTGACGTCCGCATTAGTATCATGTCTGCCATCGCTAGTGTCATCGTCGCCGTACTGCCGTCATCACTGCCAACATCCTGATCCTTTCCGACATTGTTACCATCATACCCTCCGCCACCGCCACCATCACCGTCCTCCTCTCTCCGCCGCCGTCATCAATACCAGTCTCCTCTCCACAACGTCACCATCACCAACTTCTCCGCCACCGTCCTCGTGGCAGCTCCTGATTCGCCGCTTCCGCTGTTTGATCTGCGCTATTTACGTGCTCACGCTGCATCCGTCTCTGGTGAGCCGCAAGTGCCGGCGCTGCGCATTAGCTGAGCAGAGGCAGCCGACACGGCGGGGCGGGGCAGTGGTGATACGAGGCGAGGCAACGCGGGACAGGACGGGGCGGACGGGGACGAGACGGGACGGGACGGGGGCGGGACGGGGCGGGACGGGGCGGGACGGGACGGGACGGGGCGGGACGGGGCGGGACGGGGCGGGACGGGGCGGGACGGGCGGGACGGGGCGGGACGGGGCGGGACGGGGCGGGACGGGGCGGGACGGGGCGGGACGGGGGCGGTGTGCGGCGGGACGGGACGGGATGGAACGGGACGGGGCGAGACGAGACGGGACGGGGCGGAGCAGAGAGGGACGGGGCGAGGCGGGGTGAGGCGGGACGTGACGGAGCGGTCCGGGGGCGGGTGGTGGAGGGGCAGGGCGGAGCGGAGGACGGCAGAGCTCTGCGCGGAGTGGGGCGAGAGGGGGCGGGAAGGAGCGGCGCGAGTCTAGGCGGGGCGGGACGGGCCGGGACGAGGCGCGGCGGGGGGGGTGGGGCAGGACAGCGCGGCGCTGCGCTGCGCGGGTGGGCGGGCGGGGCGGGGCGGGGCGGGGCGGGATGGGACGGGACGAGACGGGGCGGGATGGGACGGGACGGGTCGGGTCGGGAGGTGGCGGAGAGCGTGGCGCGGGGTGGGGAGGGCGGCGCGGGGCGCGGCGGGGCGGGACGGGGCGGGACGGGGCGCTGTAATGAGCGCGAGCGACGCAACTCGCTGCGCGGCGCCTGAGCAATGAGCGTTGAAGAAGCCCCGCGGCGCCCCTCGATTGGGACCCCAGAGGTCAAAGCACGCTCAAACACGAGTCGGAGCGCCCGGAATATTTGATCACTTCGTGTTTCCGGTCGCGTCAACTCCTAAGCCATTAGTTTCGTTAGAGTTGTGCATGTTACATCCCGGGAGGTGGCGGTATTTCCTACCCCCGCCGCACGTCAGATCCAACGCGATCCGACCGACATGTTCATGTGCGGGGATTTCGCTCTTCCAGGAAGGTATTACGCGCTCAAACTTTTCTTGACCGATCGATTGAAGAAATGCGGGTGGAGTGGGGGTATTAGTTACGAAATCGGCCACTAGATTTTATGACGTAATACCAATCCCTGGAGAATCAGTCGTCTGTGCAACTTTCTCAATAATTTGCGTTTAACTGAACTTTGAGGTATCTTCTATGATGGATCTTCACCTGCTTTAGATTTTTTTTGGAGAAAATCACGGACAGAAGTTGTCGTTTTCATCAGAAAATAGTTTCCATTTGCCCGCCAGTGAAGATATGTTTGGAAAGTTGTCATCAGTGCTCACTGCGACCTTTTGCCGTCAACTGTTTATTGTGGCAGAGAGGGGGGAAGCAAGGTCATCGGTCAAGAAAAGTTGCGGGATTAATAGGAACTCCAGTGGGTCACCGCCCCAGCCGGACAAACTCCGAGCTACCGGATGGTCACCCGACTTGTGTGGCGGTGTGGTGCACTGAAGCACGGAGGAAAGAAGATACTAAAATGAAATATAAATCACTTGTTCTTCTTCTACAGTGTAGAACAGGGCTGTCCAACTGGGGGCCCGGGCTGCCATTTATTGCAGCCAGCGAAAGGTTATTATACAAATGTGAACGTCTCTTGCATCAATGTCGGGCGAGAATATTACGCCTACCGCACGCACCCTATCGGAGTCAACACCTCCTTAAAATAAAAATAGGTTAAGTTTAGATTTAAGGAACATTTTTTTCTTGTAAATTCGAAAATTACAAAGTATCCTAATGCGTTTCACTGCGTTATGCAGGGTGCGTTATGCACGATAGAGACTGATATGCATAATTCCATTCCCTCCTCCCGTTTCAGAGCAGCTGGGCAATGTGCAAAGAATTACAATATGGGAAATCAGGTGTGGATCGCCCGAGTAATGAAAATGTGGCCCACAACCACATTAAAGGTGTTAGTCATGGTCTTTGAGGTCTTGCAAGGTGGACAACCCTGGTACAGACTCTCTTCTGAATTAACCAAAATATAAATCCTGCCTCTGAGTAAATTGTGAGTGTGTGTGAGGGAAGAGGAGGGGATCATGAGAAAGGTAAGATCGCGCGCGAACTGCGATCAGGTTTAATGCACTGCATCGGCATTTGTCTGGTCTTAATTGGAGAAACCTCGCAGATCTACCAGAGAAGCCTGCCAGAGAATTCTTCTCCAGACAGCCGCTGAATTCGACCTAGCTATAGTGGTATTGTCGAAAATCCGCCACTACTGGGAATCGAACACAAGGACCTACCGGTCAAAAGCCCTGCAGCGGAGACGGTTGTTGATCTGAGGCATCTCACCTGGTAGCCCATTTTTTCCTTTCTTTTGTTTTTATTCGTTTTTCGGTGTTATCTGTCTCTACAGTTGAATGTGTTACTACAGATTCTTTACATGTCTGGGAATCTCGATCCCAATTTAGATAGAAAATTACACTATCGTGTAATGGTGTCCAGGCTATCCGGGATGAGCCGCGTCGTTGATTTGCTGGCTGACGTTTCGGCCAACATGTTGTGGCCTTCTTCAGAGCGTACTGCTGCCAAATGGCTAGCGAGGCCGCCTAATATAGGGGGAAGAAGGGGTGAACGTGATAGGTCACGGGAACGGCCAATAGGAAGCGTGCAGGTGGTACGGTATTGGTGGAGGAAAGACAGAGCTATAGCGAGGCAGGGGGGCGAGTGGGACGCAAGAGAATGTGGCAAAGCGGAAGAGGGAAACCATGTGGGGCAGAAAATAAGAGAAAGGAAGAGTAAAAATGTAAAAAAGTGTACAAAAGCGGCGCCTGAGAGGCAAAAGGGGGAACAGCCAATCGGCGACCGGGAGGGCGCCCGTCATTGGTCGGTCCTGGGGGAGTGTCCCCAGGGGGAAGCACCGGATTGGCGGATTGAAACAGCCCGTTTCGCTACAGCTCTGTCTTTCCTCCACCAATACCGTACCACCTGCACGCTTCCTATTCGCCGTTCCCGTGACCTATCACGTTCACCCCTTCTTCCCCCTATATTAGGCGGCCTCGCTAGCCATTTGGCAGCAGTACGCTCTGAAGAAGGCCACAACATGTTGGCCGAAACGTCAGCCAGCAAATCAACGACGCGGCTCATCCCGGATAGCCTGGACACCATGAATTCCGGCCGCGGAAGCCTACGCAACCACACTATCGTGTAAGACAACATGCTTCACGGAGCAAAAGCGGCAAGTTTAACTTCGAAACTTAAACTACGCGAACAGCTTTTTGAAGATTCTTATTTTTGTTTTGTAAAACGTAAAATAAATGTTCAAAATAAATTGTTATTTACGTAAGTAGAACAGGAAGTGAGTATTTGGCATATGGATGAAAGATTGACTGACGAGACGACGTAGGAGGAGAGTTAGGCATTTTGAAATGAGTTCCCCAAAGATCTTAAGAAACGAGTTCCGAACGTTATTTTATCATGAGTTCATGGAAACTTTTGTGCGGTTGGGATTATTCTCAACAAGAGAGGCGACAGCCACGGTAATTCATGTTCCCCCAGTGTTATTCTTTTCTTTTCAAATTTGAGTACCCAGTTATTTCATACGGTTCTGAGTTTTTGCTGGTACGTGTACAGCCAAGTCCATTTTTCCGTACGCAAACCGCAAAGTAGCATTTACCGAACAATGAACAGTGAAGGTAAGTGCTTGTTTCCATACACTGTGCTGAAAATTACATCGTGAAGGAGATTTCAACGAACTATCGATGACAGTTCAAATCAAGTACGTGGTTCCCTTTTAGTAGTATACTAAAAAAGCGTAAAAGTATAAGCGGTTAACGTGTCCAAGTAAGCTACTCGTTTACGAATCATTTAAAATAACTTTTTAGAAATGACGCAATTTCAAAAATTATCATTTTAGTAACTTAATACCAACACAATATTTGATTTAATTTATGTTTTGAATTATTCGGTAGAATGTAATAGCGTAGCAACGAGTCACCAATTCAACGATTTAAGCCAACGATGAAATCTAAACTCAAAAGAACGCTCTATCTATTTTAATGTGAGTTGCTATGACTGCAGACTTAATTAGTTATTTAGTTGGTTATATTCCTTTTATTTACAAGAATGACCAATCACATTCAAAGAAAAACGAAAAATTCAGTTATATTACAACAATCAAATAATATAAATTCTTAATTGAGTATTCAATTGTGATTTGCTAATAATTGGGCTTCGTCGAGAAATTATTTGTCTATTTTTCTAAGATCTTGTACCAGCTAGTTTATTAACAGGCAACAAAATACCTAATTCACGATTTACTATTTTGAAATTGATGTAAATTCTTCCTGTTGATCCTGGTATATAATTGGAGGCGTAGATGGTACGAATAAATATATATTTTGATCATAAATTATTTGTATACCATTGTCAACCGTTGCCATTATTGCTCTTGACAAGGCACGTACTAAACGTGCGAAACGTTGAGCCATACATGAATGTTTTGAAGTTTTAATTCCTGAAGTCAATATTGATTGATCCTTTATGGTCAAAATATATATTTATTCGTCCCATCTACACCTCCAATGATTTACTATTTTCATCGCTTTTTCATTCGTTTTATATTTTGACATCCTCCTCTGTTAAAACAATTGCGAACAGGACCCGCTCCTTAGAGGGAAGCTGTGTAGAATTTCCGAAAGGTACAACAGTTCTGTTCGCGTTGCGACGACTAGACTCTCCTTCCGCGGTCGCTTGTAAAACAACTTTTATGACGCTCTCGGAACACCGAGAGCAGCCAGGAGGGAGAAAAACGGAACCGAGTATGACAAACTGTTCTCGCTCTTCTTCAGTTTACACTTCCTCCCACGATTACACACCGGAAGTTGGTTCCCACGACGTTCTTCAGTCTCGCGCCAACTCGAAGTCGATAAAGCTCCACGTCGCTCGCCAGCAGGTTTGTAAACTCATCGAACGCCACCACGCGAGAGGAAAACAAAAATATTTGCCGTACTGTTTTAGAACAGTTTCCCAGCCCGCGACTTCCCCTACAATTATGGGGAATGTATTTTGTTAAATGAAAGTGTTTGCTTATTCATTATAAACTGTTCAGCCTTGAAACATTCCACTTTCTCTCATCAGTTCTTCTGGAATGAAAGGGAATTTTTTGTTCATATTGATCAGATTAGGTTTGCACATGACGTTCTGACAACTCCATTGTAAGGACAACTTGAGAAGCAGAATTGCTGTGCACAAACATTCCTTCACGACAGCGTTTATGAATAAGACTCATTTTTTTATTATTAATGTTTTAATCTTCGAGATGACATACAGTTCTGTTATTATACTGAGGGAGGGCTAAGGACCTATTCTTGAATAAATAAAAGAAGTTTTTCAGTTTAGAAAATCGTTTTAGTTTTTACTAAATCAATTTTCATGATTTTTACTTCGTCATAAACGGGCATCAGATGCGTTATCGCTTGTTCTTATTGACCCTTTCCTGGTATAAACACTAAATATTAAATATTATTTAAAATTTATAAAACGAAACGTAATCTGCCGACATTTGGTCATTAATCGGTTACGTTGCACGAGTTTCAATTGATTTATCGAAAGCAGTCGTCGATTGACCTTCAGCGCGAGCAAGCGTGTGAATATCAGGTTTTAGTTATTAAAGGGAAGGTAGGTTTTTCCAGTACAATGATCAACAAGTCACATTTGTAACTTTCTTCTCCATTTCCCGTAAAATTTTACTCTAATGTTACATTTTTGAGTTTGCTGACTATCTTCAATTGTTTTAAACGATTATTGGCTGGCCTGCAACTTAAGTGGTCTATGAAACGTTTTCTCTAAACTCCACATTACGATAAATTTGATCTGAACAGGTGAGTATCGATACATTCTAAAGTGATCTTTATGTCATTTGTCGTTGTAGATGCCCCGTAATAAAAGAACCACTTTAGTATTGTCAGACGGTTTTAATGTTATTCAATTCTTAAATGTCTAAAAGTCACATTGTGATTTGTACCATAGACCACTTTAGTTCCAAGCTACCCAAGTTTATATTCAATTTTCTTTTGACGTATTGATGTGCAAGTAAGAGATTATGGCCACGCGAAAGGGCAATTCAAAATCTCTTTCATCTCTTCAATCTCTTTATTGGCCCACACACTATTTACGTAGTTAAGTTACTTGAATTGCACATTTACAGATATTTATTCCTCAACATAATGTTTTTTTCATTGTTTAAACACACTGCTTCTCATTTAAATGTGCATTCATTCATTGAAAAATATAAAATTCCAATCATAAATTCATCTTCAAACGAAAACCTATATCAATACCAGCAGTCTTTATTTCATTGGTGGGTAGATATCAATAATACTAGAGAATAACAAATACGATGTTTACCTTATTATTAATACCTTTATAAATGAAGTGTTTTAAAGAATACAACTTGATCGCTTTTATAATATGAATAGCCAACGTCACCTGTTCAAAGGAATTATCTAAAATGCAAATACGAGTTACTCGTATCGCGATAAATAACATGGAAATACTACATTTTGTAATATATCGAAGGTGCTTACAATAAGACCGATTTTCGAGTATCGCATTTCCTGCTTCGATGTAGGTGAGGTCATGTGCGCGAAAGATACCAGAAGAACTTGACCGTGTGGCAATGGTGCGCTCCGAATAGCACGCCTATCGCAGAAAAGTGTAGAAAATAAACGAGAAAAATCCGACACAGCGAATGGTGATAGTAGTGTTACTGACGGTGAAAATGCTGTTTCTGAAGTTGCACTGATAACATAACAATCGTAAGCAAGTTCTCTATATCGTATGTATTAAATAAGATAAATTTATAGACTCATACCAGTTATCTTCGAAAAAATAGTGGAAACAATTTTTGTACACTAGAAACAACTAATCAGTAAATGTATCACAAAAACTGTCAATTGTTTTATCTATCGAAAGGTACTCTCGTAATACATGTTATATTGAACACTCATGATCTAGACTTTCTATTCCCTTGAAACGTTTTGACGTAACGTCTAATGACTGAATACTGAAAGAACGATAAAAATGTAGGCAAGTAATGCGATAATTGAAACTTTTAAAAAAGTACTAACATAATTTTCATTCAAATGTCACAAATATCTAAAAGTTTATCATGAACATTTGAATACAACACTGACTTCACTCGAAACACTGCAATGATTATGAATCAGTGAAGGCTTGTTCATAATTCTCAAGGGGAGGAAAAAAGTGGATTGCATAAACTATTTCAAATAAAACATACAGCAAATTAGATAACATATGTCAACTTGCAATAGGATAAGGCAGAAAGATCTATTAGTTTTCCTTCGACTTCCATCAGCCCACAATGTGACATTACACCGCCTGTTGATCTGCCTATATCTGGCCCTTTCCTGCCGGAGTGTGACAAGAATCATCGCCCACGGCGCGTTCGCCGGGTTGAAAAAAGCCAAGAGATTGCAGTTTAAGTGAGGAGGTCCTTCCCTCCTGCCGTATAGTTCCTTTAAAAAACGATTCCTTTCCCGGTCTCACAAGCGCTGTGAGATACTGGTGATTAACGCGACATGAGATGGGAAAGACTGACTCCTTTGAGTGAATTCGACTGATTTCTATTTTCACTTTTCTCACCTTACGAACACTTCGTAAGAAGAGAAAGTTATGTAATCGTGCGCCAGAAAACAGCAAACTTTTTGGAGTAGCTTCAATGCGCGTAATTTAAACTAGTGGTCCTAAAACGCACGTACTTTCTTGTCCGTACTTCACGCAAAATTACGGGAAAAGTGATCAAATTTTAGAAATAAATGTACATGACCTTATTTTAAAATCTATATTTAAGCAATAGATTTCATTAACAGAAAAAATCTTTATTTTCATAATTGTAGTTGTAGGAAGACGCCGAAAATTTTTTAACGTTTCCAATTTTCGAAAATTCAAAGTTTTCATTGAACATTCTCTTAAACGTTCTCTCACTATCCAACAACGAAATTTAATAAAAAACGATGGAGCCTTTTCTTGAATATTTTAAAAATGTCTCAGAGACTTCATGTGAAGTACCCTCAAAATTGGAATATCGGTTTCAAATTCAACGGGCCGTCACCTCACCCTGATTGCGGAATATCAATTTTGGAGAAAATCGGCTGAATGGTTTAGCCGCTGACATTGTTCACAGACGGGGCAGCCGAACGTTTTGCCGTCATTCGAATTTTTTGTACGAAAGACCCACAAAACATGGATTTTGCCCACACCACGTAGCAGAGGATTTTTTTTCTTAATTTAGCGACTGGATTTATCCCCTTTTTCTCCACCAAGGCCCTGTAATAAGAGTTTTTCTGCCGAAAATTCGCCGTTTTTTCGCGCAATATTTCATCAACTGCGTGCTCGACTACGTAAGTGGCAGCGAGACAGTAAAATCGATTTCAAAAAACTCATATCTATCAACTCAAAACACCAAAATCTTCCCTCAAACATCAAAGCAAATACTTGATGTGGTAATTACATTCGTAAATACGTGCGCTTTCCTCTCTCCTTCTTCCGAGAAGCCGCCACCGACGGGAAACAATGCAACAACTTCGCAACCAAACCTTGGCAAACAGTAATTGATCCGGAGCATTATCTGCGGCCGAGGCGTCGCTATGAGCTTAATCGATTACGCGCGTCCGCCCCGCCTCGCCTCGCCCGCCTCGGGCTCGAGGCTGACAGCACGCGGCACACGCGCCCAAATTGAGGAAGTTGGGCGGTGGCGGCAGACACACAGCTGGTGTGGACGGGACCTCATCTCGGTCGTGTTCACTCCCCCGCATCAAGGGTAGCATTTCTCAGCCCAACAGAAATGAACGATTCTCTATAACCCAAGCGTGCAGATAATTGACAGATCACAGCGTAGTCTTCAGCGTTTTTGAGAGGTACCTATGATTTCGTCAGAAATTCGGGAAAAGTCCGAAAACAATGAAACAGTTACGATTGTGGCTAAAAAAAATGCTATGCGTTGTTCAGCATTTTCCTATACTACTGAATTCTCATACTTAGTGAGTTTCTGCAAACGATCAGCTGATGTGATACAACAGCAAGGCTCCAAGAAACATACCGCCTGTTAGTCCAACCAACCATAGGGAGTTGGGTGGTGGCGGCAGACACACAGCTGGTGTGGATGGGACCTCATCTCGGTCGTGTTCACTCCCGCGCATCAAGGGTAGCATTTCTCGGCCCAACAGAAATGAACGAATCTCTATTACCCAAGCGTGCAGATAATTGACAGATCACAGGGCAATCTTCAGAGTTTTGAGAGGTACTTATGATTTCGTTAGAAATCCAGGAATTTGGGAAACGTCCGAAAACAATGAAACAGGATTGTGGCTAAAAAATGCTATGTGTTGTTCGGCATTTTCCTATACTACTGAATTCTCATACTCTGTGCGTTTCTGCTTACGATCATCTGATGTGATACAACAGCAAGGCTCCAAGACAGAGCGGTAGCCTGTCATCCCAACCGCCGGTTGTTGGGCGGTGGCGGCAGACACACAGCTGATGTGTACGGGACCTCATCTCGGCCGTGTTCACTCCCCCGCATCAAGGATAGCATTTCTCAGCCCAACAGAAACGAACGAATCTCTATTATCCAAGCGTGCAGATAGTTGACAGATCGCTGCGCAGTCTCCGGCATTTTTGAGAAGTACCTATGGTTTTGTTCGGAATTAGAGAAAAGACCGAAAACAATGAACAGGACTGTGGCTAAAAAATGCTATGTGTTGTTAAGCATTTTCCTATACTATTTAATTCTCATACTCTGTGCGTTTCTGCTTACAATCAGGTGATGTGACACAACTTCAAAGCTCCAAGGAAGATACCGCCTGTCAGTCCAACCGCCGGTTGTTGGGCGGTGGCGGCAGACACACAGCTGGTGTGGACGGAACCTCATCTCGGTCGTGTTTAAACTCACGCATCAAGGGTAGCATTTCTCAGTCGAACAAAAATGAACGAATCTCTATTACCCAAGCGTGAAGATAATTGTCAGATCACTGCGCAGTCTTCAGCGTTATGGTACCTATGATTTTGTTATAAATCCAGGAATTCGGGAAACGTCCGAAAACAATGAAACAGGATTGTGGCTAAACAAATGCTATGTGTTGTTCAGCATTTTTCTATACTATTGAATTCTCATACTCTGTGCGTTTCTGCTTACAATCAGGTGATGTGATTCAACTTCAAAGCTCCAAGGAAGATACCGCCTGTCAGTCCAACCACCGGGATTTGGGCGGTGGCGGCAGACACACAGCTGGTGTGGACAGGACCTCATCTCGGTTTGTTCAAATTCACACATCAAGGGTAGCATTTCTCAGCCGAACAGAAAGAACGAATCTCTATAACCCAAGCGTGCAGATAATTGACAGATCACTGCGCAGTCTTCAGCGTTTTGGTACCTATGATTTTGTATTGAAACAGTTTTCATTGTGTCTGAAAGCACATATTTTATGGTGTTGTTTAGCCATTTCCCATACTACTGGATACTCTGTGCGTCTCTGCTTACGATCAGCTGATATAACGCAACAGCAAGGCACCAAGCAACAGACCGCACGTCATTAAAAATTTGTTATTTAACTATTGCGTTGTGGAGCAACACTTTTCTGTGAGTAAAGAACGATTGCCTTTGTTTTAATATATAGTACTACATTTCAGTTTTCGAGAAGATTTTTTGTAAAAATATTTAATCTATTGCAGTGTTACACGAGAGTATTTCATTTGTTCTTGAGCAGTGCGCGAGAAACTTTTTTGAAAATCATTTTTCGGTGTAACCTTTTTGACCCTGCATGCCACATTCATTAATAAGCACATTTACGTCGTCTGAGCGGTTTCCAAGAGGGTGCACTCGTAAATAAGGTGCCCCCTCCAAAAAATAATTATTTCCAGTTGTAGTAGTAATGCTTGGTGACAACTACAATAGAATATTTAACGAACATAAAGTTTGTTGAATTATTGAAACATTTACAGTAAATCAATGCTGATCCCCTAATCTTGATGCTTTACCAAACAATTCCGAACAGCTTGGGGCAGTAATGTATCCTTCCAAATCTCTCACTGCGTCCTAAGAAACATAAGTATTCACGATGCGCCCGGTTACATATTTCCAATACTCTTATTAAAGAAAGTTTCTTTGTCTAAAAGCACAAAAAAGAAGTGACACATTTCGGAAGTGTGTTTTGAATATTTTGAGGTAGCTTGGTTTAGTAGGTAAATAAAATTATCGCTGCATTTCCTTGCAGGCTTAATTTATGAGGTACTGAAAACGTTACAATGATTAAATGTACACTTAAGATTAACATTGTAGAAAATAAAATGTTGCATTTGGCACTACATCACTAGTACATAAATTAAATTCATTAGGTTAGAATAATTTGGTGAAAGAAAATTCACTTTCTCAAATCGGTACTATGCCTTACACGATTTCCTTACTTTGTGTAGTGAAGGTCTTCAAACAAAATTTTAACTTGTAAACAAATATGCTGATCAATATTCCAATAAACAATCCACAGAATACTAGTATGTTGCGGACATTAAGCTGCCGGAATAGACAGAATCGCGTATTACTTAACACTTTTAGCTGTCCTGCAAGTTCGAGTCCTGCAAGTCTAATGAAATGTCGATGAAATATGTGACGGTGTATATGAGGAGGTACAGTTTTGAGAGGCACGTTTTCAAGTCAAGAGCTTGTGTACGCGCCGGTGACATCACCTCACCGCCTCTTGAACGGATCAACTTAAGAAAAGCAGTGACGTTGCATTAGCGCGAGCTGATATGGCAAACAAGCCTCCCATTCAGGGTGCTCGGGCAGAAATGAAAAATGAAATTTCTTTTGTTTCGTTCTTCACAATCGGGCTCTGTAGTTCCTCGCTTTCTTCTTTTAAATTTTATTTTTTCTTGTTCGGCATTCCGTCTTTCAAGGATGTTTATATATGATTTCTATAACATTTTAGGATGAACCATCCTCAGGTGTGTCAAGTTAGATAAGAAAACTGAGGTAATCAATAGTTGGTATTGTTGTTGGGGTGTGAGAGTGTAATAGAGAGAGTGAAAGATATTATATTTTCAGATAGTTAGGGCTGTAATTTTTACCTAGACGGTAAGTCGCTGTAGCTGGTGATTCTGGTAGTAACTCATAGAAGTTTTTCGAAATTTTGATAATGTGATCTTGAATAGATTATATTTTTATTCTATTTAGTTGGTCGTTACTTATAAACCACGGACCTTTGGTAATTTTTCTGAGACACTTATTTTGTATAGATTGAAGTTTGTTAATGTGGGTGTGGGCTGATTTTATCCAAGCGGGGCTCGCATAGTTTAGTGACGGTCTAATGACTGATTTGTAGATTATTTTACCGCATTCTATGTTACGTGAATATTTATGATTTAATAGGGGATAGAGTTTTAAAATTTTTTAGTATGTTTTGTTTACTGTGTTTATGTGCTTTCCATGTTAATTTGGTGTCCATTGTAGGTCCTAAGTATTTAACTGGTGTTTGATTTGGTAGCCATGGCAAGGGTGTTTCGGATGAGCAAAGGAGAAGGTAATTTAGGATTTCGAAGGGTGAAAATTTTTGCTTGTGATTTTGAAGCGTTAATTTTGATCCTCCATTTTTCAATCCATTTCGAAAATTTAAGTAAGTCATTTTATAATTGGTCATGTGCGCATAAAGATCGTAGTGGGATGTGGATATTGCGGTGCCATCAGGAAAAAAAACTATTTGTAAGGTGTCTGGTTGAGGAAATATGGTAAATAGATATTGAAGAGGAGGGGAGAAAGACAGGATCCTTGTAGGACCCCTGCGTCAATTCTATGTTGTGTTGAAACTGTGTAGTTTATATTAACTTTAAAGTTTCTGTTGGTCTGAAAGCTATGAATGATATTCTATATACTGTAGAGTTCCTAGTTGTTGTAACTTATACAAGAGACCAGTACGCCAAACAGCGTTGAAGGCCTTTCCCATGTCCAAAAAAATTGCTAATTTATGTTTTCGTTGGTGGAATTCGGTGGCTATAGATTCGGTTATGCGGTGGTTGGTGGTTAGTTAAATATTTGGATCGGAAGCCAAATTGAAAGTAGGTAATGTGTTGCTATTTTTTAAAATTTAATTAGTCTACTGCGCTTCCTCGGATCAAAAAGACTGCAATAATCGGACCCCACGTATCCACACATTATTTTAAAAACATTCGGTGCTGTGCTTGCGTATTTCCTACTGAAGGTAATTCAACCACTAAGTAATTAAAATGGTTCCATACAATAAAATTTGATTAATATTTTCATTCCATTTAAAAGATCAATCTTAATCATCTCACTTACTAAAATTTAATATATAAAAGCGGGGTATAATGAAATTTAAATTAATTAAAAGAATGTATTTCATTCATTACTACTCGTAAGTACCTGCAATTCATTTACTCTATTCCCAACGAATCTTAATGCATCGAACAACGTGTATTGATATAAAAATAAACAATAGAATTTTTACACATATGACACAGATATGCAAGTCAAACTTCCGAACGACATTCCGACATTTCATGACACGAGAGAGGTTATATCTCTCGTAGATCGATTCGTCAAATAACATGAATGTTGGAACGCAAGCACATAAATAAACTAGAATACACATTTCTAGCCACACTTGTCCAGGAAACCATTGTGTCATCCGCTGAATTTTACATCACATACAGAATTTCCCTTCGCATTTCGAACTGAACTACATGCACTGCCCGCAGCGACTGCAGCTCGGGCGGGGCGCCCGTCACATCGGGCCAGTTGAGTGACGTAACGAGCTCCCACACGCGTGCCGCGAACAGGCGCGGTTCGAGTTTCGATTTTGTTTCCCTCGCTATTCGCGTTTCCTTAAATCGGCCCGGTCACGTTGGGGCTAGCTCTCTGCCGTCCTAACTCCGGATTTGCGGATTCACGCTCGGGAAGAAACGGTGGCGGATCCATGGGGTTTTTTGTCCCCCCCTCCCCCAAAAGACCGCGAATTTTCGGTTTGTTACCTTCTTTTATTTGGCAAAATTCATTTAAATATTTATTTATGTTATAATTACGTAATTACTTAAACAATAATATTGTATAGTATCATGTATACACTATAAAATTGATATACAATGTAATAACGAATGTCTATTATTTAATAATATAATCTATGATGCCCCCCTCCAAAATGATCAGCTGGATCTTCCCCGGGGAAGGGAGACCGTAGATTTTCGATGGCCGGAAAATTCTGTCTCTGTCCCTGAATTCTCACAGGACATCTTCTATAAACCTTGCCCTAATCCGATCGCAAATTCGTTCCATCAGAGAATGGCAGTAGCAATCGATAAAACATGACAATTATACTTGCGAGCACTTTCAAGGGTTGTGGGATCGGGTTCCGTCTTGGACAACAATACGTGTGTTTGACCATTAACGTTTCATAATCTTCTTTCACATCCCAAAATTCAACACTAGGACTTACAACCAAAGTGGACATTTTGTTAGAGTCTACCATCTAGCCATGTCCATCCTCGTAATTACGAGATTTTGATTGAGAATATTAAGTCTGGGTCTTAGAGAAGATTCGCCGTGTTATGTGATTGAGAGTTTGCCAAAATTTAAAAAAAATGTGTGTGTGTACATGTGTGGGAGAGAGGGGGAGTTTCAATACTTATTTCTGAGCATAAGCGAGTGATGTGGCTTACATTTGAATGATTTAGATTCTGCATCGCTGATCACAGTCATAGTTTCCCTTTGCCTTCCACTGGATGCTAATGTGTAGTGAATGATTTTATGAAAGCAACGACTGAAACATGGATTTTGAGATGGGATGTATGGAAGTACGAGAAACCAAACATACCACAACCACGCAGTGAAAATGCCCACGCTTTACCCAAGACTAGCTCTTGCAGCCTTCAACTTCGAATTCTTGGACGAGGTTCCAAATTCTTGAGCTACCGACCGCGGAGAAAGGGATTCAATTTCTTTTTGATTGATTGATTATTGATTGTTAGTGATTCCGGGATTGTCAACTGTTAAGACCATTAGTCCCGTAAGTGTGATGCATGTTTTTCCTCGGGAGGTGGTGGTGGTGATCTTCCTCCACTGGATGGCGAGATCCGGTGCCGACCTACCGTCGACTAATGGGTTTTCCCCCCAACCAGGTATCTCTCACCTGCGGGGCACCGCCCCAGCCGGGATAAACTCTTAAGCTCGCGACCGGTCTCCTTACATGTGTGGTAGCGTAGTGCATGTTAGTATAAGAGTGTGTAAGTAAGGGGGAGGATGGGACAAGAAGAGGAAGGAAAGATCGCGCGCGGGGTCCGTGGCCCGTTGGTGAGGGTACTCTGGCATTCGCGTGATCGGAGAAATTACGGAAAACTACCAATCAGAGCAGACGGCTGCTTGAATTCTCCTTCAGACAGCGACTGAATCTGACCTAGCTGACAAACTAGTGTCGAGAATCCTGCTACCCCGTCGGGACTCGAACCTAGGATCTCCAGTTTAGAGGCAATGCAGTGACCAGTTGATTCTCTGAGCCACCTCTTACAGAACTATTTGACAATTATGTACAATTACTTCTCACAAAAATGTCTTGTTATTACTTTTAATCATTAGCTTATTTCTAAAGAGTAATGTTTGATAACGTTTGTGCTAATGTCATTTTTTTTTACATCATCGCGACTGCATATCAGGTCACAAGCGTTCGTTCTCATGCACGTAGAAACGTAGAACGCAGAAAACATCACTCGGCAAATTCCAATAGCTGCCACCAGGCGCGCTTTTAGCGCGTGTTGTCCTCGGGCGCGAACAAAAGACAGAAGACGGATGGGCGCCATCTCACGCCATCATCTACGTAACGAACGCTCCAGAAAAATCTCTTTTTCCGCGGCAGCGGCGGCGGCTGCCGCAAAGAGCCACAGCGCATTAACTCGGAGTGGCGATATAAAATTATAATAATTACCACCACTTATTATTTCGTATTAATCATCGTCAGAACGCCGCCCCGGCGCCGTTAACGGCGAAAAGAATTCCTGCCAACAAGCTCGTGCGCGGTTTTTCTCGCCTCTAGAGTTCGCGGTGCTTCTCACTCTTCGCGGGAGCGACAGGCAGCGCCCCGCGCGGCGCCGGCGGGTACCTCGCGCCAGACCTCCTCTCTGCCTTCTCGCTATTTGTTCTTTGCGTTGGGGGAAAAAAAGCGAAAGACAAATGAAAGCGAGTTGGGGGAGGCTTCGACGAACGGACTGGCCCGCCCGCTGGAACACTGGACGCGCGGGGTCGAAGGTTCGGGGAATTGAATTCGTCTTCGTGTTAAACGGCGCTCGGTCCTCCTAGATCGTTGCTCCACCTCTCTTGCTTATTACTCATTAGTTCGAGATGGCTATTTGAGGTTGGGATTGAGTGAATACAGAACGAACGAAAAACTTTTACTTTGAATTTCGAGCAGTCGGCTTTGTTACTTCCTTACGCACTGAATTGTCATTTTCTTCATTATTTGAAATATTCGCCACCAACGACTTACTTCGGCACTTGAACATTCTTCAAACACATAAGAAGATCAAGGTTTGAAAGATGAAGAAAATGCGGACTCGAGCGTACAGGGACACATACATTGCTTTCGGTATCAGTGATAGGAAAATACGTAAAATAGTAATTGGACTGGATTACAGTTACTTGTCAAATGTTTTACTCAATTAAAATTACAAATTACATTTTCAGCATGTACCTAGTACAATTACTATTACAAGTACAGTCAGCCACACGTTGTTCTTGAACGAAAGAGATCAAACCAACTAATCTTCCCTCGCCGCGCTGGAATGGAGCCACGAAAATTCTCCTTTACCATGGATAAGGTATCTCCTTCAGTCTCGTTTGTGAACAAAATGAAATTACCAACTTATTTAGATCGCGACTAGTGAGGTTAGTAGGCGAAAAGAAGTAAATTGGAATATTTAAAAAAATAATCATGATTACATGTGATGTAATGATTACTACAAAGTAACGATTACAATTTTATATTAAACCGGGAGTGCCCGCAATAGGTAGACTCACACCGGTGTCCGCAATTTATCTCTCAAGGTATAGCTGCAGCTTTTTGCGAATGCGAATGATCAGAAGCTCTATTTACTGAAATACATATTTTATTTAGTTTGTGCATGTCTATTGTGAGCATTCCCAGGTTAAGGAGCAAATGACGAGTAAAAAGTACATTACTGCTAAAAGAAATGATTACATGGCCAAATTACAAAGTAATCGTTACAAATAATTGAATTACTTTAACTCAATTACTTCGCCACATTGTCGGTAAGTTACGTCGGACAGTTCGATCCTTCCGAGTTTTCAAGCCTCGTGCTCCACTCTACCAAGAAGACTCTCTAATATACGCAATTTTACGCGTGTCGTGCTAACCGGAAGTTTTAAAATTAGCATGTGCAAGAAAACTGCCCGGCAGAGGCACCCAGAAGACTGAAAGATCCCGACTAAATTAAGGTACTGATATTTTATTTTTTAAATTTAAAACAAATTTAATAATTTTAAATTTGTAACAAGATATATTTGATTTTGGCCTGCCATTTTCGACATTTATAATAAATTGTCATTAGTCCTCTCTTTAAAATATAACTGAAAACAAATTATACACAATTCAAATTCTTAAATACTTATTTAAAGAAAAAGAGTATGTATTTAACTGAATTTGACGTATAATTAACTTTCAAATATACATATTTATAGCAAAAACGCATATAAGAGGGGAACTTTTATTTGAAAGAACGGCCCCTGTTGATCTATACGAAGCCTGTTTTCTTGGGCGCCCCTGCCACCCGGTTCAAAACGGTCGTCCAAGAACGCTAACAACTTCGGTCAACCAGAATGCCTATCCCGAAGACATAAACGGTCGGTTTTCCTTGGTGATAGTTTTACCCACGGGATTGTGTGAAGTGACTAACGGGATGAAAATTATTAAATCCAACCCCAATTATATTCTCAGCCGAAATAGATTCCCTAAATTCCTACAATTCCTAAAGGTACACTACGTACCTTTACAATCTGCAAGTACCACAGAGTGTTTTGCTTCTTCATAATGCTTAAATTGTGTCTCTCTCAATCCGTGGAAAAATCTTACTTATCATATTCAATGTGCTACAAATGATGCGAATAGGCCTAATAAAAATTGTTCTACTTTACAAAAGAAGAAGCATAATGAGTAGAAACTTGCCTCTTTATCTGAAATAGAAATGATGTATTCGACGCAAACAAGCAAAATTCACAACAGAATTTCCATTTTAGTAATTATCAAAGAAAGTACTTTTTATCTGGAAAAAGTATTTATACGTGTGTAAGTCGTATTGTTCTTCAATACCTATTGACTGATTAAATCAATACCACCCATATTTTGTTTTTAACTGATTTAATATTCTATAAAACTTGCAGTGACTTTGCCAAACAACGTGTTATTTTTGCAAATGTGAGATTGTTTGGAGGGAGGAAAAAGTGTTTCCGATACTTTTCGTGTCGAACATAGCTTTCGAATCCAGTTATAAAGCCCGATAACAGCACATATCTTTTGCAAAATGTTCTCTTTGGTTTCGGTGCTGTTGTGTTCGTGACGTATATGCATTAGAATACAGGCGTAACTAGGGCTTAAAAACATAATATGTCACGAAACGAACCATTTATCTTTGTGGATGACGCAGGCCATGTTTAACGATGCAGATAGTACCGTGGAGTTACTCATATTCCATTAACCACACGTTCCCTGCATTCTCATAGAATATTCTTGCTCATATTTTGCCTTGACACGCACATGACGTATACATCATTTCATAAAGAGTATTTTCATCGTAATCCTCCAGTAATTTTTACAGCCTAAAGTTTTCACTTAATCGAATTTGCGAAAAATGTTCAACTTCAGATTTGAGGTTCAGATTCGAGAAATTCTGAGAAGCATGAGATTATCTTGTAATTTTCATAAGATTTTCTCGAAGACAATCAGAAGTGTATGGTGGTCGTTTCCTTCGGCAATTGTTCACAGATGGTGAAGATACTTTGAAACATTTGTTGACGATATTGAAGTGCGCAATGTAGAATATTTGTAGGTCTTTTCTAGAAACACTTGTAATTTTTTGTGATGAAATCATCATACGAATTACGTCGTCAAGATGTCTGTAACATATTCAAATGAAATAAAATCAACAGATATAATTAGCAAGGATTTACGTCAATAACCAGACAAAAAATAATGAAAGATCTGTTTTTTATAATTCCTAACAATTTTAAGCGTATGGTTATACTTAAGTAAAACAATTTTTTAATATATTAACAATTCCCATGCTCATCGGCTATTCAAGAACCAGTTTTTTTATTTAATTATGTCAATAAGGTATTTTAATAATTTAAATAATTAAATAATACAAGACGAATTTCATATCCTTGCATAATGAAAAGCACAACTGCGGGAGAGATGTTTAATCCTAAATACATAAAGGAAGATTTAATGTTACGAAATACTGAAAGACCAAATGTAAGTTTCTTTTAAGGTCTCTGGGGTTGGGCCCAAACAATGAGAACTGAAAGGCCCATCCCAAAAAGAAACCAAAAGAAGGTATCTTCAATAACACTGAAGAATTCCGGAAATCTATTACGTCATTTCCGCCAGGGGTCCAAAGACAACTCAGTACTCCTCTCGTCGTTATACATCTTGAACAATTCCCACTGCTCACTTCTAATTAAGTGTGCATTTCATTTCTGAAGCGAGACGCGAAGTCCGCCCCCCCCCCTGCGCCGGCCAGTCCCGCGGGACCCGGGACGGTGGCCCTGCGTCCCGGAAGAACCCCGAGTGATTTTGATGTGCGCCGCCAACCCGACCCGAAGCCCCCCTCCCCCCCCGGCGCCCACTGCTTCCTCTCCTGGCCATTCACCAGCCACTTTGCACAAAAGGCCAACATTTAATTTGCCTGTGTACTTTTCCCCCCCTCTGCACCCTCTCTTCGTCTCGCCATCTAATTAGAAAAGTTGTCCGACGATGGAAGTTGCGAGTCAGCCGGCCGCCCGGCCTGACGGTCTGACGGGGAGGGGCGGCGCGGGGAGGGGAGAGGAGGGGCGGGGCGGGGCGGGGCGGGTGTGCACTGCCTTGCAAACATATCAAGAAGAACGTGGGCGGGGCCTGCCTCGGTGAAGGCCGGAAGGGTGCGGTACGGTGCCTGCTGCCCCTTGCCACATATTTCCGTCCGGAGCGAGCGAGCGAGCGAGCGAGCGAGCGAGCGAGAGAGAGAGAGAGAGAGAGAGAGAGAGAGAAGAGGGAGCAGTCGAGAGCGCAGGGCTAGCGACGCGGGGGGTGGGGTGGGGGTGGGGGGTGGTGAAGCGGACGGTCCCCTTCGGCGCTCGTCTCCAGCTGACCTCTGCTCTGCGTAAGGGCTGGTCGCGAGTGGAGGCGACGGACGGCGGAGGGCGGAGGGCGGAAACTGACCGGAAGAAAACAGACTGAACTGCGCCGCGCGCCGGCGCCTCGCCGAGGGGGTAAATGAGATGTAGCCGGATTTATACTTCCCTGGGGAGGTGAGGAGCGGGGGAAGAGTTGATTCTTCGGAAGCTGCGAAGGGTCCGCGAAGTCCCCTGTCTGAAGTTTGTTACGTGTTGACAATTTGTAACATGCAGATGAGACAGAGAGAAGGAAGGAGAGAGAGAGTGAGAGAGAGCGGGGAAACTTATATGCAGGTGGCAGAAACAGTGGAAGTAGAAAGAATGTGAACTTGTAGGAAGCTTTGGAGAAAGAGTGAGCGAGAAAGAGAGAGATAAAGAGAGCGAGAGATAAAACAGAAAGAAGGAGGAAATTGAGTGTAGAGAAAGTTATGTACAAAAGAATGGGTAGACACCGTTCTCCTGCGAATGAAATTTTTCCAAATTTGGTTGGACAAAGGGATATTTCACTGAGTAAATTCTTTTGTTTTCATGATAATGTCAAACTGAGGACTTATCAGCGTGTTTTGAACTCTCGAGAGTGACAATTCGAAAGTACGAATAACGAGATGCATGACAAAAGAGTTTCAATAATGGCATATCACAGCAGATTGTTAGAAGGCGTTTAGCTGGAACGTGTGACGAAGACTGCTACCGTATTTAGTGCATCGAAGTGTACAGTGTCTAAGGGTACGGCGCTCCCCACGAATCATATTAAGACAGTATCAAGTAAGAGTAATGCTGTTCGGAAATCATTCTTCGCACAGAGAGATCGCTGAATATCGAAAATATTGTCGTATAGAACCGTCTTTCAACTACAGCGTACATGACTGCAGACGTCTATGAGCATCTTGTGATATCTATTTCCTCACGTACAGTGCAACGAGAGCTCCATAAAATAGAGTAAACTGGGGCTGCCAAGACCAACCCGTATATTACAGATTACAAGATTCTAGAGGCAAAGAGTGTATGAAGCATAAAACAAAGGCGTCAAACGATTCGGAAAAGTTCATTGACCTGATGAGTAATCTTTAACAGTTTAACTACAGGTCGAGTTTACGTATATAGAACACACAAAGACGCGAGCTCCTACAATGTACGATTCTTACTGCAAAACATGGACGTTGTAAAGCGATGATTTAGGAAGTAAAGTCATGGTATTCTAATGACCCTTATCATTGTCGTTAAAATTCATATGCTGTATTAATATTTTATGTAATCGGCTGTGTTTGAAGGTCCTGATTTTGCTCCCCAACAAAGAGGTAGTCTTTCAAGATAACAGTGCCCAAGTTCATACAGCCCAACTGTTCAGGCATGGTTGAAAGAGTACGACATTGAATTACAATTCCTTACGTGGACACAATTACCCAAATTACTGAGACGCTATGTTTCGTTTCGTTTTAAAAATGAGACTTAAGCAGATTCTCGTTAACGTCTTCGCCACAAAAAATGCATTTTCTTTTTGAAGAAGAAAGGAAAAAGTACACTTTAGAATATTCAGCGTTTATACGAATCCATACCAAGACGAATTAAAAGGAAAAATATGACCCAATACCATATCAATAAGAAATGTGTAACTTAATCAGAAGCCTCCATTATTTCGTCTATTGTACAAAGGAACACGAAGAAAACGTTCCAAACGAGGAGAAGAACAGAGTAATAAAAAGCAAGGGAGAAGTGACAAATCATTAGATGAACTACAAGGGAGAAAATGATTGGCATCCAGTAGTTGTAAATGTGCCAAAATACGATCAAAATGTTTTTATTAAAAACTAAAGAGTTAGAAGCTTCGAATTTCAAATAAAAATATGAGAGACAATGAGAGTTATATACAATGGGAATGGAAATAGTAGCGAGTGGAGAGTAAAAGAGTGGGAGTGTGAGAGAAAGATCAAAATAAATATCGTTCAGGATTTTTGGAGCAATAAATGCAAAAGAAGGATATGACATGAAAGAGGTTCATTCATAGAGATAAATACTTCGTTTGAGACTTAAAAGGACGCATCTCTTTACTTAAAGACGAGACAAGCGAAGCATTTATCCAACAACCTTTGATGTCATGGAACTGACGTCATAGCCCTAACAAACAACATAAACGTTAATGAATCATCTGTACCAAACAACACAACCATTAATTAATCTCATCATATTTCATCATTAACAAATATTGTCATATACAAAAAAACAAAAATGTGTGAATATTGACCGACAATAAATTTAACAAAAGTTAGGTGATGCATTCAATACAATTAAGAGAAGATCAAAATTGTACATTTTTCACAGAAGTGGAAATCATTTTTAAATGTATTAGGCTTTCTCGAAGTTACAGACTACTCGAACCGACTGACCTCCCCCGGTCCAGCACTCCCCGTACAAACAGAAGAAGTTCGAGTCGAAACGGTGGGCAGCAGAGGGAATCAGACCGGAAGAAACAAAGCGAATTCCATAGACAGCGGCACGCAGAAGGGGGACTGTGTGCGGATGAAGACGTTTAACTCCGCTTGGGACACGTCGGTAAACAAAGGAGGCAGAAGGAGGCGACGAAAGGTAGGGAGTGAAGCGCAGTGACAGGAGAACGCAGTCGACTCGCTAGCTGGCGGATAATTAAAAGCAAGCAGCGAGGAGCAGCGTCTCTGCAAAGGAAAGCGCAAGGTAAAGAAAATCAATTGGCCTTGGAATTAATTGGATTATGTGTCACTGACGTTTCAGGTCTCAGAATGCTTTGTAGCAGAAATCGAGGCTGTACGTGTCAAAACGCGAAGGGAATTTCAAAGTTCGTATTGATCTCTCCTGCGAAATGAAAAAGATATCAACAGAGATGTAGCCTACACGTCTCTGTAAAAGATCGTTGCTATTTTCGTTACCATTAAAGAGATGAATTTCTATGGAGTTGAACAACAGATTACCTAGAAAATTATTTTACTCTTTCACGCTAACATTGCGTATACAATTTAATTACTGTAATGTCACTTGCTGACCAAATAGAGCAAATGGACGGAGAAGCAACCACCCTGAGCTATGGTAGCTGGTTTTAATCCTATGCGAGTTGTAAATGTTTTCACCTTGTGACTGCGACGATCGAAAAGCACAACGTATTTCATTCAATAATCTCGTCATTCATTTCCTAATTACCCGCAAAAGAGAAGTAATAGTAGGAAAGCATTAAACTGTACGAGTTCGAGAGAAATTAAAACGGAACAGAGAGCAAAAGAAAGAATATAACAGGAAAATACAGAGAAAATGACGCAGAGGGTGACAGAAAACGACAAGTACGGAGAAAACGGAGTGGAGAATGGGAGACGATAAAACACAAAAAGGAAGAAGTCTGAAGGCAGATGAAAACTGTGACAGAAATGTATGACCATGATATCGTCATGAGGCCGAGATATGAGCTTCGTATTGAGAACGGGAGATCCAGCGACAATGAGAGCGAGGGGCGAGCGCCGCGAGAGCGGGTGACGGCGAGGGCGAGGGAGGGCGGGCGAGATGCGTGGATAACGCGCTCCCTGCCCCCCGCCTGCCCGTCCCCGGTAATGAGGAAGGGGATCGAACGCAAAGCGACAGTTCGTGACGCGGGCTCGTGAGGGGTGCGAAACAGTGAAAAATAATTACGTGGATTATAGATTGCCCCCACGGAACGCACGCGGACACGCCGCGCCGCCCCCGGCCGCCCCGCCCCGCCACACCACGCCCCCGTCGCCCCCGCCGCCCCCGCCGCCCCCGCCGCCCCCCACCCGCACCACACTGCTCCACTCCGCATTGCTCCAATCCGCCACGGCCCGCTCCGCCCCGACCCGTCCAGACCAGCCCCGCCCCACCCCGCCCCGACCCACCCAACCCAACCTGTCCTGCCCCGCCCTACGCCGCCCTTCCCCGCCCTCCCCGCCCCACCCTGCCTCGCCCTGCTCCGCCCCGCCCTGTCCTCCCCACCCCTCCCCGCCCCGCCTCCCGCCCCGCTCCACTCCGCTCCTCCCCGCCCCGCCTCCCGCACCGCTCCACTCCGCTCATCCCCGCCCCGCCCCAGGCACCGCTCCTCCCCGCCCCGCCCCACGCACCGCTCCTCCCCGCCCCGCCCCACGCACCGCTCCACTCCGCCCCTTCCCGCCCCGCCCCCCGCACCGCTCCACTCCACCCCTCCCCGCCCTGCCCCCCGCACCGCTCCACTCCGCCCCTCCCCGCCCCGCCCCACGCACCGCTCCACTCCGCCCCTTCCCGCCCCGCCCCTGCCGCTCCAGCAGGGCGTCACCCGATAGTGCGCCCGCCGTGACAAGTGGCAAACAGGCCGCTCCCCTCCAACCACGGCGTCCCTCTTTGCGGGAAGAAACGTTTCTTCAACTCCTAAACTGTCGCATAAATCGTCGCCCGCATTACGAGTCTACTCGGGCGACGCCTGGTTTGTATTTCCGACTTATCATATTACGGAGCGCCGAGATAATGAGAGCACGCATTACGAGAAGTCGGGGATTTGCAAGGGGACACTCGTGGCGTTTGATGAGGGGAAAGGGTTGCGTGTAAAGGACGATAACAAGATGCATTTGCGTGGAATAATTATATTCCATACCATACTAATTAAAAGAAATTCACGTTCGTTTCATCGCAAAACACATTAATTAAAAAAGTCCCATATGTTTTATAACTGCGTTTGTAGCTGCCCTGTTAAAACAAATTTGTTTCAACGTATGAAAACCGTGTTAACACTGAAATAATATTGATCAAGTTTTATGATCACCCTGATCGTAAAATAACCAAGACCCAACGAACGGGGCGCAAAAACTAAATTTATTAATACTAATATTGTTGTGTTCTTCAGTTAAATTAACAATAACAGTGCTATTTCGAAATGTGCACATATATAGGTCTTGTAATTAACGATCTCCTCTCGAAACTTGCCGTACTAATAATAAAAAACAATTTAATAATTCAATATTTTCTGCAACTAGTAACTTTTGTTTATGCGAATCTAGTTCACAGGACAATATCCTTCTATTTGGTTTGAACTGAATGATTTTTCAGCCCATGTAAAAGAATAGCTTTAAGAGTTCTGAGAGAAAAATCAACGCATATTGATCTGAACGGAATAAGTACTTCTTGATAAACACAAACGTTCTAGTACATAATAGCACGGAAATCGTAATGCAGCAAAGCGACCGAGATACACATCTGCCTCCAGAATGGAGAAGAGAAAAACTACGGTCGCGCATTGAGCGATCGTTTCGTTTCGACCCATCGAGAAAGAGCTAATCACCCTGTGCTACGAGCCCATTTCAAAGTAAGAACCTCAATGGTCCCATGAATACAGCTGTGCAGAGTCGATACTAGGCAATAAAAGGTCGTTTGAGAGTAGAATATGTTGAAAGCGCTCAAAACTGAGGTAACGTATCGTGAAACCATTCAGCACACAGCTGAATTTACGTCATAATGTAAAATGTTTATGCATAACGCAAAATATTTCCCTGAAAAAAAATTAAGCATTCCAAAATTATTTAATCTACATTACTAATTTCCCATGCGTGCTGACATTGAAAGAAAATTATGCAGCATCCGACCATGAGAGAGATTTCAATAGCTTCCTTTCAAATCCAGAAACACGCGCGAAAAACTACGAACAGTTAATTATTTACTACTTTGACCGAAAAATGCAAATATTTGATTTGATGTGTTATTCATCCCATTCTCATACTGCGCGAACCAACTTAATCCTCATGCTCAGTGCTTACGACACTGCTTACGACTGACGTCATTCAACAGCATCGAAGAGGCCGATCCTACTACCTACCGGCCAGCCCGCGGTGACCCAGCCGCTCGGTCATGAGATAGGTGGTTCGTGCGGTTAGCACGAAGACATTCCTCCGCCGTATATACTGGTCTTCATAACCTTAGGGTAGGTTTTGTCATCGACACACAGCAATATAGTGGGACATTTGTAAGGAAAGCGCACAGGCATAATTTGTCTCGGCCGAGAATCGAACCCGCTGTTGCGTCGTGAAACGCGAGCACGCAAACTAATGACTAATGAGCCACTCCAGAGGGCATAGATGAAGCCGCCCGCATGAAATATTTGCGTCACGCGTTGCGTTACGTATTACGTGGTGGAATTTTTGAACAACAACTTTTTTGATATTCTTGATCTGTAAATAACGGTTGTATATTGAATATATTACATTATTAGTGAAGGTAGCATTTATTAAAATACTTAATTTATTGCCTAAAAGAGCGTATTTATTTGATCTTCTCAAGCAGTGTGCTTAATCCTTTTGGGAAAACTATTGTGATTTCCCATTGTTCTTTGTCCTGGCGCAGGCCTCTAGTTCTTGACGATTTTTCACGCTTCGTTTTTAAAAATACAACTCTCAATAAATATCGAGGGTAACTGGCAGAAGGATTCCATTCGCTACAAATTAGGGTAATTTAGCAACCCAGGTGCATTGTGTGATTATAAAAATATACTAAGCCGCCAAGTCTATCCATTAATCCTTATCCTCCATTATTCTTTGATATTCGTGTATTTATCGGCATTTACTGAGACTATAAAATAAAACTATCTGTAATGAGTGATTCAAAATTGACTTTTATAGATCACTACCTTTACTCGTATTATTCATTTATTCCTTTTTTGTCGTTCATTTTATCAGGAACTCTTACAGGGTATACATATAACAAATTACTGTGTGCAGCACACAGCTCTAACTCCAAATAATGTAATTACAAAACACCTCAAATTTTTCTTAAATTTGGAGATAAAAAAAGAGAAAAGTGTTTGTTTTTTTCTGAAAATTAATTATTTATGTAATAATGCCTGTATAAAATTTTGGAATTTACGCGTACTTCACAAAATATGATGTATTGTTGTTCCGAATGTACTTAACATAAAAATTCCAGGTTTGTTTCATTTAATACTTTCGAAAGTTCCTTTTATTTCTTTGTAAATTATTTTAAAAAATTATTTATTAAACCAATTGTAATTAATTTTAAAAAATGAAAATTTCTATATGAACTCGCTCACATAAAAATTTGGAACAAAAATATAGTCGTATTTCTTGTTCAATTTTCTAGAAAACGCAACACGCAAACGCAACCAGAAAAAAGTGGGCACTGAACACCAACAGATCTAAAAAAAATTCGATTGTAAGTATTCGGTCGGAGGCTTCCTGCCCCTGCACTAACGAATCCCATAAACAAAAAATATCGATTCTTCGAATAAGTGAACAAATGAACTCATTTGTTTCGATCGTTCTTAACGGACGGACTGTTAAATCTTAGCATTCGTTCGACTCTGAGTCCATGCGGAACGCTTTCGTTCCTGTAGTGTTAAGTGGATATAACAGTAAAATAATACGAAAAAGGTGGACGCGCGGGGGCAGCGAAGGTGAAATGGGCGTGGCGAGCGAGGGGCGAGGGCGTTAGGGTGGCGAGAGCGAGCAACGACGCTTCGCCGGCATAATGCAGCGAGCCAGTGACGCGCCGGCGGCGCTGCGGCAAAGGTCGGGGGTTAGGCCGCGCGGCAGCAGATAACGCGGCGCGCGTTTGACCGCTGGGGCGTTTAGTTTGGGAGTGCGCGCGTGATCGGGCGCAGGGCTCGGCGGCCGACGGTGGCCGGGGGGGGCGGGGGCGGCGGGGGCGGGCGGGGGCGGGCGGGGGCGGGCGGGGGCGGGCGGGGGCGGCGGGGGCGGCGGGGGCGGCGGGGCGGCGGGGGCGGCGGGGGCGGCGGGGGCGGCGGGGGCGGCGGGGGCGGCGGGGGCGGCGGGGGCGGCGGGGGCGGCGGGGGCGGCGGGGGCGGCGGGGGCGGCGGGGGCGGCGGGGGCGGCGGGGGCGGCGGGGGCGGCGGGGGCGGCGGGGGCGGCGGGGGCGGCGGGGGCGGCGGGGGCGGCGGGGGCGGCGGGGGCGGCGGGGGCGGCGGGGGCGGCGGGGGCGGCGGGGGCGATGCGATGGGGCGGTGGGGGCGGTGCGATGGCACGTCGGCTCTGCAAGCGCTGCGGGTTGAGGACGTCAAAGAAACAAGGCTGAATGAAGGCTGTGGGCGGAGCGTCGGTTGCGAGGCGTGCAGGTGCCTCGCTTGGGTAGGCTGCGGGGCAATCAGGAGCTGTTGATGAGTAGCGCCTGGGACGGTGGGGATGGTGCGATTCATGTAGAAGGGGGTCCGCGTGGGCATCAGTGTAAAGTTAACAGCTCAGATAACTGTAGCACAGCTACGATACCGACTGATTGACTGAAGTGTTAGTCTGTGACTTATTGATGTACATGAAAAGGAGAAATCTCGACCGATATATTTGAAACACTGCAACAAGAATAGGGTGGCAAAGTAGTTGGAAGCAAGCTGTAAATTGACAAGCGTTGCAATGGAAAAACTCGAAGATACTCCTTTCAACTTACATAGAATATATATAGTTACACTTTGACGTGAGAAATTGCCTAACTTCAAACATTTGTTCGCACCTTTTAAATTTCAAACAAACGACGGTAGTTATAATCCTACGCGCCCAGGAAAATAATGATACAATGAATTATAGTTATAGTTACAAGTCTGCAAGAAGTGAATATGACAAACGATTTAAATGCTTTTATCTTTGTTGAATGATCTGAACTGCACCCAACAATTTGAAATTAGCAAAGACTGTCGATTTAAAGATTATCTTCGTGTTTTTTTATTAAAACGCATTTCTAAAGCATTTTTGAGATACCAAGAAGGCATGTGTACTTGTCACGTTCAATAGAGCTCTCTAAATATTGTCTGAACTTCGGGCTGAGAACTGCAGATGTTGAAAAGTAGACAGCTAGGAAACATGAGAAAGCAATAAGAGTTCATCCGGGATACCGAGTGAAAATTGCACCTTCATCTTTGGAAAGACGGGGAAATGCAGCAGTAAATCTGAGCAAAATCTGCAGCTGTCGAGAAGATGGTACGGAAGAGTTGGGATTTCCGAGAGAGTGGACAGCGCTAGAGATGTGCAGTAGGGAAACAGTTAAATTCTGTTAAATTTTTAAAAAAGATTAATTTTTTTTTCATTCTGTGCCTCAAGAAAATGTGGGCAGATAATCATTTCCCCCATATGTTATATATAGTTTTTATTGTTTTTTTTTACCAAGTAAAATAAAAGAGTACGTCCTGCTGAGCGAAAACTGCAACTGATGAGAGACCACTAAAACACTAAGAGTGTGTTTGGTATTGAGATTGAAATGAGAGCTGCATCTAATGAAAGATCTGATGGGGAAAAATTTACGAGTCCGAGTAAAACATTCCTAATGCAAAACAAAAAACTGCAGCTGACTGAAGACCAGTAAAAACCCGGGAGAGCGACTGTGGACAAACTGCAGCAGACAAGGGGTCTGATGGCGAAACCTTTAAGAGTGCGGAAAAGTGAGACTTGATTTTCAGCGAAAACTGCACCCATTGTAAGGGTCAGTGACCAGACCTTGAGAGAGCAATTGGGATGTCCGAGGAAAACTGCAGCTCGCGAGAGGTGCGTGGAGAAATGTTAAAGACCTCGGCAATTTTTCTCCTGGATATTGAGCGAAAACTGCATAGCCGAGCCGACCGGGCACTGCGAGAGCGGTTGGGATGTCCGGTGAAAATTTCAGCTCGCGGGACGTCCGTGGAGAAATGTTAAAGACCTCGGAAGATTTGCTCCTGAATATTGAGCGAAAACTACACCGCCGAGACTACCAGCACACCCGCCAGCGCGAAAGCGGTTGGATGCTATATGAAAACTGCAGGTGGCGAAGGAATGCCGAAGGCCCGTTCTCAGACTAAGAGTACCCCAGCATTCGCCCATAAAGAAAGGCATAAAGGAGAGCATATTATAGTTCTTTAGCACATACATATCTTAAAGCAGCCACTTTTGTGCTGCTAATAATGGTTGGGGGTTGTGCAAAAAATAGAAATATCAAGAAAATACAAATGTTTCAAAAATGAATTTCTGCATGAAATTGTGAAGGCGCCATTGTATGTCAGAAACATTGATACACATCTACAAATATCTTGGAATTCCAACATTTAAAAAGAAATTAAAAGCTTTGATTAGAAGCATAAAGACAGGCCTTACATGCACAAAAATGCAGGGATTTTTCATTAATTGGAAAATCAACATCTATTCCGTAGATTGAAGGGAACCAAACCATTTGAAGTTGTACGGTGTTGAGCCAAACGCAGAAAACTACATTTAAGGTGAGATAGTACTACCGATCTTGCCCATGTTAATTTCATTACTTTCTTGTGCACATTACGAAAAATTATTTGACAGAATTATATAAACGTATTTTTGAACGTCTGAGCGCAACATAATGCACAGAAATATGGAATCACTCTAGCACTTTATTATTCAAAGACAACCAACGTTCCACAGGAGACCAATGAACGTGACAACAGTATAATGTAACTACCGGCGTTCACTTTCGAATAGAAAATGGGTTGCTTATAAGTCGGTTCAAATTAAGTTTTCTTCACGACAGAGGAAATACTTTCATTAATGTGTTGTTGGAACTCTAGTTATTTATCCAGCAAATACCATTTCGTTGTAATTATTAGGATTGCGGCCTTAATACACAAACGACTACTTCTTAATATTGAACCGGTATACTGTATGGCAACCAGAGGAACAGAAAGCTTCAAATGACTGCTAACTATCGTTAAGGATGTTAAATGCCAGTTCTGAACGATTCAATCGAGTCGAAACAAAAGAACAAGTTGGAAAATGACATTTGGGTATTCATATCCAACGCAAACATATTTCTTATTAAATTATATTTTCTAAAGGAGTGGTCCTGCGATATTTATGGAACTACACATCGGATAACATAAATAACGGAATTGCCATGACTAAACTTCAACCGCGTCCATTATTTGCCATCGGTCTAATAAAGTCATTAGTTATGTGGCTTAAAATAAAACGTCATAAATCAGGTAATCCGGACAAAACTAACAATGTTGTACAAGGTGTTGCTGTATGCGAGTGCATGGAATCTTGTTATTTACAAACACTGAGTCCTTCTAATTCAATGAATTAAATATATCTTCATTTTTTTAATTTAAACGTTTAACGTTCTTCATTGTATGGACGAATGCAGAGCAATACTTTGGGATCAGAGTACATTTTCGGAAAGACAATTTGGGAATGTAAGACAACTACTTTCCATTTAGTCTGTTTACGTTTATTGCTAATTTATTCTTTGTATGATATTAATGTACTCCTGTATCACTCTATTCCAATTAACAATTTATTTAATTACCAGTAAATTACCAATTTTTGGAACATTTTATTGACTTTTGAGAGAAATTTCCTTTATTTCTCCCTATCATATTACCTGATTAACTCCTCACTATTTTGACAATTCGGATGTTTGATTGACAAACTGCTGCTTCTTTCCTACAAATTTTTGCTCTTCCTTACCTTTCTCCTTGGCTACGTTTCCAAACGACAACAGATTCTTTTTGTAGATAACCTGCTCGAAATAGCTGTGAGTTGTCTGGTTTGTTTCAGATTCCTGCTTAATCTTCACTGTACGAGCACCCATTTCACATGTATTGGAAATCTTGGTGTCTATGTAATAATCTTGACAAGTTAATATTTACTTTTAATTTCGTTGAGATATCTTCTCGTCACTTGTAATTCGCAAGGATATTCAGTCACTAAATCTCGAAAGTTCTTTATCACGTTATTAATTGCGATTCATTCAATAAGAATGCCAACAAACTCAAAAATCCTTTTGCAACCAATTTGATTAGATGTAAACATGCAATGATTACAATATCTAATAGGAGGCAAAGTATTTCCTTACGTGTGCGACTGTTCTTTTAAAATTCAGAAAAGTCAAATCTTTCAGAAATAAGCGAATGCACACATGCGCTCATCATCTCGCAGTTCAGAAGTTGGAATAAAATGTTTTAAAAGTTTCAGCTAAAAAGTTAGAATCCGTTTGGATATTTACAATACAAAGGACAATACAATAAAAATAATGAGAAATCTTCTATTATATAAAAGTCAGTGTACGTATGTTTGTATGTGCCTCAAAATTTTAGATCCAGACGCGTGATTGCTTCCAAATTTTGCACGAATCCTTTTCAGCGGTAAAAAATTCAAAATGATTCGCCATGCGATGACCCCCCCCTTTTATTTAAAAAATAAGAAAATTTCTCTTGAGTATACGAATTTAACTACCTTGACCACTGTTAACCTTCAACAGGAGTCGTGACTTAATGAGGATTTATCTGGAGTTGTCGGATCAATACCACTAAGAATAGAAATTAAGCTATCCAATTTATTCCAACGTTTTCATTCTTGATTAGTATTATTATTTAATAAAACACTGTGAAATGTGACAGAAACTCCACGTGAAATAGCATCAACTTTACATTCAAAACGTGAAATGCACTATGAAACCGCAAACTCTAAAGACTGCATCAATATTACAGCTAGATATAAAAAAAAGCTTCCTGTTTTAAATACGTAGATTTCTTCCCCAAAGGTTCAGCACAAACCCACTTTGAATTTAACTTTCCCGGCCTCCAATTATGCCCGGCTACCACTGAAGATTCGCCGAATGAGAACTCATTTAGAACGGAATTCGCCTGACACAAAACGTCCGCTAGCTGCAATAGCCAAATGGACCTGTCTGATCGGTTCTAATACACCGGCCTCTGACTGGCTCACCGCACAGAGGCCGGCACAGAATCGTGCAATATGAATACCGCCACTGGCATTGGACCCGGCGCGAACAGAACTACGCGATCGTGCGCGCTGGGTGGCAGTCTCGGGAACTACGCTTGAATAATTACGTCCACTGGTTTCGCGGCGCTCTGAGGTCGCCGGTGTGTATCATATGACGACGTAATTAGATGGCGGGGGAGGGGGCTTGCGTTGCTATTTCATACGACTTCCCGTCAACTCCGTTTTTGTTTTACTTTTTTGTGTATGTCGTGAGATGGAAAGAGAATGAATTTAGAAACGCATTTTGTAGAATAGAAGTGAAAAAATAAGCCTGTAAATTGAATAAATGTAAAGTTACGTAAATCTGTACACATTTGTAATTCAGTGAGGTTTTTAATTAAGAAAATGCAATTATTGATAAGAATTCGTAATTATTCCGAGCATAAAACAAAAGAACATGTTTGATACTCATCTAAAATATAATAACCCATCCTAAATACAATATCCCGTTCTAAATTACGACCGCAAGAAACATTTAAAAATAAAAGCTATGGTATACGAGTACAATACGAATACGTATTTTGATTTACTTCTATAAATCAAAATGGTATACAATTTCTGGTAATAAATACCTGATCACTTATTCGATATCATAAAATAATATATTGAAAGTCATTACCTTAAAATAGCTTATGTTAGAACAATTTATGTACATTAGAACAACTTATGTTACAAGTGGTACATAACACTTTGATATGAAATTTCCTCTGAATACGAGACGAATTTAAGTGAATTAAATAATGCTAGTGATTTTTCTCTAACTCTGACTGAACTAAAAATCTTAAAATTTCCTCCCTAAAGAAGACCAATCAAATTTTAGAAAAGTAAATGGCGGAAGAACAAACTATTAAAGAACTACTTAATAATAAAACTTATCCAATTTTATTTATGACAATCCTTTATTGTTCTTATTTGCACACAGAACACAACGTTTCGTAATTCGTTTTAGTTACATCATCAGGCTCCTAAATTACGGGATACAGAAATCAGTATTTTTCACTATGTCCAATAATTTTCACATAATCACTTAATTAAAGTTAATACACTGAGTTAAAATGTTTCGTGTCAATTGAATAAAAATGAATTTTAATATCAAGTAAGTCGACTTCATAAAAGTAAATAGTTCTTCAAAACGTATTGAAATAAGTTTGATATTGATTTCTGTATAAATATTTCGAAATAAATATTGATTTCTGTATCCCGTAATTTAGGAGCCTGATGATGTAACTAAAATGAGTTACGAAACGTTGTGTTCTGTGTGCCAATAAGAACAATAAAGGATTGTCATAAATAAAATTGGATAAGTTTTATTATTAAGAAACACACACTGACAATTGGTCTACAAGCTTTATTAAAGAACTACCATTCAAACAACCATGATAAATTTCATATTTTTCTCTAAAGTACATTTAAATAAATTTGACTTGTCATAGAGAAGCAAGCACAGAGTTGGAGTGTCCGTAAGAGAATACAGTCAATTTAATACTAAGAGCGCACAGCGTTACATAAAAGGTTAATTAAGACCAGACAGCTGCATGCGTATCAAGCATCCAGTTACTTTACACATCCTCGGCGTCATTGCGTTGAATTCACGGATTCCACCAACACAACTGTTCGGGACAATTAAATTATTAAGAATCGTCAGTGGCGGCGGTGGCGCTGCCAACAGGCATTACAATGAAACTCCGGACTCGGGCTCGGTCGCGAGGGCCACCGCCCTTTGTCATTGTCGCCCTTCTCCTCCACAACGGTTCTCGAGTTGACCGCACGAGCGGACGAGGAGAGAGGAGGACGAGGGAGAGCCGGCGATGGGAGAGGAGGTGACGCTGGTGGCGGTGGCAGTAGTGGCCGTGGCGACGTCGCAAGTAGTGGTGTGGGTGGAAGTGGAGGCGACGGTGGCAGAGCGGAAGTGACCGTGGCGCGGTCGGTAATGATGGTGATGATGGCGGGGAACAGGTGATGATGGCGGGGAACAGGTGATGGTGGCGGGGAACAGGTGATGGTGGCGGGGAACAGGTGATGGTGGCGGGGAACAGGTGATGGTGGCGGGGAACAGGTGATGGTGGCGGGGAACAGGTGATGGTGGCGGGGAACAGGTGATGGTGGCGGGGAACAGGTGATGGTGGCGGGGAACAGGTGATGGTGGCGGGAACAGGTGATGGTGGCGGGGAACAGGTGATGGTGGCGGGGAACAGGTGATGGTGGCGGGGAACAGGTGATGGTGGCGGGGAACAGGTGATGGTGGCGGGGAACAGGTGATGGTGGCGGGGAACAGGTGATGATGGTTGGGTGCAAGGGTTAGTGGTGGGGGTGATGGTAATGGTGCCCGGGCAGAGGTGATTGTGGCGGGGCAGAGGTGATTGTGGCGGGGCAGAGGTGATTGTGGCGGGGCAGAGGTGATTGTGGCGGGGCAGAGGTGATTGTGGCGGGGCAGAGGTGATTGTGGCGGGGCAGAGGTGATTGTGGCGGGGCAGAGGTGATTGTGGCGGGGGAGAGGTGATTGTGGCGGGGGAGAGGTGATTGTGGCGGGGCAGAGGTGATTGTGGCGGGGCAGAGGCGATTGTGGCGGCGCAAAGGTGGTGGGGGCGGAGGTAATGGTGATCGTGGCGAGGGCGGACGGTGAATATGACGGTGGCGGGGTTGAAGGTGGCAGTGGCGGTGGCGGGGGTGGTGACGGTGGCGGAGGAGCACGTGACGGTGGCGGGGTTGGGTGATAGTGGCGGGGGCGGAGGTGAGCTAGGTTCGGAGGTGGGGGCGGGAAGAATGGGGATGCGGACGGCGGCGGAGTCGGTCGGAACGGGCAGAGGTCGGGGAGGTCCTGTGAAATAACCATTCGCTCCCATGCAACAGACGGACTCGCTAATAAAGCAATATAACGACTGTAGAACTTTTGCCCTGGCACTGCCTGCTGGACGAAGCAGGGTATCGAACAGAATTCGGTTGTGTGTTTCAGTGATTGGTCAAACATCTCATTTTGGTTGAATGTGCTCCCTGGGCTCGGAATATTTGTGACAGACCCACAATGCTTGTTACGCGCTCCACACACAGAGAACGATGCTATCTTGTTTCAAAGACAACCGAAAGCGACTGTGCGAGTGTAATACTAGAAAACAGGGCATTGATTAGAGGCAGCTCTGGCAATTGACGGCAACAGTTCGAGAACCGTTTTCAAAGGAAGCGGTTCTTGTCAAAAATAAACGTGCAATTAATTAGCTACATTAACATTTAAAACAAACACCCTGTTAAAATGTTCTGAAAAAAATCAAAATATATTTATTCCAAATCTCACTCAAATATGATCTTCATCAGTAATATTTATTAATAGTGATGCTTAGGTAAAAAATGGATTGCACAGTAATGAGGATTGAGACAAGTAAGAGATGAACTGAATGTTCGAGAATAAAAAAATATTCCATACAAAAAGGTCAATAAAAATAAACGTTTTAAAATGCCCAAGACATTGTTGTAAGTGAGATAGACAAATTACTAAAATATTACAGTAGGTGTAAAAAAAGAATAAGTGTAGATATTGGATTTTCTAGGGAGTGTGACTCCTCAAAACAATACGTAAATAAATTGAATCAGAAAAAGCACAGCAATAGTCAAAACAGCTTCCAACACTCATTACAATATACTAACTGCGTGTAAAACAAATTGATAAGAAATAAAGACAAACATTTGCCAAACTCTTCGTTTGTATCAGAGTACTGTGAGGAAATGAAAGTATCGGTAGAAAGAGGAAATGAAAATAATTGTATTAGACGCTACATGCAAAGGCATGTTATTCTGTAATAATGAGGAAACCAAGAACTAGCTTAAGCCAATACCTCTGGCTGTAGCAAGAAGGAGAAGCCTTCTGAATCGATTTTTGAGGTACACAATAATTACAATCAATATTAAATGTGGCTCTCTTTCCATAATTTTAGAAAACTGTTTTTAACATTATTAATATTTACGATTTAAAAACATTCTTGTTTGCTGATAAACTTGTAATTTACTTTCAATAATGTTATTTGTTTTTGTTGGACATATTGCGCGATGCATGTATTTTTATTTATTTGTATTCATTATGTGACACCATTAGAATGGCGCCCTTTGTGTATAATACATTTCATTACATTACTATCTGTTAAACAGAGGTTAAAAATAAATGCAGCATACCAAACTTCATTGTGTACCTACATAAAATTGGAAGCTCAAACAATCGAAAAGGCAAAAGACAACATTTAAATTCAACAACTTGTCAAATTACCAGTAGTTCGCTTAGAATGTCACTTTCTCGTAGACTGCACCGTAAAATTTAAAACGTGGTCTATCATACTGTATCGTGTTTTGAACTGAATAAAGTTATACAGAATAAATATTTAATTCAAAATGATCAATCGGGTTTGGAAAAAATAACAAGAAATTAAAATGAAGATTTTATATAATGTAAAATGTTCAGCCCCTCATGTATGTAATTTACTAAACAGTGAATGTGTGATGAACTACTCATCTGGCGATTACTATCTCGTATTCGACCACATAGTGCAATAAATAAACTTCGTTGTTAATGAATATAAAGAATGGGGCAAGGACTGTAGACCGACTGTAGCTTGACGTATCACGCTGCTCACAATTCGATGGCTTTTAGGTTTTTTGTAGATCGTGGTAACAGAAGATTTATTTCCCCTTACAAATTATAAAATAATGTAATGTCACAACATTAAAACATTGACTGAATACGATATCTCCAAGGAGGAACGAAAACCCTAACGCAGCTCCACAGAACAACTACTGTAACATTCTCACATTCTTCGTGACATTTTCACGTTACCTTCAGCAGGCATCAGCAACACCCGACCTACCACGCCAAAGTTACAGCTCAAGAACAGAGTTGTGCGAAAACTCGCTTACAACTGCCTATTTACGTCATGCCGTCGCCACCATGCAACTTCCACGCCGAGCAAAACGCAGTTTCGCTCGTCGATGCCCGGCGACCTGCGTCGTTTTCGCGGAAGCAGGGGAGGCTGCGAGAGTGCCGATGGAGCGGGGACCAGGGCGGAGGCAGAGGCGAAGGCCCAGGGCGGGGACGGAGGCGGGGACGGAGGCGGGGACGGAGGCGGGGACGGAGGCGGGGACGGAGGCGGGGACGGAGGCGGGAACGGAGGCGGGGACGGAGGCGGGGACGGAGGCGGGGACGGAGGCGGGGACGGAGGCGGGGACGGAGGCGGGGACGGAGGCGGGGACGGAGGCGGGGACGGAGGCGGGGACGGAGGCGGGAACGGAGGCGGGGACGGAGGCGGGGACGGAGGCGGGGACGGAGGCGGGGACGGAGGCGGGGACGGAGGCGGGGACGGAGGCGGGGGCAGAGGCGGGGACGGAGGCGGGGACGGAGGCGGGGGCGGAGGCGGGGCGGTGGCGGGGACGGAGGCGGGGACGGAGGCGGGGGCGGAGGCGGGGACGGGGGTGGGGACGGAGGCGGGGACGGGGGCGGGGACGGAGGCGGGGACGGAGGCGGAGGCGGGGACGGAGGCAGTGACGGAGGCGGGGGCGGTGACGGGAGCGGAGGCGGGGACGGGGGCGGGGTGGAGGCAAAGTGCGTTGGTGTGGACGTGGGCGGGGTCGGAGTGGAGGCGGGAACAGGGGCAAGCGTGGGTGAAGGCGAAGGGTGTTAGCGGAGGCGGAGGCTGACACACATTTGGAGGCGTGGGTGGCATGGTGACGGGGGAGGAAGCACGGGCCGAGGGTATGCGATGGCGGAAGCGGAGCGGAGGGGGTGGAGGCAGGACGGAGGCGTGGCGGAGGCGTGGCGGAGGCGGGGCGGAGGCGGGGCGGAGGCGGGGCGGAGGAGAGAAGGGGGTGGAGTGCCGTGGGCGGAGGTGGGGGTGAAGGCGAAGGCGGGGACGGAGGCGGGGCGGAGGAGAGAAGGGGGTGGAGGAGAGGCGGGGCGTGGGTGGTGGCGATGGCGGGGGTGGAGGCGGCGGGGGCCGGAAGCGAGGGCCGAGGCGGGGGTGGAGGCGAAGACGAGGACGGAGGCGGAGGCGGAGGCAGGGGCGGAGGCGAGGGCGGAGGCGAGGGCAAAGGTAAGGTGGAGCCATGGGCGGTGGCGAGGGTGGAGGTGGGGGCGGAGGCGAGGGTGGAGGCCATCGCAGGGGCAGAGACGAGGACGGAGGTGGGTGCGGAGGCGGAGGCAGATGCAGGGTGAATGTGGCGAGGGAGGCGGGGCGCGGCGGCGGCAGAGGCGGAGGCGGAATGGGGACGCAGACGAAGAGGCCTGGAGACCGGAAAGTTGACGGGCCGTTACAGCCGCAAAATATACCGCGCGTCGCCGCACCTCCGCCGTCAAAAACAAGGGGCGGCGCCGTTCATTCTCACGCGGCGCGGCGCGAGGAGGGGGCGGGGCGGGAGGAGGGGGAGGGGGCGACGGAGGGCAGGTGACGGCACCAGACGGGGAAATGGCTGGACGAGGAGAGGAACGAAGCAAAAGGGGTGGGGCAGGACAGAAGTCAATAGAAAATAATAAAGTAGGGAAAATGCAGACGGAATATTAGGTAGACAAGATGCTCAACTGAGGATGACTTAACTTCGACAGTGGTGATGGTATAGTGGTAAAAGTGGCGTTGTCTGGGATAATGCGAGCAACCTCACTGTCAGCAGCAAGCGGCAGCAGGAAACAGCAGCAACAAATAGCAGCAGCAAGCAGCAGCAGCAGCAAGCAAGCTTGGGAGGAAGTGGTTAAGGTAGAAGTGGATGTAGCGAGAGGCACCAGAATAAGGGTGAACAACAAACGCGATGATGTAGATACAGTCGATGGAGGGCGTGAAGGTGATTAAAATGTGGTTGTAGTTGGCGGCGACGTCTGAAACTCGAAGTTCGGCAACGCCCCAGCGCCGCGTGGCCTCAGATGGGAGGACGCATGGTAGGAGAGCTGAAAGTGACAAAAGAGGAGGTGTTTGTGAGGTGCGATGTGAGGGCGATGGAGGCGGTGAAGGCCACAAGAGCTCCCCTTGCAGGGAAACAGTTTGGGGACATGCCTCTAAAGAAATCTGGAAAGAAAGGCGATGAAAGACGAGATTTGAACATTATTCATAAGTAGGGAACGGATTTTAATGAAATAGTCATTTTTTTCTTTTCACTTTATAACAATGCCGTTTAGTATATAAATTAATTTTCTATTACAACGAATGGAAATGACCCATTTTATACTTTTTTTGGCGTTTTTCGTCGAATTGTTTAATAAGTCATTTTTTACGTTTAAAAAAAATTGTGCTGCTTTCATCGATTCTAATATCATTTTAATCGTACGTGCGTCAAACAATATTTACGAATTGCAACAAGTGTTCACCACAGAATACCTGAGTAGCCTTTTTGATTTCTTCGCTTAAATTTTGAAATGTCAACCGTTGGGGTACTATGTAATCCAAGATTCCTGTGACCCCTACCAGCGTCATTGTGAGTTCGGCCGATTTCGCGATAAATAAAGGCAGAGATTTTCTTGTTATTAACAGTCTAAACCAAACGTTTGCCTGCTGAGTTCACTTGAACAAAAGGAAGAAGCCTCCATTCCATCAGTAACATATCTAGCGCCTTAAGTTTTTCATCTGAAGTGGTTTGATCAAATTTTTAACGCCATTTTTCTTTGTCTTTAGGGCATTTTAAAACACTTTTTGGGCATTTCATTTATCATTTTTGGCAATGTTTTAGGTCATCAACATCGGCCCCCTACTTATACGTTATAGATCTGTGTGAGTAGTTTGTGTTTTTGTGCACGTCAACTAAGTTTAATCAGTAGTCAGCGTTATGCATGTTGTAACAGAGTTTGGTGACTGGAGAAACCACAAAACATACATAATAGAGCAACCGGCGGAGAATTCTTGTCTACACCGGAGCTCATTGGATCTAGGTATCGAAAATTATACCACCGTCGGAACCAGAACTATATATCTTCCTGGTCCGAGACACTACAGATGTAGAGGTTGTCACTAAACCATCTGAGCCAGTAGATAAATGATAGCACTCTTAGCTCTAATCAGTTATGTACAAGTGATTAGAAATCATTTCGATTTATTTTACAACTTTATGATGTTTATATAATTAGTCTTCGAAAATTGAATTAACTTCTGAACAGGAGAAAGGGCCCTAGGGGGTATTCTATACAATTCAATTAAATATGTATACTAATTCTGTATTTGCACACCTTAAAAGTGGTAAGGTTGATAAGCACGGTATTCGGAGCGGGGTGATTGCGTAGTAAAGACCACTATCATCGCTCACTTCTTTAACTTCTAGAATTTTTTATAAACACTGAACAGAATTTCATTGATTCTTCATCCCCAAATATCAGTATTGATCATTTTATAAATTATACGTTAATATAAACATCTTTCATTCCGAACAGTGAAGTTTCATGTGCGTAGTTTTATCGTAAACCAATGTTTAAAAAAATCTTAAAATCTAATTTACATCTAATATCTACAGAAAAATCAATTTTTTCACATAAAGCGGTTCACAATACGTGTTACGAAGTATGTTAATATACAACATTGTGAAAACTCCAGAGCATACGAAATGAAAATGTGAGAGTTCAACTCAAATGCCGAAGTGGTATTGTGTCGTATTCAACGCTTCCGACACGCTAGTATTGACCTCGACCAAATTGGCTCAGTAGTGGCTCAGTGGCAATGTAGCCCAGGACAAGGACTCTCAACCTCATTCAAATTAAAAAATACTCAACTTCAAAGTACAGGATGAAGAGTCGGAAACAGTTCGCCTGTATCTGTCTACCTGAGAAAAACATTTCGAATTTTGGGTCTATTTTGTTTTCGCTTGAACATTTGATACCTTTATGCTTTAAGAGATCAAATGAATTTAAAACATTATTCGCTATTTGTTTATAAATAATTGGCAAAAATGCAGGTTTTCACTTCAAACAATTCTAAAACAAATTTATATATTTTGATAATATTTTTAATTAATCACATTTGAATATTCTAGTGAATGAACTAGAATGATAAAAGTACTGTAAAAGCTAAAGACTTTTACGTTAAACTGTCACTAAAAGTTTCAGTTTTATGAACTGCAATGTCCAGACTAATTGTCCAATCAATTATTTTCCCCAAATAATCAAATCCTGACTCTTTTGTTTTCACATTCCAGTTCATTCACTAGAGCAAATCATAGGTTACATTCTAAAAAAATAACTACATTATCTTTAATGATTTATGATGCTTGACATGCATGAATGTGGTGAAAATTTCCAATTCGGGAAAATGCATCTGAGAGTCACTCCCTAAGGACTTGAAAGTTGACCACCCCAGCCGGGACAAGCTCTAAGCTCCCGACCGGTCTCCCGGCATGTGTGGTAGTGTAGTGTATGTAAGTGTGTGTGAGTAAGGGGTGAGGATAGGACAAGGAAGAGGAAGGAAAGATCGCGCGCTGTCCGTGGCCCGTTTATTAGGGTACTGCTCCGGCGTTCGCCTGGTGTTGATCGGAGAAACCGCGGGAAACTACCGATCAGAGCAGCCGGCCGGTAGAAAGACAGCGACTGAATTCGACCTAGCTGACAAACTAGTGTCAAAAATCCTGCCACCGTCGGGACTCGAACCTAGAACCTCCCGGTCAGTCACATCATTCTGAGCCATCTCTCCCGGTACGCAGGGAAGACATCTACAACTCCACCTGCCGCCGTGCGCGCCCTGTGTGAAGCGGAGCACGGAGCACTGAAAAGGCGAAACCGAAGCGGGTCCCATCGCGTCAGCGAAAATCTTCGGAAAGATCGTTTCGCTCGAAATGCGCTTCCCCCCAGCGCGACGCACCGCCGATGCGCAGGTCAACAACGGATTCTCCCGGTCGAGCGCTACTCCAAAGCTGCATTCGAGTGGCGGCGAGCGCTCTGGGCCTGACGCGTGGCAGCACGCGGCAGAATTCAAGCACCGGGCGGGCCGAGGGAGGCGTCCCGGGGTGGCGGTGCAGGGGTGCAAACAAAACGTTAAGACCCGCGCGTGCAACCCGAGCGCCGCTCTCGAGAGCAGCTTTGCGCTCTACGTCTGAGTGAGCGGGAAAGGCTGCGCGAGTGAATTTGGTGTTCCGCACACGCCTAGTACTTGGTTCCTTGAGTGTAATGCGTGTTACAGCCAGATGGTGGTGTTTCAGCGCCACTGGTACGCGTGTTCAGATTCGATCTACACGTTGGCTTGCGGAATTTCTCGCTCCAGTATCTCGAGCAGCAGGAACCGCTCTAAGCGCCCTGGTTTCGCGACGTGGGTGGTAGTGTATTGCATGTAAGTGTGTGAATACATGCATGAATGTGTGTGTGTGTGTAAGGGAGAAGATGGCGACAAGGATGATGAAAGGAAGCTCGCGCGCACTTCGTGGCTAGGTTTTAGGATACTTGCTTGTTGTCGATCCGAGAAACCACGGAAAACCGGCAGCTAGAATTTTTCTCAGGGAATCGTTCCTGCAAATTCGACCCAGCTATGTAGCTACACTATCAGAAATTACATTAAATTTACATTAAATGTACCACTGTACATTAAACTCAATGTACACTGTACATTAAACTTAATGTACCTTGTACATTAAAAGGTTCATGTGTTTGAGTATTAAATTGAATGTGTAAATTAAATTTAATGAATATTTAATGTACATCCGTATATGAAACTTAATACACCTTTTACTTTAAACATTAAATATAATGTTGAGTAATATTAATATCTTTAAATTAAAATTCACGCAGATTTGATAAATAATTATGGAATGTATAGAACATAGATAGTTACTGTTTAAAAACTTAGAAATATTATCTTCCACTATTTGAACTTACGTACAATAAATTTAAAACATAATTTCAACATGTATGCAAAAAATATAAAGACATGTATGCAAAGAATTGTCACTGTTAAAAGGTCAGAACTTTTATTCTTTATGTCTGCGGGTCGTATTTCCGAGCGTAAACGCGTCCAGAAGCGAAAAGCTACCGACCAGCTCACTCGCAAACCAGCAGCACCGAGCGTCCCCAGGTGCTGCGGACGCGAGTGTTACAGGTGTAGAATTGCGGAAGGCAGGGTGCTGTGGCTGTGAGTGTTGCTGAAGATGCGGTGCGCTGTGGACGCGAGTGTTGGAGGCAGGCTGGCGGCGGCGCGACGATGCAACTGATGCACTCGCGCAAGGTGACAAGAGTGGTGAAAACAGTCTCGCGGCAAATGCCAGCTTCGGGATGCAAAGGAAAAGCTGCCGACCAGGTCACTCGCAACCAGCAGCACCGAGCGTCCCCGGGCGCTGTGGACGCGAATGTTGCAGAAGGCAGGGTGCTGTGGCTGTGAGTGTTGCGGAAGCTGCAAGGTGCTGTGGAGGCGAGTGTTGGAGGCAGGCTGGCGGCGGCACAACGATGCAACTGATGCACCTACGCAAGGTGACAAGAGTGGTGAAAACAGTCTCGCAGCAATGCCGGCTTCGGGATGCAAGCGAAAAGCTTCCGACCAGCTCACTCGCAACCAGCAGCACCGCGCGTCCCCGGGTGCTGTGGACGCGAGTGTTGCAGAAGGTGTAGAGTTGCAGAAGGCAGGGTGCTGTGGATGTGTTGCAGAAGGCAGGGTGCTGTGGATGTGAGTGTTGCAGAAGCTGCAAGGTGCTGTGGAGGCGAGTGTTGGAGGCAGGCTGGCGGCGGCACAACGATGCAACTGATGCACCTACGCAAGGTGACAAGAGTGGTGAAAACAGTCTCGCAGCAATGCCGGCTTCGGGATGCAAGCGAAAATCTGCCGACCAGCACACTCGCAACCAGAGCCACGCGAAACCAGAAGCACCGAGCGTTGCAGTGTGCCGTGGATGCGAGTGCTTGAGAAAGTGCAGGGTACTGTGGATGCGAATGTTACAGAAGCTGCAGAGTACTGTGAATGGAAGTGTAGGAGGCAGGCTGGCGGCGGCGCGACGATGCAACTGATACACTTGGTGACAAGATGCATGCAAGTTGACAATAGTGGTGAAAACAGTCTCGCAGCAATGCCGGCTTCGGGATGCAAAGGAAAAGCTTCCGACCAGTTCACTCGCAACCAGCAGCAGCGAGCGTCCCCGGGTGCTGTGGTCGTGAGTGTTGCAGAAGGTGTTGAGTTGCAGAAGGCAGGGTGCTGTGGATGTGAGAGTTGCGGAAGCTGCAAGGTGCTGTGGACTCGAGTGTTGGAGGCAGGCTGGCTGCGGCGCGACGATGCAACCGATGCACTCGCGCAAGGTGCGAATGTTACAGAAGCTGGAGAGTACTGTGAATGCGAATGTAGAAGGCAGGTGAATGCGAGTGTAGAAGGCAGGCTGGCGGCGGCGCGGACGATGCAACTGATACACTTGGTGACAAGATGCATGCAAGTTGACAATAGTGGTGAAAACAGTCTCGCAGCAAATGTCGGCTTCGGGACGCAAGCGAAAATCTGCCGACCAGTTTACTCGCAACCAGCAGCAGCGAGCGTCCCCAGGTGCTGCGGACGCGAGTGTTGCAGAAGGTGTAGAGTTGCAGAAGGCAGGGGTGCTGTGGATGTGAGTGTTCCTGAAGATGCGGTGCGCTGTGGACGCGAGTGTTGGAGGCAGGCTGGCGGCGGCACAACGATGCAACTGATGCACTCGCGCAAGGTGACAAGAGTGGTGAAAACAGTCTCGCAGCAATGCCGGCTTCAGGATGCAAGCGAAAATCTGCCGACCAGTTTACTCGCAACCAGCAGCAGCGAGCGTCGCCGGGCGCTGCGGAGGCGAGTGTTGGAGGCGGGCGACGGATGCACCCTCGGGGGGAGCGCGAGGGAGGGCGGAGCGGCGGGGCGCAGCCGGAGGGTGCCAGCGCAGGCGGCACCCTCCCATTCGACTCACGTCCGCATATTAGACTGCCCTCATTTGTCACCGGGAGCAGATTTCGCCGGTGGCGGCGGAACCGCCCCTCCCTTCCCCGTCCCGCCCCCGCCGGTCCCTCGTGGGCTCTGGCGCGAAGCTGCAACCGCCGCCGCCGTCGACCCCCGAAAGAAGAAGAAGGAGCCCCTCGCGCCAGATAGGCCAGGGGTGGGGAAAGTGGGGGTGGCCTGGAGATTCGATAATAGGCCACGATGCAAATGGCTTTTTATGCAAAGGGGCATTTTTAACAGCTCCCTCAGAAGAAAAAGAAGCAAATGATACGCGTTTCTTTAAAAAACCGAGAGATAGCGAAGATAAATATTGTTCACAAAATACTACTTAGGATTCCAGAATATTACGACGAAAATTGCTTCGGGTTTTGCGTGCCGCACCCACGTCAAGGAGGAACTACGTGTATACAAAATTTGAAAGTTGCGTGTTAGTAATTTTTGTTCGTCGTAGACTTAAAATAATTTCTACTGAGGAATGTGGACCTTTGATAAATTAAATATATTATATATATTTATAAAAAATCATATTTATATACAGGTGAGTCACAAAACTTTAGCAGCTCCTGTAACCTTTGAACGGTTAAAGTTATTGCAATGAAATTTTCAAGGAAAAGCTTGAGGGAATTGGGCTAATTGAAACGTGAATTCATTTCTATTTTATCACTTGTATTTTTTGAGAAATTTGAGGTCACTGTTTTTTTAAATGGAACTCGTTCATATTTTTTTAGTCTATCATGCCGTCCGTAAAAAGACTAATCTAATGAGGTTGCATATTGTCATATGTTAGATAAACATTTTTTTTAGTAATTTTGATTTTTTGCTACTAGTGTTTAATGGATATTTTTAATGTAACAGACCGCCACACTAGGTCAAGCAGCGCTCCGCCAGCAAAACTAAAACAAAAATAATTATTCATAGCGGTAGCTTGTTTTTCCTACAAAAATGCATTTACCGTAAGAAATGAGTTTCACAGAGTCCAAAATATATATTGAAACGAGTTCAAGTCCAGACATCGTTTTATGATAGAAAAGATGGAGAAACGGCTCGTGTCGCCTTGAGTTTTCACTTGTCAAATCAGCGCGCAATAAGTGATGCACTAGTTTGGCGCAAAGAAATTCTGCCGTGCGAGTAACCCAACGGCCAACCAGCAAAGTTGAGATAAGAATTAGAACAACCTTTTTCTATTCTCATTGTACAATGCTGCTATTTGATGTCTGCAACCAGTTGCATAATGATACTAATTTTGACACAGTTTACATTATGATACAAGTTATTGATCAATCATAGAGAGCTTTACAAGCGACGTATTGACAATTCATCATTGAGAATTGTTCTAGTAAATGTTTCGTTTGATTGTGTACATTAAAATTTCATTTGATATTATATTACAGTAGTCAGTTTTAATTTCTTTTATTAGTATTTTTCGTGGAGTATAATTTAAAATAAATTGAATCATAATTTTACCATGATCCTATTTGACTAGCGCGGTACTCCCTCGCAGTCTGACTGGTAGCCAGCCACAGCCATCTGCGGCAGCATGCGAGGGTAGGGTTAGGGAGCTGTCCGCTACGTGGCCTTGGGTGAATCCTTCATGTCAACTGCCACGAAACGACTCAATGTAAAAGCTTAACTTATAAAATGTACCATAAAGAAAAAGTACCGTAAGAAACTCGATGTAATGGGTATTAATACACTCGTGTGAAGTTTACGATATTCGTTCGCTCGTATCCTAATATCCCGCTCGTGTATTAATATCCATCATTACATCATCGTTTCATATTGTGCTCTTAGTTTTTATCGGCTACACACTGAAAAGCAAGGGCAGTGCTTCGATTCGAGACAGCGCCCCTCCAAAAGAAGGGGAGAGTCGCTGACGCCGTGGAACAGAGCGGTTCACGAGACGTCAGCGCGCGGGGTGGGTTTTTTTCCTTCCCAGAGAATGCAACGAGTGTCTTTCGAACGGAAGAAACCGTGAAGTGCGGTCGTGTTAGATACTCTCGTTGCAGAAATCGCTCGTACGAGAGCTGATACGAACTCTGAAAAAAGTAAGTGAGGTGATTTCTGCACGCTAGCGTGGCCCAAAGCAGGTCCAGATCCTAAAGACATCCTTTGGCGGATGTCTATTTCGAGTATGATCAAATTTTGATACATGTTAGCTCCTTCTCCAAATTTCCGTATTCAGAAAATAAAATTGTTCCAAGGAAAAACATAACAAGGAATGAAAATAGACACTATCAGATTGTCACACGTCGCTTGTAGAATTCACATATGCAAACTTATTTGTAGCGATAATCCACTATTTAATTATTAAAGGTATTCGCATTAAATAATTTTCTCGGGCACGATTTTAAGAACAAACAATTTGAAGAATTTACGCAAGAGGCCAAATAGTAATTTGGTTTATTTTTAACGAACAAATATGTGCAAGGAACACCTCTTACAATTTTAGGATTAATATTTAAAATGAGGGAAGAGAACATTATGAGAATTTTTCCTGTGCCTGAATAAATCAAAAATGTTTATCACCTATCAGAAAATCCTTCAATCCCAAGTGTCTGGTGCGAAAACTCGTAAGTCAGTGGTCGGTTGTGCGCCTGCTGCATGTGAACGCGCGCCCCCCGCGTTCAATGCGCCTGAGGTTATCGATCTTGTCATGCATCAGTCAGGAGATTCCAGCATAAATAAGTTATGAGACTCGCGGAAATACATTTGCGATGGAACGAAGACAAGCTGTGGGGAGAGTGTGCGTGAGTGTGTATTCGTGTGTGCGTGCGCGTGTGTGTGTGTGTGTGTGTGTGTAAAAGCTACAAAAATTTGAAAAATTTTTTTCACACGCGAAACTTTAGATTAATCAACTTACGGTCGATCAAGACTCTTCCAGGTTGACGGGCACAGGAAGGAAGTGATCACATGAAAAATGTGACGGCGTAGTATGAACGGGAAAAGTGTGTAAAAAGAGGTTTGTAAAATAAATGCACCAGTAATTAACGAAGTAAAGAACATTTTCATTGTGTTCTTAAAATTATCGGGCTACAGCATTCAATTGGTTGAATGAAAATCGATGGGATATTAGTAATCCTTTTTCTGGATATCTCTCTTTCCTCAAAGTTGCTGATTTTCAGTGTGTTATATTTAATATTAATCTATTTCCAAACTTATTTTTTAGTCCCGAAGAAGCCACTTGAAAACTGCAAAAGTTTGGAATTCGTCAGATTCTTGACTCAGTAATGGCCATTCGGTAGTGTCTAAACAGGTTAAGGGAGTAGATTAAGTCCACAAACGAACATGTTAAATTATTTCAATGTCAACATTATTAAGATATTTTCAACATATTGTTTATATATATATATATATATATATATATATATATATATATATACACACATATATATATAACAATGTATCTCCGTTCTAACCATCACTACAAACTTCATAAATAAACTTATAAACTTCACTTTCTGCAAGTTCGAAGCAAGTGGGACGCTTCTGATTCTTATTTTCTGACTTCGTACTTTAAGTGCAACTACAACTGAGGCAGTGGCCTGTATTAGGGGCTACAAGTCAGGTTAAAGCTTTCAAATTTTCGTGCGCACGGTAATTCAAGCAGAATTATTCTTTAAAACATGTTATAATAAAAAAAAGAGCGTTCGCTTTCTAAATGTGACTTCTATCTTAAATAAACTTATTATTTTAAAGGATAGGAGTTTGAAAGAAAACGAAATAATACGAATGAAAAGCATCATATCGAAAAAATGAAAAATGCGAATTGTAATTGGCTATGCGAAAAATATTTCCCGTAAGGAATACAAATTTACTTGTAAATTTTGTTGCAATTTTAATAAATGGAGGACGATCTTAATGTTTTTCAGCAGAGCCTGCGAGCCATGCATCTTTCGTCATTCCTGAAAGACATTATTACATTACGCGTCAACCCAATTTGACGTGTGGCAAAAAACGAATTATCTGCGTTCTCGGCCGCAAGATGAGGGCAAATATTTGAGCAGGGAGACTTTTAATTCATAAGATAAACACTTCGGAGCTCTCTCCCGGAGAGAGGCTCTTTGGGGAAATCTCGAGGTTCAGTGAAGCAGCACGGGGATTTCCTGTCGCGTTTTCGCATCTTAGTGCAGCCAATTGGCTTGGTCGCTTCACCAGTTTCGCCTGAGAAGCTCCACTTTTCTCCGAGGTTATAATTTTCGCTTCTTATCGTGGAAACTTTCTTAATAATCGAAAGAAATTAAAGGTCGGTTAAGTTTTGAAAACTAATAGTAGAGAGATCGTGATAACGAAAGTCTACACGATATTTGGTTCAAGAGGAAGTGTGTTTCTAATGCAGGCTTTCACACAAAATTCGAATGCGAATACGAAACTTCCTTCTTTCTCTCTTTCTTTTTCTGCAATTACAGATCTTGATGTCTACAAGTATCAAGATACTATAAAAAGTCGTTCGCTCGTCTCATTCGTGTCTTTTAATAAGGGTCCTAACTTCTAATTTAGAGACATTAGAGAATAACTATTTACTTTGAATTCTATATGAAATTATTGAAGTGTGTAACATATTAAAATTGGGCATTTTTTTGCGACAAAATAAGATTCATTTGTAGATAAGTACAATCTTTTGTTGAATTATAGATAACGAAAAAGTTTCTAATTCCCATTCGTCAGTTGTCTCTCTTCGAAATGCGAATTATTTTTCCATCTATTATCATCCAACAGATTGCAATAATCACGACCAAATTCCCAGTTCTATGCATAACATATCAGTGCCGCAACGGAAGAGATGATAAACTACTGCATATCCACTACCTTTCCTGACAAACTTTGCCTTCTCTCCATCTTACCTTAGATGTTAAACTTCTCACAAGTTTCCAACGAATTCATTAAGGATGTCTTCAGCATTCATCCCTTCACGCCATGGACTAGTTTCCAACATCTCCACGTGTTTATTAACGAAGAATTGTTCGGCTTTCTAATGTAAAAATGTTTACAAATATACGCCAAAAATGCTTTAAATTGTAATGTAAAATTGTATGTAAAATTGTATGTAAAATTGTATGTAAAATTGTATGTAAAATTGTATGTAAAATTGTATGTAAAATTGTATGTAAAATTGTATGTAAAATTGTATGTAAAATTGTATGTAAAATTGTATGTAAAATTGTATGTAAAATTGTATGTAAAATTGTATGTAAAATTGTATGTAAAATTGTATGTAAAATTGTATGTAAATTGTATGTAAATTGTATGTAAAATTGTATGTAAAATTGTATGTAAAATTGTATGTAAAATTGTATGTAAAATTGTATGTAAAATTGTATGTAAAATTGTATGTAAAATTGTATGTAAAATTGTATGTAAAATTGTATGTAAAATTGTATGTAAAATTGTATGTAAAATTGTATGTAAAATTGTATGTAAAATTGTATGTAAAATTGTATGTAAAATTGTATGTAAAATTTGTATGTAAAATTGTATGTAAAATTGTATGTAAAATTGTATGTAAAATTGTATGTAAAATTGTATGTAAAATTGTATGTAAAATTGTATGTAAAATTGTATGTAAAATTGTATGTAAAATTGTATGTAAAATTGTATGTAAAAATTGTACGTAAAATTGTACGTAAAATTGTACGTAAAGTTGTACGTAAAGTTGTACGTAAAGTTGTACGTAAAGTTGTACGTAAAGTTGTACGTAAAGTTGTACGTAAAGTTGTACGTAAAAATGTATGTAAAAATGTAAGTAAAAATGTATGTAAAAATGTAAGTAAAAATGTATGTAAAAATGTATGTAAAAATGTAAGTAAAAATGTAAGTAAAAATGTAAAATGTTTGTACAAATTTATTTCAAAATATGTGACATGTTTTTGATGAAAGATTGACAATATGTGCAGGCCAGTTCATCCTTGGAGCTGCCACCTCCACCTGATTTCCTTTGATCTCGGTGTCAGTATCTTGTTCTCCCGGAAGCGAGCAACTGTGAATGAAGGATATTGAATTACTAAATAACATCATAATATCAAGGGTATAGTATTTTGAGCTAAATGCTTTGAGGCAAAGAAAATATAAGGAAGACATTTCGCAGGCTTTAAACGACCCGTGACAATGTGAGCAATGTATTCCTGATGCTAACAAAACCGAATATGTCAATGAAAAATTAATATGGGCAATGCAATTTTTAAATCTGTGCACGATGAGATAAATTCTTAATTTGACATTTAGTAAGTTCTTGACACAATTCGTATTTAATTTTTGAGGATTTTAGAATGTAAAACAAACTTAAATTAGATCATAAACATACACAATTGGAACACAATAAAAGTGACACATTCTGTAAAGTAATAGAGATCAGGGAAATGTAAAATCAAATTTAATTACAAACGAATTGCTAATAACAGACAAATGAGGCATCCTCACACTCCACGACAATGGTGCCAGGAGCGCGAAAAATCTTCGTCAACTGTCGTATCATTATCATAATTACTACTACCCCATACCTTCAAAATGACGTTCTCTAGGCCGTGGCGGCGTTTCCGACAAGCTGTGTCTCCCTCCAATAGAAATTAATTACCTGTCCTTGAAGCCGGTCGCGGTGCGAGCAGGGGAGGAACGAAAGAGGAGGGGAAGGATAAAGAAGGTGGAAGGGTTAGGAAGGGGAAAGAGGATGGGAAGGGCCAGGGAGGGAAATAGAAGAGGATGGGGGAAGGGGAAGGGAGGGAAATAGAGAGGGTTGGGAGGGGAGGGGGAAAGAGGAGGGGGAAGCAAGGGGCGGCGCGCAGGGGACGGGCGTTGGAACGACAGCGCTGCGGCGGGGCGGGGCCAGTGACGAAGGCCAAACTAACAGAGGATTTGGAAGAGGGTGGAAAAAAGCTGCGAAGTAGAGGCACTCGGCTGCGCGACGGCCAGCCGATGGTGGGACAACGGGTTTACAGAGACGCCGGGTGGAGGAGCAGACGTCGGGTCTTCCGTGGTAGTGGGGGGCGGGGCCGGGGACGGGTCGAAGTTGCAGTCAGGTCGAGGCCATGCGGGTGAAATCAAGGATCACAGGTCGGTAGAGGAAGAGACCGAATGAAGAGAGAGGCTGTGGATGGGCGAGGAGAGGGGGGCCAAGTTTAGAAGGAAGCGGAGGACGGGATGGGGGAGCGGGAGCGTGAAAGGGGCGGGGCAAGGCGAGGCGGGGCGGATGCCGGTGGCCGGGGCTGAGGTAAGAGGTGGGGGCGCGAATTGAGGCTGGAGAGGGGGTGGAAGCTAGGGAAAGAGACCAGGTCGAAGGAGAGGTTTGGAGCGAGGGCAGGGCATAGGACGATGTCTCTGACAGATTGGGAAGCGTGGCCGGGAAAAGCTGCGAGGAAGAGCCGGATGGGGCGGGGCGGGGAGTGGAGAGATGGAGCAGGAAAGACCGGACAGGGCGGGGTGAAGCACGGCGGAGAAGGGCGGGACGTGGCGGGAGCGGAGATGAGAGCCAAACCAGGGAGTGCCACTGGTGGTGGAGAGGACCGAGGAGGGGCGGGGCGGGGCGGGGGAGAGGCGGGGCGGGAGCAGGAAAAAGCGGTAAGGGCAGAAAGGGGCGAGCAAGGCGAGGTGAAGCACGGAGGAGAAGGGCGGGAGCGGGGATGAGATGAGAACCCAACCAAAGGAGTGGACCCGGAGGGCCAGGAGAGAGGCGTTGGTGGTAGAGGGGGCGGGGCGGGGCGGAAGCAGGACGCAACCGGGGCGTCTGCGAGGCTCCGCGATCAATTAGGTCCGTCCATCGACTATCGAACACCTGAGGCAGGTGTTTGCGTTTCCCGGCCGGCGAAGAAGCGGCGGCGGCGCGGCGCGCGGCGCGGGGGCGGGGGAGGCGTGGCGAACGGCGAGTCGGGCGCCTGGGGAGGAGTTGGAGGTCAGCCGGCCGCCGGCGCCGGGCGGCGCCAAGACCCCTCACAGCGCGCCAGCGGAGACAAACTATCAGGTAGCGCAAACACAGCGACAGCTATGAAGCGACAAAATGATCACACGCCCCCGGCGAGAAGCAAAGTCCAACGTGGCAGGGTGTGTACGTAACGTATAAAAAAGGAACGCGAAGTTGAAAAAGTAAATGGAGGTCACCAAAAAAGTAAATACGAAAGGGAAGAGAACTATTTAATAAAAAAAAGGTAAAATTCAAAGAACTGAAATGTGCCAGGTAGAAGAAGAAATTCTGGAATAACACATTATTAATGAATTTTCGATAAAAAAAATATGCAGTCGAAAATAACGAAAAAGATTTACGGAGATAATTGTGGTGATGAACAATTACATGAGGAATTGAAAGAAAATTGCTGATTTGGGAAAGGAATTGAGAAAGACAAGAGTAGTATTACACTAAAACTACAAATATAAAATATAGGAATAACTAAGCCATAAAATATAGTTAGCTGCAACACAGAAATTACGAAAATTGTATACAAACTAAACATCGTCCGAACCAACACGGGAATAGCGAAATAAGGAACGAACAAGAGGGCAAACGTATGCTTTGTTCCGCCCAATAGACGATATTTTTGTGACAGGTTCTCAAAAGTCGCCGAAGACCACAGCTTCTCCGCAAAAGGTATTCTTCCGCCAGGACAGGTGAGCCCAGGGCCAACTCTTAATGTTTCAAAGCGTTAGTTTAAGTCAAGCAGTTAAGAAGTTAAGGATACTTTTACGAATGATTTACATTCATTTGAAATAGTCACTAAAATATTATGATAATTAATACAAAGAATGTCGAAAAGCAGACAATACGTACACGTATGAATTGAGTCATAAAACGAATGTAAACGGACGGACCATAAATAAGGAATTTCAGAGCCCGAGTTATTTACTGTCGAAGCGCTTTTAATTCAACTCATAACTGACTAAATTTTAATCATTTAAATAATATTTCTTAAAAAGAAAAATTTAAAGTATACTTTTCTTGCATTCTACATAGCTACGTAAACACACTGCGTGCAAACTTTCTACCGTTGACACAATGCCACAAATAATCGGGAGTGCAACAGTTTATGCGCAAGTTATCCAACGTTTATGTAACGAATGCCAATAACTTCTACGGGCTACTCACTCCGACCGCAACCTCTAATGGGGTTTATAATCAATGGCTGTCAAAAATACCACCCACATGATTCAACAGATCCGCCCCAGCCGACAGCCGGAGAGCCGACGCGCCGCGGGAAGGCGTTGAAGGTAGGGTTGCCAACCGTCCTCTGTTGACGTCAATTGTCCTCTCATCCTCCTTTGTATTTGAAATGTCCTCCTTTTAGTAAATTTTTAACATTTGTTGTCTGTTATTTTATTACACGACTAACATCTGCTACGTGGAATCGTTTATTCTTTAACTTAGAATAGAGCACATGAAAATCCTTTTTCTGAACGCTGGCACACGCATGCAGGATATTGTCTCTGTCTACACTGCAATTTTCGTAACAGCGTCCCTGGCAGAAGTCACCTGTTACGCTGCCATCCAATCGGTAGCTTATATTTCGCGACAGTGACGTCACTATGGTGACGTTCAAGCTCCTTATTGGATGAAACCGTAAACAGCTGATTTCTGTCAGGGACGCTGTTACGAAAATCGCAGTATAGCGACTAAAACAAGAAAGAAACGCGCAATCTTCATGCGCATTTTGTGAACGAATCTTTTCACTTGAGTAGCAAATGGAGAGAAGAAAGAAATAGACCAAATTAAATATTTATAAAAAGAAATTTGTCGAAGCGATTTTGTGTCGAGTCTCCTCCGTTTCACGTGAGCATAGCTGGCAGCCCGTAGTTAAAGGGGATAGCGGTGGCCGGGGGGCGTCGGGACAATGACGGAGGTGCGCGCGGCGGTGACCAAGCGGCAGCCAAGGTGACGGCGGGAGGCGTCGCGGCGCCGGCCGACCCGCGTCGGCGTCGTCGTCGGGGGCCCCGAGTAATTTCCCGCGAGACGTCCCGGACCGCACACGCCAGGGGTCGCGACCCCGACCCCGCCCCCGGCCCCCAGCCCCCGCGCCGGCGGACGCCGCACCGCGCAGCCCCGAATAGCAACTCTAAACGGCCCGGGCGGCCGGCCGCCACTGCGTGTCTCCACACGCCCCTCCCGCCCCGGCCCCGCCCCGCCGCTGGAGCCCCTCCAATGTGGAGAGGACCCTCCAACGTGGACTGCGGTGGGAGGGGGGACGTGGTCGACGGGGGCGGCGGTCGCTGGGGGCGATACCGTGGGCGACGGGGGTAGAAGAGATGGGGAGAGTGCCGGTAGGGGCGGTGGCGGTGGCATCCGCGGAGGCGACTCTGGAATGGCGGCAGGAGCGGGAAGAGCGGTGGCACTGAGGATGGGGCTAAGCGGGGCGGGCGGGGCGGGCGGAGCGGGGCGGACTGGGCGAGGCGGGGCGAACTGGGTGGGGCGGACCGGGCGAGGTGGGGCGGAGTGGGAGGGACTGGGGCGAGCGGAGCGGGCGGGGCGGAGCGGAGAGGAGCGGGGAGAGCGGAGCACAGCAAGGCAGAGCGGAGCTGAGCAGGGCGTGGTGGGGCGTGGCGGGGTGGAGCGGGGCGCGTCACAGCAGAGCAGGGCAGGGACGGGGCGGGACAGTGGCGGGGAGGGGCAGTGGCGGGGCGGGGAAGGGGCGGGGCCGGGGCGGGCAGGGTCAGGGGCGGGGGCGGGGCGAAGCGGGGCAGGGCTGGGCGGGGCAGAAAAGAGCAGGGCGGGACATGGCGGGGTGGAGCGGGGCGGGGCGCAGCGGAGCGGGGCAGGGGCGGGGTGGGGAGGAGCGGGGCGGGGTAGGGCAGGGCGGGGCAGGGCAAGGCGGGGCGGGGTGGGGTGGGGCAGGACAGAGCGGAGCGGAGCAGAGCGGAACAGAGCAGGGCGGAGCGGGGCGGAACGGAGCGGGGCGGGGCGGGGAGGAGCGGGGCAGACCGGAACGGAGCGGGGCGGGGCGAGGCGGTGGCGGGCGGGGCGCGTGCGGGAGCGGGGACAGCGATGGCGAAGAAGTTGGGGGGCGGCGGCGGCGAGAGCGAGGGCGAGGGCGAGGGAGGAGCGTGCCGGGCGGAGGCAGGGCTTGAGTCGTCCGTGGAGGGGGTTGGGCGGGCCGGGGGTGGGGTTGGGGGTGGTCGGCAGCGTCGCGAGGCGGGTCCGAGCGCGCCGGTCATTACACGATGTTAGCAGGATTTAACACGGTGGCGCTGTCAACGCCCCAGCGGCCGGCCGGGCGGAGCGGCGCGGGGGGCGAGGGTGGAGAGGCCGCATTGGGGGACGCAGCACAAGGAAAGAGCAACCAAGATTTGGGGACAGGCCATTTAGGTCGGATTCACGGGTTTTCTCGCGCTCAAGTGTCGTGTCTGAACGCGATTAAATTCACATGTCCATAATTCTTCCCTGACCTTCACAAACGCAAATTGGACGAATGTACTCATCTAAATACGTCTCTAAATCACTCAATGAAATCTGCACATGGTGTCCCACAATGTGTTATTATGATTGGAAATACACTGATTTGTATGTTTTGCGGTAATAGGTATTCATAAAATCGAATGAATCTTAAATGAACGAATATAAGAATTGTACAGAGATGCGTAACATAAATTGTCGCATCTACCAATGTAATTTGGTTAATCATAGAAGCCACAAATTTAACTCGATTGTTTACGAAAATGCTTTTTGCGAATTTCAGTTACGTAATTTGATATTATTAAATGTTTTTAATCTAATAGATGCTAAAATATATATTTTTGTTGTATTTAAAATACATAATATGATGAACTTGTATAAGAAAGACTTATTAACGTAATAATAAAAAGCAACAGAAGTTCTTGAAGCATTCAAAGTAAAGGTATACGTTAGTCAGAAAATAATATATCTACAATTAACAATAGTTCAGCCATGCTAGAGAAGAAAATAATCCCAATGGAAAGTGAATTAGATGAAAAATAGAAAGTGAGAATGCGACAATCCTGCAAGAAAGAAAGGCGCAAATAAATCTTGTTCACAAATAAATTGCAAGGATGAAGGAAAGCTTCAAAGAGAAAAAGAATAGGTGTAAGAGATGTTACTAAAACCGAGAATCCAGAAGAACAAAATTAAATAATGTGAAAAACGATAAACCAATAACATGAAAATAGAAAAATTAAAATAAGTTATGTAATTAAATGTTGGTGACGGTTGTGAGGGAAACACTGAAGAAATTTCAAGAAATATTGAAGTTCTCGAGAACAATTAGATGACCATTAGTGTTAGAACCACGAATGTCGCTTTCTCCAGGGAAGTTCTAGTTCAAATGTACAGCGTCAAGGCTATTGTTAGAGCAATTTAGATTCACCTTCGTTTATCTACAAAAGACATCTGTTCTAAATATTGTGCAGCATAATTTAAGAAGCGAAAAAAGTAGCGACGTCTCGAGAAACGCTTTATTCCAAATATCTGCGAAGGAGGTGGAGTCGTCATTAATTTTTCCAATGACCAAAAGCGACAGTACGTTACGTAAGCAACATATAAAAACACTATTTCGTAAAATAAGCAATATAAATTAATGCGAAAGTGCACCAGAGAGAAAACAGTACTATTTGTTTTCTAAAAAGAGGAAATGTAACATTAACATGATGTGACAGAAAAACATTGTTGGTTCGAATAGTAATTACTTCGTATATCTTCTTTATTCGCAGTGCCTCAAACGTCATTTTGGAGTAATATTTTACAATAATAACTGCGATAATTACGGAGACAAAATTAAATACACAGCAGCAATAACCAAAAGCTTCATTCCAAGAACAAATAACTTCGTTTTGTTGACCGTATTACAAACACTTCAAAATTTTACGATTGGAGTTTTATCTCCACATAATACAGGCACGAAGAGAATCGTCGAATCGATTCTGGCGAGGCATCGGTATGCACCGGCGGGAACCTTCCACTAAATAGAGCATCGCTTGGAAATCAAAACATTCGCAGCCCGACCCGACCTTCAAGCACCCTCGGAATCCCCAGCCGCTCCTATGCACCTCCATCGAGGCAGAAACGTTCCACTATGTCGTAAATTTCTCGGCTGGGACCATGAATCTGAGGGGACGATTTAGCTGCTGTAACGTTGCTCTCTTGATGCAAAATGCACTCCGTTTCGCCGTCCCACTACTCTCTGGAACGCACACTACAAGGGAGGGCATTGTTCCCACAAAGACCAAGTGTTCTCGCAGGACACTGCAGCATTCATGCCCTGGCAATTCGACATGAAGGTGTCGGCAAAAAATACGTGTACGATGAGTGTTTATGATGTGTATTTGCGGGAAAAACTTATGCAGGGGCGTATTTAAATTGTAGTTCTCGTGAATTTACAGAGAGAAAAACGCTGCTTCTCGTTTAATTATACTGTTTCGTAAAACTAAGTAATTGCGAACAATGGCGCATTATGCAAGAGCACGTTTAGGGAAAAAAATATGATCGAGGTCATTAGAAAATAAACTCGACTTGTCAACTTGCACTGAACGTTCATAAGTATAAATAAGTACACGTTTAAATAGTACAAGCTGAATAAGTTTCGTTCGTTGTAAGCCGAAACATTTACAAAAATAAGATAACTGTTCACTTACAAACTTGGCAATGTAAAAACAACACAGAAGCATTGACAACACAAAAAAACGATTCTGGTAGGTAAATCGTTAGTATTTTTTAGAGTTCGTCGGATAACTACTCAACTATTATGACTAAGCAATGAAATTTTACTGGAACGCTTGAATTTGTGGCAGGTAAATAGTTTTTTATTACATCTCGAAACCTCTGTCAATATGACAACAGACCGTTAGTCGTCAGAGCAGAAAACTTCAAATTTCCATTATTCAAATATTTTTCTACTCCCACATTCTCTAACACACCTAGGTCAATCATTTCTCAGTGAGTTTTATAGCCTATTTCCTTATCTTGTTTTACACTTAAATGAATGTGCAAACATACATAATTAATCAGAAATTAAAAGTATTTATCAATCCAACTTTTCAATTATTGAATATTCTAAATTAATCAATATTTCGAACAATGAATTTCACAACTTAAATTGTAAAAAATAGAGTGTCATTAACCAAAACACGAAATATACATCTGAAAGAGAAATGTGTTGTCAAATACGTAATCATCTATCTGCTATTTCCATCACGAATAAAATAACAGCATGACTTCCTTGAAAATGCGTAAAAAGTTAAAAAATGATGCAATCGATTTTGTTGCACTCACCTGCGCATATATACGAAGCGAATTCGTATGCACAGACTCATTCATATGTAGAACCCAGCAGGCGCAGTACGATCGTCCACTTTCGAACGTCTCTAAATATCTTTGAATGCATAAAATATCTAACATAAGAGCGCTATGGTTTGTTCAGACCTCGAAGAGAAATAAAAATGTAGACAAAATCGCTTAGCTAGTTTGCCTGAGGCGCAAAAAAATACAGAAGCGGTCACGTGCACCGCCGACAACACAAGTAATCAAATCTAATCTATTCCCAGAAGGTCCAGTTTCTTCCTAGAAACTCGATCGAAGAAAAAGTGTGTCACTTAAGGCTAACAACATTTTTCCAGCATTTTATCAAATCGTTGATAAAGTTTTTATTGATTTTAATAGGCTCACTGTAATTCACTTCTTAACATTTTACTGACATTCAATTTTTGTCAATGTGTGTAAAAGCACTTGTACAAATTAATGGATTTAATTCACAGAAGAGAAATCTACGAGACATTTCATTGGAGCATCTTCAAATTCTCCGAAAAGCAGCGAGTGTAATTTCGAATATAATGACACACAAGTGTCGGCCCCGTGGCCGAAATCGCTAAGAAGTTGTGCAGAAGTGATGTTGGACCGTGGGGTCGTGGGTTCGAGTCCGGCCTCGGGCATGGTTGTATTTGTTCGTCCTTTCACCCTCTGTCATCACCATATCGTTTAATCTTCATACCATAACATTACATCCAATAGTGGTCGCTAATGATCTAGTAGTTGATGCGACCTTAGATAACAAAAAAAGGCACACAAATGTGATAGCATTCAGAATGTGATGTAATTGCAAACACCACCTAGCACCAATACATTTTATTCGATTCCTATTTGAAGGAACATTTAAAGACTAAAGCAATTTAAAATCAAGACTCCTAAGTAAGTTAAATGAAGACGAATTCTAATAGGTATTAAATATATATTAAAAATACATTTTTTCACAAATTATTAAGAAAATAAGATTTAAATCAAAACATTTTCACAGATTTGTCTACAAGTAGCAAAGTGATTATGATTGTATGTACAACATTGAAGTGTATGATGACACTATTTCTATTGGGATAACTAATAGAACAATATGGGAAGTTAATTCAGTTTTCGAAACAGAAATTGTATTTTTAATGCATCTGAAAGACTTCAGTTGCTTGTTTTTTTCTTCCAAAACCGTTTCTATGTTTAATCGTAGACTTTCTTTTTGCAAGCGATCGAGTGTGTATCATGACAATAAGAATATAATATTCAGATAAAAACTTTTCCTCCTCACGCTGTGCCTGCCATAATATTGCAATCAAATGAATCATCCAAGACCTAAATGTGATAAAATGTATTGTAAAAGCTATTATTATAAAACTCATTTCTGAATAAACAGAACAAGGAAAGACCAAGACAAAGAATAACAAAGACAAGGAAAGGAAAAAAAAAAACGAAAATTCGAACTATACTTCGGTTTTTCTTTCTTGGCGCACGGGGGTTTGTCAATAAAATGGAATATCTCACGGTATTTCGCATCGCTCTCCGTTGTGCCGCCAGGAGTCGCATGATCGCCCGCACTGCTCGATTCAGTCGCGATCATGCGCTCATAGCGGCACACCGGGAACGACGCGAAATACCGTGAGATATTCCATTTTACTGACATCCCCCCCATGCGCTAAGAAAGAAAAACCGAAGTATAATATACGAGTTTTTATGCTGAAAATTCACTGTTTTCCGGCGCACGATTACACAACTTCCTCTTTTTACGAAGTACGCGAAAGGCGAGAAAGTAAAAACGGAGGTTCAGTTTCGTGGTTAGAGAAGGCTGGTGGTAGTAAAGGGCTTGGGCGATTGGGAGATAGGAGGTCCCCCGAGGACAGCGTGAGAGGGAAGGGGGATCAAGTGCGCAGCAAGGGTGACGAAAATTAAGGGGAGGAAGAGAGAGGGGCCTAATGAGGTAGCGGGGGCGGCGGGAGATAATCGAATTGTAGAGGTGGCGGTGATCCGAAGATGTGCAGGGGAGCCAGTGCGTAAAGTGGCGGAAACGCTAGAGATGGGCGAGGAGGCAGGCAGAGATTGGTGTCGGAGTAACAGTGATGATGTGAATTGAAGGGTTGTTGGAGTCGAGTTTCGTACAATGAACAGGGAACGAAATGGGAATTGTGATTGGAGCGACAAATTTTGGGATAGAAAGAAATTGTTTGTTATGAAAATGAACTGCTCTCAGAATTGTTGGAATGATTCACTCGAGAAACTTTTTAAAGGAGAAATTCAGATGAAGAAAAAATCTATATACTACATGAACAGTATAAAGGTCATACATCCAGAGAGATGGCACAAGTTAATTATAAAAGTAAATTATGAAGCAATAAAGGGACATTAGGTACTTCAAAGAAAGTTTGACGGAAGGAAAACATGTGTAAAACTATCAAGAAGATCAACTTTTTAAAGCGAATAAATATGTAGTATCCAAAAGTTTAAAAAGACTCGTGTTATTACAAATCAAGGAACAATGAAGTCTTGGTTTCACAGAATAGTAGAGCATGCCGCTTTAATAGTATTAATATTTCATTGAGATCATTACCAATTTACATTATAAGCAATGCCTCAGGGTACAAAATACTATTAGAGCACAAATACAGAAAATATCACATTACTCAATTTAGATCACAATGATAATATTAATATCACATTGTTCGATTAATTTGATTTCCCACTTACAGAATGTTCCACATAACTGTCTTAAGATTGGCCTTGATACACTTAGTATTATTTAGTATAACTCGCAGTTCTAGACGGACCAAAGAGAAATGGCCGATGGAGACGCGTGCGACGCAGTGATGGTTTACGAAAGGTATACGCCTAGAAAGAGCAAACTGTTACCCCAAGTAAAAATCTCTCACCACATATCTATTGTCATACATTGTTAATTTTCCCTTTATTCCCTTTTAAATAATCTAAAACCCCTTATCTGATCTAACTTGGCAGAAAACTAATTTCCAATTTTCTTGTATCTAATGTAATTATTCACTTTGGCGCCTGATTTAAGTGAGTGCTCACGACATCAGCAAGCAACGCGTCATGTAAGCCTGCTTAGATCGCCCAGATATCGCGCTGCAAGCGAAGACGCATGGGAAGAACCTTGAAACATTTCCTCTAACGCAGAAGCGCAAGAGGAGGTCGCCGAGCCGCTACGACGCATGCACAAGAGCACAAAGAAAAATTTGGAGCCGTTTTTGAAGGAATGTTTGAAAGTGTTCCTAAGGGCTTGATGTAAAGCTACTCCCAAAAATTAATGAATGTTTCTCAAAATCTCAGAGCTTCGACTCACGCCAGATCTACAGGGGTTTATTCAGTTTGGAAAAAAAAATCGTAGCGCACACTTTCGGCGCTAGTGCTGTTCACATACACCAGATAGACGGACAAACCGTTTTGCTTTCAATTGGTTTTTCGGTATGAAGGACCCACAAAACAGGGATTCGACCGCACCGCGTGTTAGGGATTTTTTTTTCATAATTTAGAAACTGGATTTATCCCCTTTTTCGTTATAAGGGCCACGCAATAAGAGTTTTTCTAGCCAAAAATTCGCCGTTTTTCGCACAGTATTACATAACTTTCTCTCTACTGTGAAGTTGTAGCGAGAAAGTAAAAAACGAAAAGTTTTATAAAGTGTAAAAAGCTACTGGGATTTGGGTCTTAATCATGTCCTACGAACCGTCTGCCTCTATTATGATACTGATAGTAATAAGGAGTTTCGATGTTAAAAACTCTAGTTATTCAATTTTTCTTCAATTATAATTATAATTTGAAGGGTTCGGGTGTAAAACATATTCTACACAAAAAGTCTCGAGATAAATTAACATTTTCTTATTATAGTATTTAAGTGGATTACATAAAAATGATGACAACTAAGGGGTAGTGGAAACTGTAAGTCATACATTAAAGTGTATCCAAGTATTCCAATGTCAACAGAGAAAAGAAGTCAAACGTATGTGTAACACAAAAGCTACATTGAACGTCATCTTTTGCAACTGGGTTCTTCATTTGTCACGTTCACGTGCTCGCTCACAGGTGGACTGTCGGCTTCACCCCCTGGCCGCGACGCGCCGCGCCGCGCCGCGCCGGCCGGCGCTGCTGGGGCGATGCGGCGAAAACAAAGGAAGCGCGGAGGTGCGACGGCAGCTCGCGACCGCGTCTCCGACAGACAGCGACAGCCACTGTCAAAGAGGCGTCGACGGCACGGCGCCACGCGGAACAAGGCTCGGCCAGGCCAGGCGCTGGCAGCCAGGTTATCGGACCTAACAGCGTTCCTCGCAAAGAACGGATTTACGTGAATACTTAAGGAAATAAAATACCCAAAAAATTAAAAGAACAAACTGTTCATGTCTCATCGATTCCTCCGACTTCTACTGTTTCTGCTTCGTTGGAATTTGAGTTTAATGTTAGATAAAATAAGGGGTGAAAAATAAAGTATTATTTAATTCAAAAATAACGTAAGAATAAAAAGAAAGAATAAAGATGAAAGGAAGATCAGAATTAAGGAAAGACGACGCAGAAGAAAGAAAGAATGAAAGAAAAGAAACAAGTAATGGAAACAAATTTAAAAAAAGAGACAAGAATGAAAGGTGAAAAAAGTGTTCCCGCCTTTTAAAAACCAAGAGCGCAAATCAATTAGAACATCTCTAACATACTCGTAACATTCAACAAGTGGGAGAGTAGAAATACCTCTTTAATCACTGGTTGCTTTACCTTCGTAGTTTTCTCTTCTTGCTTGGGTCTTGAAAATTCAGAAATAGTTTACATACTTTTTTTTGTTTTGAATTTCGTGATTGACATTCATTTGACTGAGACAAGAACTGAACATTTACCAGAAATCAGCTACAGAAATTGTAATAAAAATAATTATTCGTAAAATGATGTCTGTGTTTATCGCAAAAATATGGTGGAAACTCATAGCAATGGGTGAAAAATAAATAATATTCTACAATAAAATATGTATATAATACATTACATTGAGATGTTACATTGAGATGTTACATTGAGATGTTACATTGAGATGTTTCTCTGCTTTGGTCATTAAGGCAAGAGTAAAATGATTTCCCGCTAGTTTTAAAATTTCGAAATTTTGCAATTTATTTCATTTATTTTCATAAATGGTTTTAACACATACCCAAAACAATTTCAAATATTTTTCATGTTTAACAGTCACGTTCTGAACCACGTTACTTCGCTAAGAGTGTATTTTATTTCATTGAATTTTATTGAAATTAATATATTAGTTAATTTGATCCTTCTCTGTATATACATTAATTTTTATGGATATATTTTGTCTTCCTTTATATCTTGTCTATATGATAGGAATCACTGAAGATGAGTTCAGATTTCTCAAAACGTGCAGGCTGCAATGTAACATGCGAATATAGTGTAAAATACATATTTTATTGTTAAAAAATGATTTCTATTTCATCCTTCCCGATTATTTGTTACAAAAATAATCATTCATAGCCCCAACAGTAATCTTGATAACAAATTTTACAAATACACTACACATATGTATCAAAATATGATTGGTCATTAAAAAGATATAATAGAAATAGAATCTCTAATTAAAATTGTTTCCATTCAGCATCATTTTTATTTAATGTTTTTAATTTCATTTGGATCACATACTTATTTTCGTTTTATTAGAAAGCAAATACTTCGTGCAGACATGTGCTATCACATTCGCAACACAGGTGCGCGGAAGGGCAGTTGGCCCGGACGCAAAATTACCCATGCATGCGGGAGATGACACAGGTGGGTGGGCGAGCTCAATGTGCGTTTGGCTGGAGGCAGACGATGTTGCAAAATGAAACTAACTAAAGCTCAATGGTTAAAATGGTTCGCAACCTATTCATTCCCAAGGACTATCAAAATAGTTTTAATGTAGAACGCTCTGCACTAGCATTGTTCCATACAGTGCGTTATACACACACGTTAAGTTGCGTGCGACAAATTCATCAAATGAACGCAAAATAAGAGATCAATTGTGAGAGAGAACGTAAAAATACGATATTGAAAGAAAGAATGGAAAGACATGAAGCAGCAACGAGAATAGTGCAAACTTACTTTCTATTCAATATAAGCTGATGTAAAATTAACGAGACAACCTGACGTGGTAAAAACTTAAAAATTACGTAGTTCTTAACAATTCACTCCCTAGAGAGATACGATGACACGACAATTTATACGTGTGGTTAAAGCCTCCCCCCTCAGTTCGTAAACTATTTACAAAATATTCCATTGGATAATTTCTTATGGTATCGTATGAAATTATCAAATGAAATACTTTGTACATACGTACGTTTTAGGAAAGGTAAATAAGAAAAATAACGCACAGACATTAAAACCACGGACAGCTGATGGAATTTAATTGAAATCGACATGGAGAAAGGAACTTAAAGGCAAGAAGGAGGCGGTCATAAATACTTGTATTAATGGTGGGCGGACGAGTCACGGAAGCTCACATATAAATTAAAAGCAGAGGTAGTAAAAGGCACGTGTTCAAAAAGACGCAAAGTGCTGGTAGCCGCGTTCCACACAGCGGGAATGGCAGAGCAGCGAAGCAAAGGCAGGCGCGAGGGGGCGGGCCCGCGTGCTCTGGGGGCGGAGTGCGGCCGCCTTCTCAGAGAGCACGAGGCCGACGCTCGCCATGCAAAAGGGCTCCGGGACTTCAACGCAGGTAAACGTGTGGCAGGGTTGCCACATGGGGGAATTATTTTGTCCCCAACATGGGGATTTTTTCATGGGGAAAGAATTGGGAACACAAATGGAAAGAATGGGGAAATGTTTGGAGATTTTTTGGGGGGAAATTATTTGCATCCGGAGTCGAGATAGAAATATTATTCTCTTCATTATTATGATTAAAAAAGAAACATTAGGCGTTATTCTCTCTCAGTTTCATGTATCAAAAAGAGAGAACTAAACCACAGACATAGAGAAAGAAAAACATGAGCAAAACGGAGATAGTACACGGCTTCAGGCAGCTTAGAGGACGATGATTGATATATTTGAATTTAAGGGGACAGCCAAATGGAATCGTCAGGAGCAGCTCATGTCTTTAGTCCATAATTTGGAGAATATTTTTCCGTTTTTAAGTTGGGGAATTTTGTTTCATTGGAGAGGTTATTTGCGGGAAATTCCGTACAAGTGGTAGGGAAAGAGCTCGCAACACATCTGGTGTGTGGTGGCAACCCTGACGTGTGGTGGCTGTGACAGCACGACTCCACTGTGACTTCTCCTGGCGTCTCCATCACCTTTCTCTTGCCTTTGCTGCTGAAAATAAGGAATCCATTTCTATTACGCTCACACCTTCTTCGCTCTTATCGGCACGTTGACAGCGATTTCTCTCTTATCGACATTTTGTTCTTCGCCAGAATTTTCTCGCGTAACCTTTGTCTGCAGTTCCCATATTCGTATTTTAATTTCTTCCTTCCCGCATCTGCTTCTCCGAGCTTGCTTCGCTTTCCCACCACCTCATCTCCCGTCCTTGGTCAACTTGCTGTACTCTCTTCATCTTTTCTCTACAATTTCTGTTCCCACCATTACCTGAATATTCATGTAACAGGTAATAATTTTCTTCTCCACACGTCCGCACATTCCTTCCCCATATTTAGAGGATCGCTCTCCACTACTCAACCCCGACAACTTCATTACAGTATACCTTCTCTTCACCGAACGGAAATCTTACTCCCATTGACAGCTTGCAGATCCTCAACAGAAACAATTAATATTCTCATAGTGTAGAGCAGTGTTGTCAAGGTCCGTGGCACGAGTGCCACGAGGAAATCGCCCCTCCACGCAGTTCATTACCCCGCCACCAGAGACAACGCCATCCCTACTGTAAAACGGCGGGGTTACTAATAGTTTCTTATCCCGACGCTAGTTGCGCAGAGAAGCTCGTGGCATGCTACGGTGCCACGGCGCGTGCCACTGCCACCAGTAGAAGGCCTTGACACCGCTGGTGTAGACACCTACTGTTTTTGCTCCTCTTTCTCCGCCAGTTCGTAACCTGTTACTCCGAATCCGCCACCACTGCCATTACCGCTGCCACCTCCATGCATTGCAGGCAGCCCGCAGGTGCCGAAAGGGCCTCTGGCAAAAGGCGGGCGCGAGGGGGGGGGGGAGGCGGGCGAGGGCGTCCCCGGGCGCGGCCGCGAGCGCCGACGGCCGTGGTTGGAGAGAATTTAAAAAAAGCGCCGACTCCCGCGAGGGCGACAGACGGTCGCTCTTGTAACAAACGGCCCGGCAAAGGTAATGGAATTGGGGGGCGGGCACACGGGCGGCGCCGCCCACAGCGTGTCCTCTCGCCGGCCCCGCCTAGCACAGCGTACCCAGCCCCCGTCCTCGCCGGCCTCATCGTCCTCGCCGGCACCACCGTCCCGCCATCCTCATCGTCCCTACCAATCCCGCCGTCCCCACCGGTTCCGTCAGCCCCGATTTCTTCGTCGTCCTCGCCATTCCTGCAGTCTCCATCGTTCCGCCGTCCTCGTCATCCCCTGCTGTTCCTCAGTCTTCGTCGTTCTCGCTATCTCCACTGACCCCGCCGTCCTCATCATCGATTTCTTCGTCGTCCTCACCATCCCCATCGACCCCACTGTCTCCACCGTCCCGTCGTTCCGCCGTCCTCGTCATCCTCGCCGTCCCCACCGACTCTGCCGTCGTCGTCCTCACCGTCCCCGCCATGCTCGTCGATCGTGCCATCTCCGCCGTCCCCACATACCCGGCGTTCCTGCCGTCCCGCCGTCTTCGTCGTCCTCGCCATCCCCGCCATCTCCACCGACCCCGCCGTCCTCGTCCTCGCCGTCCCCGCCATGCTTCTCACCATGCTTGTTGCCATCCCCACATACGCGGCGCTCCTGCCGTCCCCGCCACTTCCGCCGACGCCACCATCCCGCCGATCCGCCGTCCCCGCCGCCCTCGCTGATCTCCGTTTTCCCGTCTGTCGCCATGCATCACCGTTCCCACCAACTCCTCCCACCCCCGGGGAGCCGGCCTCCCTGCCACCCGTTGTCCAAAGCTGGCGCGGCGGTCCCAAAGCCAGCCACGCGTGCCGGCCCGGCCACCCACCCACCACACAGACCAGCAAGACTTCTAAAGCCTAGTTATTGCTTTGCGCGGAGAGAGACATACGTACGTGAACATTAATGAACTACCCATCACAGAGCGAGTCGACCTCTGTACGTGGGAGAGAGAACTACGTAAGGTAGCATGATGCAAGAGCCGCTTCTGTGCGCGAGCCATGAAAGAAATTACGCTAGTTACTTCTTTACGTGCACCGGGCGCTAAATTTAATTCAATGAAGAGACGAAAACGGTGTGCTTAGTAACGTACGTTCACAAGAACTTTTTGTAACCATTTTTCGTAACGAGCGGTGTAATATATACTGTACTCACTTCCTTTGTACATCTACCCTGTACGTGACTGAAAAAAATATTGTAATTACTTTCAATCACGAATATTTTTTTTCTTTCAAGAATAAAGGCAAAAGATCACAGCTTATTTTTAGCCAAAATTAATAGTATTTCAGATTTGAATGTATCACTAAATGAATTTATAAAAGAAAATACAAAAATACATGCAAACTAAAAATGAAATGGTAAACAAAGTAGTCTGTATTGAAATGCGGAGGTTGGAATGCTCATAGATGTTTTTAAAACACTAATTTTTTTCGTAAAATTTCGTAATTTTTTCGTGATTGCCGAAAAAAAATCTTTGGTAATAGTATGAACAAACAACAATTTATTGAAAATGTGTTTATATTTATGATGTGTTTCTATGAAAGTATAATCATTTAATGTAGCATATACAGACATAGATATTATTGATATTTAATTTCGTTAATGATAGAACGTTGTTTTTTCGGCGAACCTATTTTTGTGCGTACGTATGTTTCAAACACAAGTCATGAGTCAATACCGACACATTATATTCAGAAAATCAATGAGAGTCTTCATCACAGATAGTACAAATTTAACATCGACCACTGTCGAAAGGAAAACAGAAACACGAAATCGACGCAACACTGTGGGACGCATCGTGTATTCTTTTAGGTCACGGCCCAATTGTAGCTCTTCTGTTCAAGAACGGAATTTGTTACCATTATTTGAAACAACTTTCATTACTCTCAAAATAATTAACCGATGACATAGGCAGGATCTAACAATTCTATTAGAATATTAAATTCAGCTCTCAAGGTTGTTTTGGGATATGTTTAATCTAAAAAAAATAACAAAAAACAAACAACGTAGACTACATGATAATTTTGTGTAATATTGAGAAAACCCTAAATATGATCGACATTCATGAACTGGAGAACTTAATATTTTACTTTACCATTAATTTAAGTAAAGTAATTATTATAGAAAGAAAATGTTCCAAAGTTGAACAAATAGATAAGAATTTTTGCAAATTGTTTTAGAGTATTCAGAAATTTCAGAATTATGTGAACGTGAATTGGTCCATTTTGGGGCTAAATTTTGCAAATGAGGGCTCATATTTAAATATAATTAACAACAAAATGAAATGAGATGTTCAATTGTAACCTCCCTGTCAATTAGAATCATTAAAATACAGTTTTACACAGTAACAAGGTTACACAGTAAGAAGCATTTACTGTGCAGAACACATTTCCGACATAATTGTTTCTCAAAAACGGAAACAGGATGGTGACAATTGAATATCATATAAGGCGCAACACATCAGGCCTAAGAAGCCGTTCAAGGAATTGGTCGCCTCGATTGCTTAGTGGTTAGAGCTAATGGCCGTAAACCAGGAGACCAGGTTTCGATCAGGAAGACCGTTCTTTGAACAATTAGAATTATTAAATGAAATTTTATTGAAACACTGATCACAAGAAACAAAATAGTTATTAACATTTTACTTGGTTGTTTGAATTCAGAACCAACTTTTGAATGGTTAGTTTTTTAATTTGCTGATACTCCCTGGATTGCAGCTAGTTGTGACTTGAACTGAGTATTTTCGGGATCGCCAACATAATTGACAAAATCAACGTGACTCCTATATAGAAATTTAGCTTCATAATATTTAATATTATGATCTACAATTTAACACTTATGGAATTGTAACATTTGAGGAATGTTACTACATTACATAAACAAAGAACTGAAGAAAGTTTGAATTTACCAAGTGAGATTGACGAGGGATAATGTAGCAAGAATCTAGGTAAAAAAAATCAAAGTCATTATATTCATTTCAAGAAACTCGTATTAACGACTCCTCGGCCAATGTCGATCACATCCCACTACTGTCGAGAGAAAATAGCGCAGAAAATGACCTGATCTGATGACCTCGCTTTTCTAGACACATCTCCGCCATTTTTCATTTATTCGATCTATCGAAGAGAGACCCTTTATTCTAAAGGAGTAGGTAGTAAAAAGAAGAAGTACAACTTTGGGGGAAAAAACCTTCAAATACTTCATTCTTATCATCGACGTCTCATCATACAAGTTAATATCACCTCATTCTTTTCCAACATTTTTCTTCTCTTCAATTCTTCCGTCTTTTCCTGGCGCCGCCGTTGCGGTTCCCTTATTGGTCATAAAAGGAAGATCACTGGGTCAGCCAGTCCCTTTCCTACACTAGCACTCTCGGAATCTTTGACAATATGGCGTCCGTCGTAAAGAGGTCCAGATTCATAACACTTTTGTCTGCCACTAATGGTGGAGGTTTGAGAGAACGTTTAAACCAAAGAAAGTGAGCGGCAATCGATGCATTCATTGAAAAATTCGTTTTAAAATCCGTTCAGAAAACGAATGGTATTCAAATAAATGAAGATTAACATTCAGAGCAGTAAAACATACGAGCCCCAAGAGAGCGTTCTGAAACTCTGCTCCAATTAAAAAGACAAGAATTTATTTCGGTGCTTTAAAATGCAAAAAATAGACATATACTCATAGTAGTTTGCAACTATAAGTCTTCTACTTTCACAGTCAATGTAATGAAGATTCAGGAGCCCCGATACATTTTTACAAAATAGTCAAAAACAATTCTGAAGAAATGTTAAGATGTGTACGCTAATAACAGATCATAATATAGGTTTGCAAGTTGATAGCAATCCTGACATACTCAAACTCTAAAAAAAATGTCACAAAAACTGATGGATGAGTCACGTGAATATTGAGAATATTCACTGGGAGTAATTACACTTTTTTTTAAAAAAACATCCACATGAACATTATCTACAATATGATCTCAAAGAACAATCGCTTATCTTGAAACCTTTCATACTGCTTCAAAATTACTCGCACGAAATTAACATTTTTCAATCAGTTCGCAGAATCAAAAACACAGAATTTTTCGAATACTGAGTTGAAACAGTGAGCGCCATTAACGTCACGATTTGTGAGGGTTTGCTATCTCGCTTCAATATTATCTATACCATGTTATTTAATACCCAAGTTTAGGTAAATTTACACTTGTTAGATTTGCCTCATGTGATTTTGTCGTAAATGAAATCCACTAAAAGGTACGTAGGATATTGACAGACCATTTGCATCACGTGCGTCGCTACTACATGAATTGTTCAATGTAACGGCATTTTCTTAAAATATATAATGTTGCGTTTATTCCTTTTATTGGATAAACCCTTTGTCGGCAATAACAGTGATAGTTGCTAATTCAAAACTATGTGTTCAAAATGCCGAGAAGCACTCAATTACAGCAATCAATGCAACATTCTATGATTTACACGCCATTGTATCGTACAGAGTAGAGTATGACATTAAATAACTACGAAGGATGGATAGTCATTCAATGGATATTTAGCACAGAATTAACTCGACGTTGTTGAGCTGTTTTCTTTATCAACTAATTTGAAATTTTCAAAAGTCGATTTCCTTGGGGGAAAAAGGTACAAAGCATAAAAATGTGCCAATGCCTATCAGATTTTAGGTTAAAAAGACTATTTCCACTGACCATTGAGTGAAGAAACACTCAGTTTAAGCGCTAAGGTCAGTAAGAAAAGCCACAGCAGGTGCAGCAAACCTATCCCTACTGGTAAATGTTAATTAATATTCGTTAAAATTAACGTCTTCCTCTAGTCAAAGTGCATCATCTTGTTACCGCCATAAGCCTTTCATAAGAATGCAAGACAAACATAATAACAAGTTACAACACATTTCCTCCAAAGCTTCCAAGAGAATTTTTCGATCCCCCATAGACTAGAACCAATGAGTCTTTTCTCATGACAAATTATATAAGCACGCAATTGTATTATATTCAAAACTATAATTTTGTCTCTAATATATCAGATTATTCATGTATGTATCTCTTACTATTGTATATATCTTATGCAGCTGCAGAGGGCCAATGGCCAAGCTAGAATACATTTTAACAAAATCCCCCAAATCGAGGAATTAGCGTTTAGGAATATTGGGAGGTTTAATATGGTTGATGGGGTTTATCTCCAACTCCTATCGTTTCAGTCATACAAAAGATATCAAAATCATTATGGATATGTTTTTAGAGTTCCCTACGTTCTCATATTTCTGAATGCAAACCTGTCCATGAAAAAACCACAGCAAAAATCGGTGTCCTAACCATTGAAACATATCCTCCAGCGAAAGTATGTTCTGCGAAAGCTGAACATCGGCGAAAACGGCGGTGGCGAAATCTTTCCAAACAAAACCTCCCCGACGAAAATGACTATCAACCGCAACCCGAAACCCGTCGACAGTAGAGCATCGCGCTGCGAGATCTCCCGCGAGGGCGAAAATTCTCGAAGGTCACACAAGGAATCAGTCACACAGTTTATCTCGAACTTCCCCAATCCCTTCAATTGGACGGTGTTATGCATCAAACGGCTATGCGACATCACACAAGGTTTGAGATAATCGTGTTCAATGGTTTTATTAGATTTTCAGCTCTAAAAACTGTAATTTAATTATTTCATTCATTGAAGCTCCAAACTACACAAACATGAGTGGAATATCTGGCAATTACCTGCGTAATGTGAAATTAAGAACAGCAGATTTGAAGATCTGGGTTAATAGAAGGTTGTTGCAAAATACAAAATCCCTGACGTGACAGACGGCGTTTACATTTTTCATTAAGGGTATTTTTACAGATTTGGCGCCAAAATTTTGTGTACACTTAATTCCAATGCAACTGATGGCGTTCATATCTCATTTTTTTTCAAGAATGGCGCTTAGCCGGTTGATGCATAACACCGTCCAATTATACAAAAGATTCCAAAATAACCGTTCCTGTAGTGTTTATAATTCCCTATGTTCTCAGATTTGTTAATGCAAACCTATCCTTAAAATAACGATAGCGAAAATCGGACCCCTAGCCCTTGAAATGTCCTCCGGCGATTGTTATACTCTGCGAAAACTGAACATCGTGACGACGGCCACTGGCGGCTTCAGGGGAGGGGAGGCTCGGAGAAAAGGCTTATAGCAGTGGCGTCAAGGTCTTCTACAGTGGCACGCGTCGTGGCACTGTAGCAAGCCATGAGCTTCTCTGCGCAACTAGCGCCGGAAAAGGAAACTATTAGTAACCCCGCCGTTTTACAATAGGGATGGCGTTGTCTCTGGTGGCGGGGTAATGAACTGCGTGGAGGGGCGATTTCGTCGTGGCACTCGTGCCACGGACTCCCGCTCGTGGCATCGACCATGACAACTCTGGCTTAGAGATTTCGTTTACCTTCCTTTATTTGGCAAAATTGGTGTAAATATTTATTTATATTCGAATTATGTAATTATTCAAACAACAATATTGTATAGTATCGTATCGAGTATACATAAATAACATACAATATAATAACAAATGTCTTTATTGTTTAACAAAAATGTACAAAGCCCCATCCCCAAATGATCGACTGGATCCGCCTCTGACGACGGCAGTGGAGACGAGGAGGGCGGCGGCTGAATATTCTCAGACAAAACCTCCGCGACGAAAATGACAACGAACCGCAACCCGAAACCTGACGACAGCGGAGCATCGCGCAGCGAGGTCTCCCGCGAGGGCGAGAATTCTCGAAGGTCGCACAAGTTATCAGTCACACAGTTTGTCTCCAATTGCCCCAATCCCTTCAATTACACAAAAGATTCCAAAATAACTGCTCCTACAGTTCTTAGAGTTCTCTACGTTCTGAAATTTTTTTAATGCAAACCTGTCCTTCAAATAACCATAGCGAAAATCGGACCCCTAAAATCGGAGCCCTTAAAATATCCTCCAGAGGTAGTTATACTCTGCGAAAACTGAACATTCGTGAGGACGGCCTCTGGCGGCTCCAGGGGGGGGGGCACGGGGGCCAGCCCGCCCCCCCCCAAAAAAAAACTGCTTAGAGATTTCGTTTACCTTCCTTTATTTGGCAAAATTGGTTTAAATATTTCTTTATATTCGAATTATGTAATGATTTAAACAACAATATTGGACAATATCATATCGAGAATACATAAATAATATACAATAAACTAACAAATGTTTTTATTGTTTAACAAAAATGTACAATGCCCCATCCCCAAATGATCGGCTGGATGACGGCATGGCGGCGACGACGACGACGACGACGACGGCAGAATATTATTCGCAGACAAAACCTCCGCGACGAAAATGACAACGAACCGCAACCCGAAACCTGACGACAGCGGAGCATCGCGCAGGGAGGTCTCCCGCGAGGGCGAGAATTCTCGAAGGTCGCACAAGTTATCGGCCCGCGGCTTCGCACCCAGGGGCTCTGTCTCTGACGCGGTCGGCGCCCGAGTCGGTAATCCTCGGCAGCAACGCTCCTGGAGAACGGCGCACTTCTCTCGCTCGCTGCTTCCGAACGTTCTGGAAGACTACGCGATCGCCCGACCTCGCAACGGCGGCGATAACCCCCCTCTCGCGCATTCCGCCAAACCCCTTTCCCTCCCCCCTCCCAAACCCTTCAGATTCCACTGCGAACTTTTTGGCAAGCGATTCGCCAAGAATCCGCGTTCCTCTTTCCGCCCTTCTAGGTTTCCTCGTTTTCTTTTCGCTTTTGTTTTGGTTCAATTAAAATAATGAATGGTCTCGTCGCTTCGGTTGCACGAGTGCGCGACTGTATAAATGTGAAAGGATATGCACATTCATTATGTTAACCACAGTACACTCCCGGGAAGAGTAAAGCACGGGGGTAGGTCGAGAGAAGGGGAGGGACAGAGAGAGAGGCGCACCAACCTGCACACAAATGCGACGCCAGTAGGTTGAACTGAATAATTGAATTCCTGATGAGGTCGCACCTTGCGAGACATTGTGACCCGGGGGCTGAAGTCTCCGCAGACAAACGTCTCTTGCCTTGGCGGCCCCGTTCAACCACCCCGTCGCCGCGGAGCCCGGCGCGGGAACGACGTCGGGCTAACAAGAGGAGCAACGAGGCAGGCAAATACGTACAAACGCCAAATGTAAGTCAAACACGGTGCGGGGATGACACTTTGCCGAACAAACAGACGCATAACAAATAACAGCACCGGACCGTTTGAACAAGAGGAAAAAGTACGGAAGGTATGTTTCCCGGCGGCGAAGTTGAGACGAAGGTTTTTCTTCTTTTTTTTTTACGACGATACGAAACGAACCGTAAAGAGAGTGACAAATTGCGTTCTTGGCTGCTGAGATAACTGACCTGCTGAAGTTGACGTTTCGACTCTTGTAGTAATAGCATCTGATTTTCGCAATGGAATATCAAAAAATCTATGCAATTGTCCTGTCAATCTCAATACTAAGAATAAAATACAACTGCCATCCCTTTAATATCACGTTTGACACTTGGCTTCCTCATCAAAAGGTTCTTTTCTCACCAACCCACATTAAAGAAGCAGCCGAGACGTCAACAAAAACAATCGCAATGCACCACCACTGATCACGATCTCTCGCACCACCAACCGAGAATTTCGGCCGGTTCCTTCACGACTCACAAGTTGAATCAATTCCGCATAACATTAAGCGCATGTAGCGAAGCAACGGAGAAGTTTTCCCAAGAAATAAAAAAAAACACCGTCAGCAGACGTTCGCACAAAACTTTTCTCGTCGTTTATTCCGTTCTCTCAGAAGCTCCCACACAGGAGGGGAGGGGGGAGGGTCCAACACTTGCTGGGGACTTACCGCGAGCGGCGTCCGCGAAGGGCACGGCGCACAGCAGCGCGGCGGCGGCGGCCAGCGACGCCAAGAGCAACCCCAGCAACGTGGGCGGCGGCGGCGGCGGAGCGTGCATGGTGAGGCAGGCCGGGTCGCCGGGCGAGAGGACGACGGGACGAGCGCAGGCGAGACGACGGCGGCGGCCGCGGGCGGGGCGACGGCGGGTGGCGAGCGCGGACGAGAGGACGACGGCGGCGGGCGCGGGAGGGCGGCGGCTACACGTCCGGACGTCCGGGAAGCGTCGGCGCCACTGCCGGCGGGCCGAGCGCGCTCGCCGAGCCCGCCGCCGCGGCCGCCCCGCGCATGCGCCGTGCCGCCCGCCGCCGCCGCCGCTGCCGTGCCTCCGCGCGGAGCCGCAGCCGCGGCCCGAGCGGCCGGCCGGGCGGACGGTGGTCCGCGCAGCGGCGCGCTGGGCGACGCGACGAGCCGACCCTGCCGCGGGCCCGACTCGCCCGCCGCCCGTGCCACACACTCAAACGAAGCCAGGAGCTCACGTGAACGGCCAACATGAGACAGTCTTCTCTTTAAAGCTAACTTTTGGTGATGTTCCAGTTCCCATTTCGATCACGACAGTCCGTCTTTTTTCTTCTTCCTCTCCTTTCTCTCCTTCCTCTTCTTCTTCCTCTCCTTCTTCCTCTTCTTCTTCCTCTTCTTCTTCCTCTCCTTCTTCCTCTTCTTCTTCCTCTTCTTCTTCCTCTTCTTCTTCTTCTTCTTCCTCTCCTCCCTCTTCTTTCTCTTCTTCCTCTTCCTCTTCCTTTTCTTTTTCCTCTTCTTCCTCTTCTTATTCCTCTCCTTCTTCTTCTTCTTCTTTCTCTTCTTCCTCTTCCTTTTCTTTTTCCTCTTCGTCTTCGTCTTTCTCTTCCTTTTCCTCTTCTTTTTCCTCGTCTTCTTCCTTTTCTTCTTCCTCTTCTCCTTCTTCTCTTTTGCTGCTGCTTCTTTTTCTTCTCCTTCTTCTCTATCATGTGTTTCTTCTCGCCTTTTTTCACATCACGGTATAGACTCCTGCTTCGCACGAAAAGTTTCTCCCATCTTTCCGTTGATTTTCATCAGTTTTCCTCTTCGTTTAGTTTACTTTTGGTACTATTCTGTTAGATATTGTCTGCTGAACCTCCCACGGTAACCACTATTTCGTTTTTGAGGATTCAACATCTCTCTTTTCTTAATTTTTTCTTCTTTATTTCTTTTACACTTCACGGTATAGGCTGTATCTGTTCTCATTTCACATGAAAAGTTCCTACCAACTATTTCGTAGTTTTCCAATATATTTCTGGTTGGTTTAGTCTTATTTACTTTAAGTATACTACTTTATTTATTTGGTATATATTTTCTTTTCAATATCTTCTTTATTAAAAGAATTCTCTTTCACTGTTATAATATTATTTATATTACTCAGGGAAAGATTCTAGTCCCCTTGACCTTCACAATGAAAATAAACAGAAATAAAATATAATTTATCATAACACATCAACTCGCATTTTTTAATGCATTACGATTTATCGAAACAAATTTTCAGAATAAATAACCATGTTGTGAGTGAAAAATATGGTTTATCGTTACAATCGCTTCTGGCTATGAATCTTCATGAGAATTCCGAAGTCAGCAATGGGTAGTTAACAAATCATTCTTTAGCAAGGGTGAGTTAACATTTGTTTAATTAATTCAGAACATTCGTGTTTAGTGTTTTCTTCTTGTTCAATGCGGCTGCAATAAAGTACATTAAATGCTTTTCCCAATATTTTTACCGCGGCAGTAATATTGGGAAAAGCTTTTCATGAATACCACACGAGTGCATTTAACTGTTGAACTACAAGGATTTTGATTTAACAATTTGATGTTAAATTGAAATTGGTGTCCCGAAGTGATTTCATGTGTACTCCGACACACGAACACATGAAATGTGGAAAAGGACCTCACTTTCATTTACTACGGGTGAGCTTGGCGATCATCCCTCTGCACTAATACGCTAAAGAACGGTTTAATTCTGTACCAATTATAAGAAACCATTCACAAAACTTCACACGTCTGCTTCTTCTGGATGGGGAATTACCGCAGGCTTGCATCAAATAGATATGTGAACAAATTAGGTCACAGAGTATGATTCAAGGGAAACGACAAGCGCATTTAAACAAATCAAAGTTGATTAAATTTCTTGAAAACTGAAAATATTTCAAACAGTATCTCTATTCCATAACACTTGCCCTCATGAATCCGCATTGTTTAGGCGAAAACTGTATTTCGATATCGGGAACCGTTTAGAAGTTATAGGGGTGGCGCATAGTTGGTGTGACTCAAGTAGTTGATATATTACGCTGCAATAGAGCTGCCATCTCGTTAAATAACTCCCCAAAGGAAGACAAGTTAATTTCTTGCGCCATAATTTATAAAATGGGACTTCTTGGAAGTTCACGGGCAACCAAATCCTTCTCGAAAAAAACTGAGTTTGGCAAAAATAACAAAATAGAATATTTAAGTTTATTAGAAGTAAGTGATTGGTCTTGGAGCATCTGGAGATTCAAATACAGTAATCCCTCGACACCCGCTGAATTCGCTTATTCGCGAGATCCGAACATTCGCGATAAAAAGAAGTGCTACCGGTTTTAACATTCGCGGCTTCAACAGGCGCAAATGCGTCCTTGGGTTCGTACTACATTTTTTGTTGAAAATGAGCACATTTCATTTCTTTTAACAGCCTCATCTGGGACACTTGACACACGTCGGAGCTCAAAGTATCACATCCTGTAAAAATTTGAAAGTTGAAATGTCAATTCACATTTATAGAATAACACAATTTTAAAATAATTCAATTCAGTTGCGTCAATTTGGAGGTAAGGGTTTTGGCCGCATGAACAGAAAAGCCATTCAGGATCAGTGCAACTTTCATTATAATGACCTCATTGAAGTGGAGCTTCTAGAAATCATCACTGAAGAAAATCTCCTCGTAATGATGAAGTAACGGAAGCGAAACTGCATCCTGAATCAACGTCAATGTCAAAACTGTTAATGGCGTTCTACAACTTAAACAAGCTGGAAAGGGCATTCGAATAAGATTTGAACGTGGAAATAACTTCGATATTTAATCCAGAAATAGACCAGCAACTCTTCATATTTGGATATTAGAACGAGGAGAGTAAGGAAACAAAAAAATATTGTATCCAATCACTTTCAACTTTGAAATAAGTTTCAAACATTGTTTTATTCCTTGATTTTGGGATATTAATGGTGAATTTTGTTTGTAGTAGCACTTACTCAGTTCAACTAAAACTGATCGCCAGATTATTTTATTTCTTTATTAAACAGTTTTTTTTCTATCCTGGAACATTATCAATCATTCTTCATTGAAAGATAGACTCAACATTCGCAGATTTAACAATTGCGATACTTTTTGGGAACCTAACTCGCGGGAATGTTGAGGGATTACTGTAATTGTGTTGAAGGATAGGGTGGCAGAGAAAGGTACCTCAAGGTCATGATCGGGGGGCTCTCCGCACTGGTTACTGTTACGTCTCCCGCTCTCTCGACTCCTTTCTGTTCACAAATGACAATCGCCGTCATCGGCATCGAGAAATTTACAGTCGCTCGGGAACTAACCGCTAGGAAGGTTTCCAAGCAACTAAATGTGCTGGTGAACTTCAGATTCAAGGCCATTTCGTCTAGGTGTAGGAAGTTACATTTTATTTAACTGGAATTATTCAATTATCTTGTAATATATTTTTCGTTAGTATTAATTTTCCACTTAAAATTAACGATTTTCAAGCAAATTATGGACTGTATAAACAAGACCAAGCAACTGTAATTATTTAAACAGTCATATTGTATAATACCAAATATAAGTTTCAAGAATACACAATATAATAACAAATATATCTATTATTTAACAAAAACCTACGATTCCCCCCCTCAACAACAAAACAACAAAACAAAAACAAAAAACGATCGTGTAGTCCGCCCCTGCCATCGTTCCGTACTTTCTCCCCTGTGTTGGTCTCCACGCCACGCGCCGCCGCGAGGGCTGTGGCATTTGAGAGGCTCGGCACGCCCCCCACCCCGACCCCCACCCCGCCCCCCACCCCGCCCCCCCCCGCCCCCCACCCCGCCCCCCACCCCGCCGCCCGCGCGGCCAAGGCGCACGCGACGCCGACGCCGCGCGGAGCATCTGCTGTCACCGCTCGGCCACGCCCCCCGCCCCCCGCCCCCACTTCCCGCCTTCCTCACTTCGCCGCTGCTTACTCTGCTCCCGGCGACTTCTCTTCAAAGAAGCCGGCGGCATTTCTCAATCATTCACGCAGTCCCCGCGACAGGGGGCGACAAACATTTTTCAATGGGACGAATAATATATTCGGTATTTTGCTCTGCGGACAAATAGCAGACTCAGGTTTTTTTGTTAGATATATTTAAATAATAAACAAAAACAAAAATTTTAAAATACATCGAAATGCCGAAGTAATCAATGTAATAAAACTATGAGTAACAAAGAAATATATACTTATAAGTAAAACGATTGAAATACAGTTGTAGAATTAGGAAGAATAGTTGGTTTTCTTTTAGGGGAGATGGGATTCAGGGAAAATCTATTTAAATAGAAATTCAACATTTACAGTATTTCGTATCATTAAAATTTATTTGAAATATACCTCAACGCTGATTTGAACTTTAGGTCGGCAATTCCCCAGTCAGAGTGTGCATTAAAATGTCACAGAATTTGAAAGGGTAAAAATCTTCCTTAGCCCGGTGGTGGTAATACATAGCGCGCCGTCATCCAGTGGCCGGCCATAGAATGCAGACCCATGGTATAGGCGGAGGATTGAAGGAATGACTGCGTAAGAATGTAAAGTTCAAATCCGGTATAAGATATGAATGACACGAAACGGTGTAAATAGGTTCTCTCTGTCTCCAAATGTCACATTTTTTAAAAATTCCTTAAGAAAGAAGAGTTATGAGCCTTAAAAGAGCCAATCGTAGTAACGATAGTAACATTACTGATATGGTTATGTCATCACCTTGTTATTTTTTTGCATGAGTTAATATGTCTGAAATGTTCTGTTAAGTGAATCCTTATGACCTCGGTACAGCGTGGCAACAGTATTTATGACACAATTATTGCTAATTGTTCATTTCGTACTTGAATACAATTATTTTTATTTAAAAATACATTCTACATTAACATCCCGTCTCAGCTTTTCCATCAAATTAATCATTTCATTATCATCGTTGTACAATCTACACTTATTATTTACGGTGGACCAATTAAGATGTTCCCTTTAAAAATCTCCTGAACCTTTCCAGACACTGAGATACGATTTTCACAAAAATGTATGCGAGGAAAGTATTACGTATAATATTAAACATTTTTTTAATTTTCGATATATCGACACAACTTTAATTCTTTAAACCCTCTACATCTCTTTACTCCAAGATAAAGAGCGTGAGGAGACGGGTTCATACATATGTATATTACCTTATGGTACACCATTATATTTTTCAGAAATTCATAGTTTTTACGACTAAGCGGACTTCTAATATTTTACCACTGTCGTCGCGGGAAATGCAACGTTTTCTTCCTACTCACCCCATCCAAATAATGGTCACCGAGAAATGGCCACCTGCCAAAATCAAATTTGGGCCAATATTTCTTAAATTAAAAAAGCTATAGTTTAACTATTTTACATCATCTTACTGTGTCCCTCGCACATGTTCGTTGCAGCGAAAACCGCATTTCAATTTCAGCAACGGTTCAGGAGATTATTCGAAGGGAAAATCTTAAGTGAGCCTACCCATCAAAAGTGAATGTTCTATTCATTGGTGTGTGTCAAAAAACTTAGTAACGCTGAATGATGATCACGACTGATCCCAAATTTGACACGACTTTCTGAGCGACCAACAAACGGGTTTCCCAACTATTTGTTGCACCTCGCCAATTCTGCACAACCTATCTTCTTTTATCAACGAATGCTTTTATCTGTCAACACATTCCCAAGCATTTACCTAGCTACAGTCCGTACTATACTCAGAGCACCTCATTTCTTTCTTTACACACTCTCCTTTTTTTAAATTTAATTATTTTAAGTCGCATCAACAACTGTGGTTATTAGCGACTACAATTTATACATTACATAACATTTTCTTCAGTTATAAAAGCAATGATAAAATATAAAAAATACAGAAAAATTAAACATATCAAGCTATAAACATACACAGTTAAATATAAAATTGTAATTGAACAGTTTTGAAATACGTTTAGTAGGTTTATATATCATTTAGAATATTACATGATTTACAGAAATGTAGTACTTTTTTTTATTACACACCTCTTTCTCTGCCAACACTCACTCACATTAAAATGATCTTGAATAAAACTAGCGTCTCTGAACTGGGAATGATTGCCTATTTCCGTTTCTCGAGACGTACGCAGTATACTTGTTTTATTACTAACGCGACCGATGACATTAGGTTATTGTTACATCTCCTGCCTCATTATATTAATATTTTTAACATGTAGTAAGCACATTTCCGAGGCCACGAACCCCGTTGAGAAGGACGTTTGCGAATTAATTAAAAATATTCATTTTATAAGGCAGAGGGTGTAACAATGTCCTAATATCATGGGCCACGTTAGAAAGAAACGAAGTACAGGACGTATAGTCCGAAGATCACCTTTCGCTGCCTGTTGCCTTGCGGAGAATTCACTTCGGACAATCCGTCAGCTTCCGCCCCGTAGTAGCGCGCCTGGCGAACCTCTCGGTAGATCGGGGAACTAGATTAGTTGCTCCTCGCAGACGCTGTGCATTAGAGCGTGTCCTTAACCGCCACTCTACAGGTGCATGATCCAGCGATTATAATACGAGAATCTTAATACGATCCACGAAGTTTCGGGTTGGCCGCACAGAACCAGGGATAACTGTTTGTTAATTGCAATACAGTCAAAACTGGGATGCCTTCTTTCCCAGAAAAAGGAAGTAGAGATAAAGATTTTCCTTCATTCCTACAGGTTTAAATTAACGCATACACAAAATTCCTGTGATCTTGGGCACTGAAATAATTAAAAACACAAACGATATTTCATTCTGAAACACATCTGTATGTAAACAAAATATGCCTGTTCTTGAGGAAGGATTTATGACGGCATTGCATATAACAATTGATATTATAATTCTTACATGACTAAAATATCGTCTTCGTTAAAAGTGCATGGTGTACCCACAAAATGACAGCCTGCAGACAAAGTAAATATACTTCCAAAAAGTAACCAAAAAATCTCAAATCTACAAGTTGATAGAGCCGCAATTATGTAACTGTCAGAAACGTGACACGCAAGCACATGACAAATTCTCGAAACAAAGGAAACGAACATTCTAAGGATGTAAAAGAACGAATAAAAACTCCCCTCTCTCCGACTCTCTCCCTCACTCTCACTCTCTCTCACTATCTCACACTTCCTCTCACCCTCTCTTTCTCATCACTTTCTCCCTTTCTCATCTCTCCCTCTTTCTCTCTCTCCCTCTTTCTCTCTCTCCCTCTTTCTCTCTCTCCCTCTTTCTCTCTCTCCCTCTTTCTCTCTCTCCCTCTTTCTCTCTCTCCCTCTTTCTCTCTCCCTCTTTCTCTCTCTCCCTCTTTCTCTCTCTCCCTCTTTCTTTCTCTCCCTCTTTCTTCTCTCTCCCTCTTTCTTTCTCTCTCTCCCTCTTTCTTTCTCTCGTTCTCTTTCTTTCTTTCTCTCTCCTTCTTTCTTTCTCTCTTTCTCTCTCCTTCTTTCTCTCTCTCGTTCTCTTTCTCATCTCTTTCTCCCACTTTCTCTCCCTCTTTCTCGTTCTCTTTCTCTCTCTCCTCTCCTCTCTCACTCTTTCTCTCTCTCGCTCTTTCTCTCTCCCTCTTTGTCTCTCTCGTTCTCTTTCTTTCTTTTTCTCTTTCTCTCTCTCCCTCTTTCTCGTTCTCTTTCTTTCTGTCTCTTTCCTTCTTTCTCTCTTTGGCGTACAAGAAATCACGTGCGTGAAGCCATAAGGTGGGGCAAATTAGGCATTTCTGACTCATGCAGCTATATTTTCATCAATTTGCTTTTTCTCAAACGGTAACCCGTAACTGCAAGGAGTGGAATGGCAGGAGCCGAGATAAAGTTCTTCGCGGAAGGCTCTGGAATGACGTGCAAGGGGAGAGTGAATCACCGTAGATGTCATTATTTCACAGAAAATATTCGTTCCTTTTAAAACTTCCATGAAATTGAATAGTCGTTCCTCATTAAACAATTCCGGAGCTTCATTAATTTCTTTAATATGCGATAGTTATAAAGAAATATTATTGGCCTGTTTCAAAAGTACTATAAAGGAATCTGTAAGGAAGTAGGCATTAGTGCAAGCCGTTTTGTTCCTTTACTTGGTCCACATTGTTAAACCTTTAACGCCAAAACTTTAAAAACATAGTTTTACGGTACATTACGTTAAAGTCAAAGTATTAATATTGCTTAAGAACTAAGAAATAGAAGATTACAAGAGACACATTCGAATGAACTCTAATTGTTGGTACATTAAGCCCGCGAAATTTACCAGATGCGAATGTTCATTTATAAACACCCTACTTATACAACGTCTAGCTTCCGATCATTGATTTTCAACAACAAATCATATTTGAATGTCAGAGGTTTTCAGTTTACACATACGTGCCTCATTGTTCGGTTTTAGTCATCTTCGGGTAATGCTTTTTGTTACAACCATCCAAGCATAAAGGAAGACGTCGGACAGATATTCATTTTTGTTTAAAAATACTTGAAGATTCATTCTTTCATTTGAATATCCTGAGTCGTTTCGCATATTCATAGACGTCTTTGTGGGTTATGTTGGCACAGCAGGGAAAGGATGAATGTATAAGCATACAACTAAAAGTAGTAAAGTAAAATCATGGAATAAAGACTTTCAAATTCGCATTCTCTTTTTATTTCTGCTTTAATGTGTTTTTTTCGTGCATGTATGTTGAGAGGCCTCTATAATTAACAAATAAAGTATCATTACAATCCATAAAATTACTTTTCTAAAATTCGATAAAGGACTCGTCAATGAAGTCATTAAATAATAAAACAATAACAAACTCTCATTGCACTGAAAATTCGACATTTTATTGAAAAATAAGGTGATTAACTTTCTTAACAAATAATCTTAGACAATTAGAGTAAATATCTAATAACCTGAAAATCTCGAATTCATTAATTGTTGAAAAATAAACAGTAAGTTAAGTTAGACAAAACTGTAGACCAAAGTGAAAATAAAAAAAAAGCATTATGTATCCAAACTATCAAGACCCAGTATGACGTTCACCTAATTACATAGAATAATGGTGGAAATGTATGCATATGAATGAGATCTAATTCAATGGATTACGGATAACGGTACGACAGTTAAGTCTAGCCAAGCAGCCACACAGTCAGTCAACAAACGTCTGATTATAAAGAATGACTTTGAAAATTTCAGTCCTTCGTTCATTAAGACTCCGAATATCTATTTCATCGCAAAGGTTCAACGCACACAAAGCTGCAGAGTAATGCTGTCCCAAATACAAGAGCCTCAGCATTAAATGTGAAGTTATTTAATGAAAAGTATCATATTTAGTTAGAAAGTAAGATTATCTTCAAAGTACGCGCTAGTTTTAATGAAATTTTAGTGTGTATTACCGTTTCTACTACAATAGACCGCTTTTATCTATAATTACAATTAACAATTTAATAAAGAACTATATTAAACCGCTTCAAATTAGCTACAATTGTTTCATAAGTCGTCACCGTCTGAATGTGGCACAACCAACTTCAAAACCTGAAGCATTATAATACGTTGGAAAAAGTGGCAATAAGCATTCACACACTTGATCATAGATTGATAAAATAGATTGTTGAAATTCAAATAATCTATCAAATAAATTACATCCAAGAGAATGGTCATTATTGCATAACGTTAAATACACTTTTCAAATACACATTTCTCATCATCAGAATCCCAGCATGATATGACGCTACAACGTTGAATACTTCATCAATGTCCGCCTTAACAAACCGCAGAAGTTCAACACAATATAAATGCGTACAATAGGCATAATTGATACAGCGTAGATGCTTATCATGTATCAGCTTATTCATTACGTTTGTAATTTACACCTCCTGCGTACCCCCATGCTCTTCATTCCCTTCTCTCCGTCTGTACAACAGCGCTAGTGATTCTCGACGGGAATATTCAAGACTTCTTTCACAACGATAAGATTAAAATTAAAAAAATACCACCATAACCAAGGAAAAATCCGCTGTGCAGTTTCTTCTACGGAACTGAATGGATAAGAAAGCAAGAATCCTTGAATGTTTCAGAGTTAATTACCTATTTTAAATGTATACTTTGACTGCTAACATCTGCATTAATACCAATAAGTACAGTTTCCCACAGTGTTCTAAATTGAAAAACCGCTTCTCTGCATTTCTCTAATTTTAACTAACAAATAGCAAATGTAAGAGAGACCAACATAAAAAACCCAAATTCATGTGCAGAATTTGAGCACCTATGTATGTTTCTTTACTTGACTCCCTTTCAATATTACACATACGCTCCCTTACAATTAAACTCCCACTATCAAGCACAACCTTTCAACATTTCATCATCATATTCCCATCCCTAAATTTAGGACATTATACATTTAGGAACGGTAAGACAAGAATCGCGAAGCGGTGGGTTTGCAAAGCGCAATTCTCAGAACGGTCCTCTGCAACACGCGCGATCTCGCTCGTCAAGCCTCTCCTGACCGAAAGTGCGGTCCAGGCCCAACCCACGCCCGCCGCCACCGCCGCCACGGCCTCCGCCGCTGCCACCACCGCCACCGCCGTCTCCGCCGCTGCCGTCTCCGCCGCCGGCGCCGCCACCACCGCCGCCGCCACCACCGCCGCCGCCACCGCCGCCGCAGCCGCCGCCACCACCACCGCCGCCGCCACCACCGCCGCCGCCACCGCCACCGCCACCGCCACCGCCACCGCCACCGCCACCGCCACCGCCACCGCCACCGCCACCGCCACCGTCTCTGCCGCTGCCGCCGTCTCCGCCGCCACCACCAACGCCGCCGCCACCACCGCCGCCGCCACCACCACCGCCACCGCCGCTGCTGCACCGCCGTCCTCCGCCGCAACCAACACAGCCGCCGCCACCACCGCCGCCACCACCACCGCCGCCACCACTCGCCGCCGCCACCGCCACCGCCGCCGCCCCGCCACCGCCGCTACCGCCGCCACTGCCGCCAGCGCCATTGCCACCGCCACAGCCACCGCCGCCAGAACCACCACCACCACCACCCGCCACCGCCACCGCCACCGCCACCGCCACCGCCACCGCCACCGCCACCGCCACCGCCACCGCCACCGCCACCGCCACCAATAGCGCCACCAACACCGCATCCACCGCCGTAACCACCACTGCCACCTGCACGGCGGTGAGGGCGAGGCGGCGGTGCGGCGGTAATGGCGGCGGCTCGCGCTGGCGTTCCACTGCCCAAGGTAAACCTGTCCTGAGGCGCCGTCGACACGGTCGGATGGGCATCGCCGCGGGCCAGGGCTGCCTCCGCCCAGGCACAGTGGGCGGCCGCACACGGCTGCCCTCAAACGCCAGAGCGCTCCAAGTGGACGCGTTGGCGACCGCCTTCCCGGACGCATGTTTTCAATTTGCACTAGACTTGTGCATGGGACTTATTTTAGAGCTCCCTGATTAGGACATTGAGGCGACGCACGAAACGCCAGACGACACATTCTCTGCGAGACAACACTTTGAAGAGATAGACAGACAGACAGCTTGTGCATTGCAAAAGAGTAGTTGCAGGGCGCTTGTGAGAATATTAGTGAGGTTTATGAAAGGAACAATTAGAGGCACCAAACAATTATAAAACGTATAAATTATGTTTTCCGAATTTAATGGTAATCCTTAATTGAAAAAAATTGGGGAAGTTTATTAGTGCAAAACAAATACATACTTATAAAAGGGCTTCTCATACTTTTTTAAGGAATTTGGGATACGTACTTGATATTTGAAGGAAGAAAAATAATTTTAGGATATTTTGTGGGGAACAAATTTAGACAGAGTAAAAGCAATTACTTTTATTCTTCTCTTTGGACTTCTATGTTTACAAAACTGGTGACAAATTATCTCTGATTTACTTCACACCTCGCAGCTGAAAATTCAGCCCCAAACTCTTTTTTACATTAACCAATTTTCATAAACCTCATTCTTACAAGCGCCCTGACACTACTCTTTTCGAATGCACAACTTGTCTGTCTGTCTATCTCTTCAAAGTGTGTCTCGCAGAGATGTGTCGTCTGCGTTTCGTGCGTCGCCTCAATGTCCAATCAGGGAGCTCTTAAATAAGTCCCATGCACAAGTCTACCGCAAATTCAAAACGTGCTTTCCGGACAGCTGCCGCTCCCAAAACAAAAATTCATTTATTTCTCTCGCCAGCCCCTGAACCGCGAGTTAAACCATTGATGTATTATACCTTAAATATGCAAAATTTTTTAATATTGCTTCATATTTTTTCGTGTATTTACTGAATAAATATGTCTAGAATGAAAACAAAAACATTAAGAAAAAATAATTTTGAAAATGTTTTTGGGGAGATGAAGGAATTTTTGTACAGAAATGGGCCTTCACCAGCTAACATCACAACTTTAGAACTACTATCTCTATTACTTTAATTCTTTCTTTGTGTTTAACAGATGATTTGTACTAGTGCCTGAATCAAAATAATATTTGTACCTATTAGTATTTACATAATTAAAACATTTTTGTATCAGAAAGTTTTTAAAAACTTTTAATTAAATTTTCTCTATGAAATAATTGATTGAAATGTTTAGTTTTGGTTCATGCACTAGCCACATATTTCTCAATAATAACAAAAGAAGAATCAGAGGGTTATCATACATAGAACTGGAGATATGATGTTTCAGGTTTCCAAAGAAAGCTAAAAAGTCAACTTTCAGGGACAATGGCTCTAAAGTTTGTAGTGCTATAGAAAGGTTACAGGTTATCTCTTATTTTTTGTCTAATTCTTCTCACATTTTCTATCTTCCTACGAAATATCTTCTATTCTTATTTTCTTGAGTGGTCTGATTTGGCTTTGATTTCTTTTTAGGGAAACCACGCCCCCTTTCGAAAAAACGGACAGTGCCCCCTGACGTAAGTCTAAATAAATATTCAAATAAAAACAGAACAAAAGATCGTAGAATGAAACGGGTTTCGCCATATTAAAGAGAATATATCAATGGATTTAATTACTGTTAAAAGTCAAAAAATGAATTTTCTGCAATTTTCCCTTATTTTTGGAGTTTAATATACGTCTGGCGCCGACCTACCGTCGACTAGCGGGGTTTTCCCCTCAACCAAGTATCTCCCACCAGCGGGGCACCGCCCCAGCCGGGACAAGCTCGTAGCTCCCGACCGGTCTCCCGGCACGTGTAGTAGTGTAGTGCATGTTAGTGTAAGTGTATGTGTAAGGGGAGAGGATAGGACAAGGAAGAAGAAGGAAAGATCGCGCGCGGTCCGTGGCCCGTTTGTTAGGGTACTGCTCCGGCATTCGCCTGGTGTTGAATCGGAGAAACCACCGGAAAACTACCGATCAGAGCAGCCGGCCGCCAGAATTCTTCTCCAGACAGCGACTGAATTCAACCTAGCTGACAAGCCGAAAATCCTGCCGCGCCGTCGGGACTCGAACCTAGGACCTCCCGGTCAGAGAGACTGCAGTACAAACACAAACCTTGCAGGTAATGGATTAGCTAGAATCCATAAACACGAGCATACACACACTCACAAAACATACAAACAGCCCACAGAAAGGCGACGCCGGTTTTCTGGCGCCCGCCCGAAGAGGGATCCCATACACTTCCTCCAGATGTCGAAGGCTTCTGCGAGAAAAACGCAAAGCTAGGCGACTTTGGCAGCAATTTAGGTGCCCTGCGCTTAGAAAACAACTGCGGGAATGCGAAAAAACGTCTGAAAAGGTGCTCGCAAAACAGCACGCAGCCGAGTGGGAAAGGCGGATGAAAGAGATCGGTTCCGATCACTCTTGTACCGGCCTTTTCAAACTCCAGAAGGCCTTCAGGTCAGGACCTTAAACCTCAACCGCCATACGTGGCCACGACAACTCGGGGAGTAAACAAACATACCTCTTTTCAGATCCAGCCAAGGCAGAATTCTTTGCCGACATGCTTGAAGAGAGGTTTGTTAACAACATTACACAGGTGGTAGATGAGGAGGAAACGGAATACAGCGCCGAGTACACTTACATATTAATTCAGGAACGCTAGATAAATTAAACAATCAAATAGTAAAAAACAAACAAAAAACAAACAACAAACAAACAAAAAACACACATGATGATTCCAGTCAGTTTGTAAATGTATATTATAGACGTTTCGATCTCATTTATAAGGTCCTGTTCAATATTCTACAAAGACAGTTTGAAAAACAATACATTAACGGACAATAACAATTACATGTCTAATTTATAATAAATATTAATTTAAATTAAGTTTGCTAAATCTACATAAGTTTACATAGCAAACTCTTTACTCCACAATAAAGTTAAATAAAAATAGTTTGCATTGACAAGGGTGTATTATAATTGTTATCAATATAAGGTGACATACAGAACAAGTGACGGAGGATAAGAGGGTCTTAGAAGATAAATATATATTACAAGTTATATGTAAATTGAAAAATAAGGAAGAGGATGGGGAATAGCATGCGCGAGTTCTCGCACGGTTGCGATAGTATGATTAGAGCCCGGAAAAATATGTAGCATAAAACTTTAAAATAAGTACATAAATATCTAATGACAATAGTAAGAATATGTAATAAATATATAAAATCGGATATAAAATGTAATATTAAAATTCTCTAATTAAAAACCATTTACATAAAATTACATTTCGAAAAAACTGCTCACATTACATCACACAACTTTCTCGTCAGTAGTAAAAGTTTAATCTATTGTAATCTACGACTGTAGTTTAGCAGCCAAACTAATCGTAATAGAAGCCATCGCACAAACTGGCGAGATCTACGACCAGCAAACACACACTGTAGCATCTTCAGCGAAGTCTTTCACGTCGGTGATCGCAAATTTTTCTCGGAAATTAAGGTTACAGATCACAAAACGAGAAGTCAAGGATGCTTTGGACACCTAGATTTCACCAATAATGTAGGAAAAATGCTGAATGTCTTTGAAATACATCTTTTCATAAAAAAATATGGAATTAAATAAAAGAAAATTGATAAAATAAGAAAATATATTGTGAAAACAGCAAAATATGTAAAATATGTAATGTAGTACTAAATATGTAAAAATATGTAACGAAAAAATTCGATATTGTGTTAGGAGGGCTATGATTCACCAAGATTACAATTTTGAGAACGGTAAGTACAAAGACAAAAAATATGTACTTACATAAAAATCTGGTCTCTAGTAATGATACATTCACACGATCCTGGAGCCCGAACCGGCAGGGGCGGTGTCTCACTGGTGGAGATACGCGGAGAGGGAAACCCGTAAGTCGCCATTGAGGGGACGGCCGAGTCAAACGTAACAGCCGGGGGAACACCGCCACTTCGCGGGTTCAAAATCTTTCCCTGGACTAACGGCCCCAATGACCAAAGACGACCGAAGAATCAAATGACGGCAAAATGTCTGCCCGTCTGTGAAGAACGCTAGCAACTAAACCGTTCAGCCTGTTTTCTCCAAAATTGATAATCCACAATCGATTTGCCTAATGATGCGGTTCCTTAAAAAATTTGAAACTGATATTCTAATTTTAGAGGTTACCTTACATGAAGACCCTGAAACATTTTCGAAAATTTCAAAAGTTCAAAATTTTTTTCGGAGTGTTCCTAAAACTAAAATATTAAAGAAAGAGATTTTTCTCTTAATGATATCTGTTTCTTAAAGATAGATTTTAAATAAGATCGTGTACAATTTTTCGAAAAATTTCAGTACTTTTCGCGTAATTTTGCGTGAAAATGCATTCGAGAAAATACGTGCTGTTTTAGCACCACTAGTTTTTTCATAGTGTGAATTACCTTAAGCGTATACTACTTTTGAGTATCTGTGCATGCGCAGTTCGTGCGCGAAGTTTCAAAAGGTGTAAATGCTTAAGTGCTTCACGCTGTCCAAAACCCCTCTATCGCATTACAGTTTTGGGCATACGATTTATTTCGGATATTAATGAATATGGTTCTGTTTACGAAACATATTTGTTTAAATATACATTTTTTAGACCAACCCTCAAAAATCTCCGAATATTACAGCGTGTCATTAAAATTAAATATGAATATGCATAGATCGGTTTATAATTTGTTTTAATTATTCAATTTATTTATTACAAAACAGACTAGTCTACATTTGTAAAAACTTGTCTGAACATTATATTCCAATCTCGCAAAAATTACTTTATCAAAATACTTTAATAACTATGCAGTCGAACCTGGTTCATCCAGGTTCCGGAGGGGCTTTGTTCGCTCATCCAGGTACAGGTGGGGCTTTTTTTCATTTTTCTCGTGTACAGATTTCCGTGTCTCACTTATAGAGGTTTTAGAGGGTTAAAACGACCGCACCTGACAATTTCATTTGTAGAGTTTTCTCGCTTATCCAGTTCTCTCTCACCCACATTTGGAGTGGGGCGTTAGAAATTTATTGTACCTGACCTTGGAAAGGTAGCTATGCCACTGCTAACGACCTTATTGCTGATATTCAGCACAAGCCGCTGGTACAAAATGAACAAATATTAGGTTAATATATCATTCTTGCATCTATACCTTAAATCTATATTTTCTAAAATATATTTTCTCCATTTATTTCATTAACGTAAGTAAGCTTGTATAAAAATGAACTTCCAAAGTATTTAACTTGTTCTAGTTGAAGGAGTATATTAAGACCTAAAAATTTACCACACCACTAAAGTTTACGACTAAACCCTATTTTACATTTTGTCTGTGAAATATCGGCTGAGTTAGCTCAGAGACAGCGTTGGTCGGCTGCTCTGATCGGTGTTTTCTCGTCGTTTCTTTATTAAATATCCGGGCGAATGCCGGAACTCTCCCTTAACAAATGAACCACGGACGGCGCGCGATCTTTCCTATCATCTCTCCTTACTGACACATTTACACTTAGCAAACACTACACTGCCACACATGTCAGGAGACCAGTCGGAAGCCTAAAGCTTATCCCGTCGGACGCGGCGCCGCTCTGGGGTAGACAACTAGAGGAAGAAAAATTCGTAACTCACTTGTAGATCGGTGACGGATTTTTTTTCAGTGAAGGAAAAAACAACGGGTTATAACATGCACTGCACATACTGGACCAGCGAGCAAAGTTGTGGACACATTTAATAACATAAAATACTCCCTCATTCACCACCAGTTGAGAACCATTGTTATTGGCGGAATTTTTTTTTCAAGAACCTTACAAGCGCCAAATTATTGAGAGGAGGACTATTCAGTAGATATACACGAGGGGCCCCCGTTCCATCCGGTGGTGATACCCAATGATTTACCTCCCACCACCTCTGATTAAATCCGCACCCCAATTTTTAACTACCATACCCCCCAAAAAGGTTAGCATAGCACACTCCATATTTCATTCCAATCTGAGAATTTTGTCTCCAATTGTTGTAAAAAGGCATTATATTCGAGTACATACTGTACATAGGAGTACATACTGTTGGTTTGTTCTTACTGAAATATATTGAAGACGCATACCAAGACCATTCGGCTCCTGGAGGACACCAACGAGGTGGGTGAACGAATGTCCCCAGAATGAATTGCAATGTAATTGAAGATCAATTTTAAACATTTATGAACTAATGATACATGTAAACAATGAATTGCAATCATTTTCTGTATATTTGTTTTAAAATATGTCAAGGTTTAAAATATGTGTTTTAAAATATGTTTAAAATATGTTCAGGTCTTGAACTGTGGCAAAAGCATAATATTTTGGATATTTTCTGGTCTTGAGCACCTCTTTTTCCGGGGATGTAGATGGACACGTACTTTTTTTTTTGTTTTGTTTTGAAGAACTAGTTCAACATTCCCTCTGCTGAATCAAATTTACAACTTTTCTCTACAGAGACACATACTAAAATAATATTTTAACATGTTAACATTATATTAAATAATAACATTAACATTATAACATTAAATAATATTTTAACATTAACAGAAAACCGACGCTGGGGTATGGGTGTATGGTATTCACCTCCCACCATATGTATGGGAGTTTATGACCTAACTACAGTGCTGAAATAGCACGTACTTTCTGGCACGTATTTTGACGCAAAAACGCGAAAAGTTCTCAAATTTTCGAAAAATTTATACATGACCTTATTTAAAAATATATCTTTAAGGAACAGATTTCAATAAGGGAAAAAATCTGAATCTTTAATATTTTAGTTGTAGAAAGACGCCGAAAAAATTTTAACTTTTCCAATTTTCGAAAAATCAGTTTTTAATGAGCATGAAACCTGCATCACTACCTTAAACGTCCTTCACACTATCCAACAACAAAATTTAGTGAAAAACAATGGAGCCATTTCTTTCAAAATTCTGAAAATGTCCCAGGAGCTTACCTCCCCAAATTAAAATATCGGTTTTCAAAAAATATCAGCCGTGACATCAGCCAGAGCGATTGGGGAATATCAATTTTGGAGACAATCGGCCGAACGGTTTAGCCGCTAGCGTTGTTCACAGACGGGCAGACAAACAGACGGACGTTTTGCCGTTATTAGATTTTTCGGCATCAATGATCTTCAAAACAAGTAATTCTGTCTACATCACGTGTTAGAGATTTTTTTTCTAAATTTAGCAACCGGATTTATCCACTTTTTCGTTACCAGGGCCCTGTAATAAGAGCTTTTCTGTCAAAAATCCGCCGTTTTTTCTCGCAGCATTACATAACCGCAGCGAGAAACAAAGTCTACTCCGTAGCAAGAAAGAAAATACTACGCTGTGGTATGGAGGTATAGTACTGACCCCTAACGCTTTGGTATGGGACTTAAAGACCTAAAAATTTACCGCTTCCCTAAGTAGTTCATACGGCGTCACAGGCTGAAAACCTGCCTGATGAGTCTTGAACTAGGATAAAACGCTTTTTTTTGTTGCTATTTTAAGGTCGCTTTAACTGCTAGTCTTTAGCGACCACTATCTAATGTAACGATGGTATGAGGATGAAACGATACGGTGATGATAGGGGTGAAAGGACGAACACATACAACCATGTTCGAGGCTGGACTCGAACCCGCGACAGCACGGTCCAACTGCACTACTACTGTCTTAAGCGATCGCTGCCACGGGGACGGCGAAACGCTTTTGCTACTCTATCTCATTCTTTGCGCCTCTGCGCTAGGGTCACCCTGCACGCACACTTGTGCGGTAGGTGGATACGGCACCACGCCGCCATATTACCCCCCCCTCCAACAAAAGCAAAAGCGTTTCGTTCTAGTTCAAGACTCATCAGACAGGCTTCCAGCCTGTGACACTGTGTGAACAATATCCTTTAAGGTAAATGCTGGGACGTTGTGTTTTTTTAATTTCAATTTGTGAGCCCAGGGGCAAGACATATCTAAGTTGTATTTTATTTAATTTACTAAATTTACTGCTCAATTTTTATCTATTTATATGTATTACGTGGTTAGGCGGAAGAGCGGGCCAGATGGCCCGAGTCTCGCCACATAAATAAAGTCACTATTATTATTATTATTATTATTATTATTATTATTATTATTATTATTATTATTATAACAATATGCTCTGTAGATTCCTACACCCGACGCACCAAGTAAGCTACGGTTATGCAACGATGTTGCGCCGAGCAGGCAGCGACGGTGTTGCACAGAGGAAGAAACTACGTCGTGCAAGAACGCTACTCAACGGCAGCTAATCGTGAAGCATGTTCTACACATCCCTAAATATTCCGACCACATCGCTTGTGAAAATTTCTCCATGGGAAACCGGCGACTCGACACTCGTGGAGCGTTTGCTCCGGTGATGTGCGTCTACGCGTAAAGAACCGTAGTCTACGTCTACAATTAAACAGCGTAGACAACGTACACTGCGTAGACAAAGGTCATCTAGTATGTGGACAATTAATCTTTGTTAATCTGGGTAGATAGTTAATCTTTTTCGTGGAGCGTGGCTCCTACGAGGGCCAGGCTCCGCCACCCAAAGCTAACATTTATTTATAAGAATTAAATGTTAATAAATTTGGTAAAATTATTATATGCAATTTATCGAAAGCAATTCTACATATTGATTGGATCACATCCAAAGGGGTTATGGCATTATGAATAATTTTTTTTTAATTTCAAGTTAACATTTTTTTGCTGTAAAAATATTTATGGGGCGAGTGACAATCATGAGTAGAATTGCTTCCTCCCCTGTGAAACATTTATCGGCTCCGTCTCTCTTGCGTTGGGGGACCAAGAGATTGGCGACATGATCAGGTATCTGTACAATATTTCTGCACACCGGGTCGGTAACACTGCACAGGGAGGGAAAGACTCGGATGCAGACTGGTCTGAAGTGCAAGTAGACACAAGTTTCTACTAGTTTCTTGAGATAGTTACAGAGGTTGTCATTTCGTCATCAGGAGTGGTATGTTCTGTTTAACTTATTGAATCGAAAATACAATTTTTAATATTATATTCCACATACTTCTAGTATTACTATTTATTTATACGGTTTTTTGGGGTTTTTGATCTAGGAAAAATAAATAGTCTACACAGATAACGTTGTCTATAGTTCGGTTTTTCTAACTCTGCCCCTCAATGCCCCTATGGCCACGGTGGAATATCACACGATATTTCGCGTCTTTCTCCGTCGTACCGCTAGAAGTATAAGCTGTGCATGCGATCATATGATACCTGGCGGCACGACTGAGAACGTCGCGAAATACCGTGACATATTTCATCGTGAAGACGTGCCTTGATGGGCAAAGTTAGAAAAATCGCAGTATACGTAGTTTACAAGTAAAAAGAGTCATGTAGACTACATGTGTACTTCGGTATTTCTTTCTTAGCGCACGGGGGGGTGTCAATAAAATGAAATATCTCACGGTATTTCTTCTCCGTTCTGCCGCTAGGAGTCGCACGATCGCGACTGTATCGAGCAATACTGGCGATCATGCGACTCCTGGCGGGACAACGGAGAACGACGCGAAATATCGTGGAATATTCCATTTTATTGACACGCCCCCCATTTTATTGACACGCGCCAAGAAAGAAACACCAAAGTATAGATTACGTGTAGAAAGCAAGTGTAGACGTAAAATTAAAGTCTCCGGCGCAACTCTGGTTTGCTCTCGCGGTCGCCCGCGCGGCGCACTGTGCGGGGCGGCGGCGGCGGCGGAGGCGGGCCGGGCGGAGGCTGCTGATGGAGCCCGAGATAGCGCCCGGCTTCGGCGCGGAGGCCCGGCTCGCCCGAGAAATACTGGGAGGAAGGCGAGGCGAGGGAGGCGAGGCCGGGCCCGAGATGCGGCAGATACGGCCGAGAGAGAGAGAGGTGGACAATGACTGGATGCGCGGAGGAGCCCGGGAGAGAATAAAGCACTCAAAAAGGAGATGGAATCTGATGAGTAGCGGAATGACAGTGATACGGGGGGAATGCGTGGATTGTGTCGGAAAGGGGAAAATGGACTAACACGAGTCGACGCGTACAGGTACTCGGGCCGGGAGATGGAGGAGACCACGAAAAGATAGGACAGGGAGGAGTGTCTTATGGAACGATGAAAGACAGGCGTAACACGAAGAAAGGCTTTCGGAAGAAACGTTTCGGTGAGTCAGAAGCCATGTCACATCGAAAAATTGCTCATAATTTGTTGAAAATCCTGAATGACCCTTTGAATTAACCTCGGAAGAGTCACGAGAAGTTCTATGAGAGAAAACTATCAAACAGAACAATTTAACAGTTAGCAAGAAAGCAGGAATATTCACTCATTTTTTATTGAATTTACTAATGGTTTGCATGATTGTAGCAACACAGTAACGCGATAACTCAAAAAATACAGATTGGCTCAAACGGTATAATTAGAAAATAACATAACGTAAATGAAATATTGATAAAAAGTTTGATGGAAAAATTAATAATACTGTATAATACATTTCGAACAACATCAGAGCGGGCATTCAACGTGAACCGGAGCAACTATATCGGCGGCGAATGTCACTGCGGAGCATACGGCAGGCAAGGGAGGAGTTGGAGAGAACGACAGTGACAAAAGGGAGGAGCGAATAAGAGCAAAGGGAAAGAATCGCAAATGAAAATGACGGCATCTGGGGATGGGCGGCGGGGATCCGGCAAATGAGAGTGGCTCAGCCGCCGGCCCGGCCCGGCCCGGCGAGGCGCCCGAGGGCCTCTGAGAATACGGCCGCGGAGAGGATACTCGTCCGCTGGAAGACGGTCCGCCATATCGCCGCAATCCCAGTTACCGACTGTGACGTCACTGCCTCCGTCATTGTCGCACTCCCTTCGTCTGTCCGCTTCCTCGAGGGCTCGCCGGCGGCCTTGCCGTCGTCTTCGTCTTCCGCACTTGCCGGAAGGAGACAGCTCGGCAGATGTCGCCGTTATGACCGCATCGGAATCATAACTGATGCCATTTCGTAGTGTAACGTCACCAGTATACGCCACTGCGACAGTGGTGGCCACTTGAAGCACAAAATTTGAGAAGTAATACTTGGGGCTTCCCTCTTGCTTCAAACGTGTAGAACATGGAGTTCACTCTAGATTAGAACGAAGATAATTTACTAACTTTCTCTTATTTTTTATTTAAAATATAAGATGAAACCATTTTACTGACATTGACATCGCAGTAATATAGTAATGTAGTATTAACAGGTACATTTTTAGTCTTTTTTGGTATCAAATACGTTCAGAGGGGAAAATATGGAATGACCATTAGAGGTGAATATCTGACAACTAGCAATAGTTACCGATTTTCAAGTGGCCAATACTGACACGAAAACGGCGGCGTTTGCAAACAATCTAATAAAAGATAAAACAAATTAAAATTAGGCAATTTTAGTTAAGGAATATATTCAGAAAGAGGTACGCTAATCACCCAGTCAGTGTCACATAAAGAATTTACAACTGAAGGGGAAGAATTTTGAGAAATCTACGAAGATATGTCGCTACTACTGGTGCTATACAATAGAAAGTACTAGAACCCTTACACATTTACGTCCTTCCCTACTGAGTCAGTATAAATGACAAAAACACTGTGTAAACTTTAATGTTTCAGATACTGCAAATATTGCAGGTTACATTTCATCTGCCATCAGGAAAAAGCGAATTTTTATAACATATTTTGTCCTCTCTGCTTCTTGATTTATTTGACCGACCTTATGAGCATTCGGATGAAAATAAAGTAGCTATAATTAGGCATAGTTTGGTATTTTAACAATTTATTAGCAAGTTAATGGTATATAAGAATATGTCCTATTTATATTTTTCAAAAAATATATATTTACCACGAAGACCTCTTTTTAGGTAAAATGTTTACCGCCATATTTTCAAAATTCTTTTATTTTCTTTGGATCAGACATTTAAGGAGGAACAAGTTCCTGATCTGTCTCTCTCTCTCTCTGCCTCTCTCGCTGTCTCTCTCTGTCTGTCTCTCTGTCTCTATTTCTCTGTGTGTATCTCTCTGTCTCTATCTCTCCGTCTCTATCTCTCCGTCTGTCTCTGTGTCTGTGTCTCTCTCTGCGCGCACTAAAATACACATAGGTGATAAACTTCCGATTTCTCCTTTAATCAAATATAACTCTTTCTACTTACATGATTTGCTTACAAATTAAGAAAACCCAGTATAGAATTTTATCAGCGATGAAATTAAATTTGGAGTGTAATACATACGATACCATGTACTGTTGGGATTGTACGGTACTATACTGTACAATATTGTATGTATGGTACACTAAAGAACGGTTATAAAGGGATGCTTACTTCCTAATTTAAAAGAAAAACATTTAAGCGATAGAAAGTCGCCTTCCAATCATCGGCATCGCTCTTATCCGCCGCCATCTCCAGCGAGGCTCCATGCGCAGCCGTTGCTCCCCCCCCCCCACCAGCGCGGCCCTCCGTCGGCCGCCTGAACCGCCTCCTTGTCCGTGACCTCCATAGCCTTCGGCTCCCCATTAGTTACTGCCTCGGGCATCACCAATTTATAATGCACCGCCGCGGCCGTCCGCTCCCTTCTCTTGCCTTGTTCCAGCCGCGCGGCTTCCACGCGGAGTCCGAGCCCTCGACTTTTACTTACTCTCACGCCACTGCCGCCAACCCTGGGGTCCCTTGTTTCTACCGATTCTACTGTTGGGACCAGCTTCGCTTATTATTTACTGTCTGTCCTATATTGTTTCAGCACCAAGACCTCGCTTATCATTTAATACGTCTGTCTTTTACTTAATCTCACGCCACTGCCGCCAACCCCGGGGTCCCTTGTTTCTACCGATTCTACTGTTGGGATCGGCTTCGTTTATTATTTCTGTGGTCACGGGGTAAAGGTTCTTAAGTCAAAAATCTTAGTTGGAGAAAACAAGGGTTAGATTTTTGAGCCACCGCTTGTTCCTACGCTAAACGCTATTTCTTAATATTTTTTTCTCGTTAAGGAGGCAACATTTGAATGCGGTCGTTTTACTCAAATAAAATATACTTAACTTGTAGTTTCAGTACTTAACCCAATTTTGCTAAAATGACTTAAGAACGTTTACCCGTGACCACAGATTTACTGTCTGTCCTATATTGTTTCGGCACCAAGACCTCGCTTATTTCCTACGATTCCCCTGAAAATGTTCCTAGAATGAACACTGGAGAACATGTGATTAAGATGACATCAATGATACACGAAAACCGCATCAGACGGCGTTGACGGCGGTAGACTGTGAAGCAGATGAATGAACTGCTCAAATTGTTTATGTTGTTATCCAAAGCCAAAACATTTTTTCAACATGAAACTTGAAAACATCAAAGCAGCATTCACAACGATCGAAACTTAGTACAATACGAAAGTATATTCATATTGTAGGCATTACGAGCGTTCACATTCTATTATAAAAACACCAATATGTCTTTATGAGTTTGTAAAACTATATGGTAGTAATACTCGAATAGGACAAGAGAGACGAATAAAAGATGGTGTGCGGTCCGGGGATCGTTTGTTGGAGTACAGTTCCGGTTAATAGCTATCTATAATCGGAGAAATCAAATAGAACTACCGATCAGAGCAGCTGGCCGTTAGACTTCTCCTCCAGACAGCGGCTGAATTCGTCCCTGCTATCTAGTTAGAGTCGAAAATCCTGCCACAGTCGGGAATCGAACTCTAGGACCTCCCGGTCAGAGGCACAGCAGTGACGTCAGCTGATGCCGTGAACAACCCAAACCGGTCTCAAGTACCTCAGTGAAGTATTTCTTGTATTTCTTTTTATTAGTTTAACCAGATCGACCAGGGAATATCCATTTTGGAAGAAATAGTACGCATGGTTTAGGTGCTAGCAGTGTTCACAGACGGACAGACGGACAGACGGACAGACGGACAGACGGACAGACGGACAGGCGGACAGACGGACAGACGGACAGACGGACAGACGGACAGACGGACAGACGGACAGACGGACAGACGGACAGACGGACAGACGGACAGACGGACAGACGGACAGACGGACAGACGGACAGACGGACAGACGGACAGACGGACAGACGGACAGACGGACAGACGGACAGACGGACAGACGGACAGACGGACAGACGGACAGACGGACAGACGGACAGACGGACAGACGGACAGACGGACAGACGGACAGACGGACAGACGGACGGACAGACGGACAGACGGACAGACGGACGTTTTCCTTTCAATTGGGTTTTCGGTATCAAGGACCTAGAAAACAGGGTTTCTGGCTACACCACGTGTTAGGGGATTTTTTTTTTTTTAATTTAGCAACTGGTTTTATCCACTTTTTCGTTTTCACGGCCCGACAATTAATTTTTTTTCTTAGAAAATTAGCCGTTTTTTCGCGAAGCATTACATAACTTTCCCTATACTACGTATATCACTCCGTGTTACGTACGTGTACGGGAAAGTAAAATATGTTTATCAAGAAATATCCTACATTTGCACGGATATTTTATCATCTATAAAAAACGCAAAATGTGACAAGCTTTCTCGAAACACAGAATACTCACAAATAGAAAATATTTTCTACGAAAAGAATGAAACTGTTTATAGATAAGTCTCTATTTTAACGAAATTATGCAAAATATGCCCCTATAATTAAACGAATACGCAACAACAGCAAAAATTGGCCAAATAATATACACTAATATATTAATTATATATACCACAATATTCTTACCAAATGATAAGAAATATAATATGCACCTACCTATGCACCTACCTATGCACTGAAGCAACGGATAAAAATATGCGAAATTATAGAAATCCGTTCTCTAATTTTTACAGTCGTATTATCACTGTCAATGTCGTGTCCGATGGTCACTAGTACCCATCACCACTCGAGTGGACCCCCACCAGATCTTTTTCCAATTCCCCGCCAGAATCCCTAGCGATGCGGGAATTTATTTTCCCTGGGGGTAGTACATCGAATTGAGCGTATGCGCACCCGAGATTTCGCCTTTTGCGACACAAGGCCAGAAATCGTTTTGAACTAATCATAAAACCCGCTGTCTGACATTCCTCAAAAACCTTAACTACTGACGTCGGGTCAATTTTGACCCGAAGGCATTTTCTCTTTATATTTTCTTAGAACACGGCAAGCTGCCGATGATGCGGGCTCCATGTTATCTCTTCTGATAACGTTTGTATTCAGAGAGTCCAAAGAAAAATTCCATTGACAGGTCCGTTTCTTTGAACTGACCTTCCTGACCCGAGGCCAGCGTTAGTGTTCCTGTGCATTTCGAGACGGCGGATGTGCAATGGTGGCGCCTTAGCGGATAACTATTGACTCTTATTAGGTAAGTATTGAATACTTCTTCCTGTGGGTGAAAAACAATGCACCTTTTTTGGAACATTACGTAATAAGAAACCGGACACTCTGGAATTCTTGCTCCCTCCCAAAGTGGTAAATGAGCCTCTTTGGCTTCAAAAAAAAAAGGTGACAACATCTTATGAACCACTCACTCATAATTCTCACTCATAAATCTCACTCATAATTAGAGACCGCAAAAATATGTAGTATTGAATGTCAAAATATAAATATGTAATGAAAACAGTAAGAGTATATAATAAATATGTAAAATCGGATATTATATGTAATATGAAAATTCTCTAATTTAAAAAGCCATTTACATAGCAAGAAATTACATTTAGAAAAACTGATCACTTAACATCATACAACTTTCTCGTCAGTAGTAAACGCTTCATCTATTGTAATCCAGGACCGTAGTTTAGCAGCCCGACTGGTCGCAATAGAAGCCATCGAACAAATGGGCGAGATCTACGACCAGCAAACTTATATTGTAGCATGCAACATCTTCATCGAAGTGTTACATGCCGGAGATCGCAAATTTTCTCGGAAATTAAGGTTAAAAATCACAGAACTCGGTGTCAATCAAACTTTGAACACCTAGATTTCCCCAGTAATGCAGGAAAAATGCTGGTTTAAAAAATATATTTTTATAAAAAGTGTAATTAAATTAAAGAAATTGATAAAAGAAGAAAATGTATTGTGAAAACAACAAAATATGAAATATAGTACCAAGTATGTAAAAATATGTAACGAAAAAATTCGATATTGTGTTAGGAGGGAAATGATTCGCCAAAATTACAATTTTGAGAACGGTAAGTAGAAAAACAAAAATATGTAATTACATAAAAATCCGGTCTCTACTCATATCAGTGTAACCTCATAGTTACACACATGTCACCAAATGCCCGTCATTTTTGTAAAAACTGCGAGTTTCTCTCTTGCCTCAGGAGACATCAGAACTCCCTGTACAACGCAGCCACACACAGTCGGTCTCGGAATCCACCGCCTTATCACTTCCATCAGTCACAGTTCTTCGTCTGGCCGCGTCCTTGGCTGGGGCGGCTCCTTCTGATCTCCGTCTTTCCGGACCGCCCCCCTCGCCGCCGCCGCCGCCGCCCCGCCTTCACCCACGTCGCCGCCTCCGCCACATCCTCACTGCACGCGCCACCGACGCACCGCACGGCGACGAAGAAATTCCCGAAACCTCCACATTTATTAGGGAGTTTGTGCACTCTCGAAAGTTGAAACAAAAGAAAGTTTTTTGCCACCTCGAACGTTAAGCACTATCGATCTTCTGCGCATGCGCAGGTGCACTAAAGTGATGCGAAACTTGAACTGCGCATGAGCAGATGATCGATGGTGCTTAACGTTGCGAAAACTCTCTAATCGAAAGCACTATCGATTTTCTGCGCATGCGCTGTTCAAGTTTCGCATCACTTAAGTGCATCTGCGCATACGCAGAAGATCGAGACTGCAGTCGATTGCTGTTCCCTAAGGCATGCACAAACTCCCAACTAGCTAGATGTGTTTGGGGTAGTTGAATTCTAATCTGAAGTTAAATTTCGAAATTTTTTATGTCAAAAAATAACGTCATTTCTTCATAGAAATTTAAATTAATTAATTTGACAGACGTATCTTAGAACCAATGTTGCGTTTCCTCTTTCATGCATATTTATAAAGTTTATTACGAGCGACGTTCGCCGAATATTATTCGTAAATATTTGCAATATTTAACGTCCCAAAATAAATAACGGAGTAATTTACAATTGCATCAGACTCAGAACTATCAGACAAAGTAATTTATAGTTATTCTATAATTTGATAGTCGAGTATTGTGTGATACGTCTAAAGAGAGTAGTTGTCTCAGTTTTACTGTGTCTTGTGTTTCTTGACCGACTTCGACTCACTGACTTCAGTGTTGCCGCTTCATTTTGTTGTTAAACCAGTCACCACCGCTGACGCGTTTTCAAGCGGTACACTACATCGCCTTCTCGGCTGACTGTCACTACCATATTCACCAACGTCCTGCTAGCTGCCATTACCACTGTCAGATTTGTCATTTGCTCCCTACGCCGTCTTCGAAATGCCCCTGTTGATTTGCGAAGTTTTCCACACCCTCGCCTTCATCCACCGCGATCTGCATGACGGTCACCGCCTCCATCCCACCGCTTGTTCGCCCCCTCCCCTCGGCTACCCACATCGTCATCGTCTCCGCGGCCATCAAGTCACGGCACCGCGTTTCGAAACCTCTCCCTCCTTCACCTCCGCATCCTCCAACTCCACCAGTCTATCCTCAGCGACGGTAGAGTCCCTAGATTCAGAAATATTATTTTTTGTTTATTTTTAATTTTTTAAAATTTATTTATTTATTTCGTAGGAGCTCTAAAGGTGGTTCCACACACTCGCTATTCGGCGAACAGCGAGCAACCGCTCCCCGCGAGCAGTGTGAATGGGTCGCTTGCTATTTGCCGAATGACGAACATTCGGCGCTCGCCCTACCCGCCGCGTGTCGGTCTTTTGGAAACATCAAAGGAAGCGAACATTCGCAGAAACATCAGCTGGACGGGATCGGGCGAGCAGTGGCTCGCTGCTCGGCGAATACCGAATGTGTGGAGCCACCTTAACTACGCCTCCATCACCACCTCCAGGCCCATACAGCGCCTTCGAACCGTCCGACTGCCGCATTCACCATCACCTCCTCTAGCCCCCCCCCCTCCTCACCTTCTTCGCTTCCAGCACGAGTCACTACTGCCTGCACGCCTGTTGCCCTTGTAGGCTGCTCCTACCGCGTCCCTCGCGCTTGCCCTCCGCGCCCGCTCCGACCCTCCGGGCAGCCCGGCGGGGTGGAGAGGTGGGGTGGGGTGGCCCGCGGCGGCGCACGAGCCCCGAGGCGCAAAAACGGCGGGAGTCGCCTTCACAAGCGGGCCTTCTTCCTCTGGAGTGTGCCGCCGCGGGCGGGTGCGCGGGGAGGAGGCGGCGGCGTGGCGGTGCGGCGGCGGCGGCGGAGGCCGGCGGCGGCGGCGGACGACGACGACGGCGGAGGCGATCGGCGGTGGCGAGAGCGGCGGTGGCGGCGGGCAAGGGCGGCGACGACGGCGGAGGCGACGGCGGTGGCGAGAGCGGCGGTGGCGACGACAAGGGCGGTGACGGCGGCAAGGGCGGCGGCGGCAGCGGTTGGCGGCAGTGGCGACGGTGGCGGTAGAAATGACTGCTAGGCCTGGGGAGGGCGGCATGCTACTTTTGAGATCAATCTGTGCCAGGGAGAGGGAGTGAGAGGGGACAGAGTGTAAATGGTGTATAGTAGAGGTATTGTGTAATATAAATCAGGCTATAAATGTTCTGTGCGAACTTAGAAAATAGGTTCGAATGGAAGTATGCGTTAGCGAGTAAGACGGTTTAACAAGGTGCTACATTATTATTTTTACAATTCGCGCAGATATTCATACTAATTCGCGTACCTCGCAACTTCAGATTGGATAGTTTTGGAATGAAGAGAATATAAACATAGCTGGGAAGCAGAATGTTAGTTTCCTTTCTCGTTGACATTATCAATACTGGGGAACTCAATTATTTAAGATGCTCGATTTGTTATTTACTTTTATTTATTACTCTTCTTTTATAACTATATTTTATCATAATAAATAGAAAAATAGAGGAAGTAATATGGAGTTACGAGGATTCCTAATGGGCCATGACGCTATGTACCTCCGACTCTAATGAACAGTGTTAAGGACTTGTCAGATAACCAGGAATTCAGGGGAAAAATGCAAAAACAATGAAACAGTATCGATTGTGGCTGAAAATGAAAATATTTGATTGGGTTATTTCGCGTATTCGCATTCTGCGCGTGCTGGCTGAAGTCGTCGAACACAGCGCATCACTGCTGACGACAGAACTGACGTCACTGCGACGGCAACGCTGCAAGAACGATGCTGCCCACCATTCAATATTTGCCATTCATTTAGTTGAGTTCTGGAGCAGAAACGTTTTGCTTATTCTTGGTAGTATGTAAAAGTATTGTACTCGTATATACTATAGTACGTACGTATATACTATATGTAGCTTCACTGTGCGCACGTTTTGTTGAGCACTCCTTTGCTTGTAATGGTAGGAGTGAACAGATGTTCATTACTATTTTGTTAGCAATGCAGAAGAATCAAATCAGCAGATCATATACCGTTGAAATTGATTTTCTATAACTCGGTAACAAACATTTTTCAAATTTTTAGTTTTCTGAAATAATAATTTTTTTCTAAATTCTTGTTTCTAATTTTTTAAATGTTGCTGCTGTTTTGTTTTTTTAATTCTGGGCCTCAAGAAATGTGCGCAGGTTATCTCTTTCCCCACACGTCATATACAGTTTTTACTGTTTTTTGACCAAATAAATAAATAAATAAATAAATAAATACGTTGTTGCAATAACCGTGAGGAGTATTTTTCTTCAAATGTTTCATTGACTGCAGCTTCTGGGTCAATGACCCCCATCTTTATCCGGTTTTTCGTCCAGATTCCCTGAACCTTTGAATAAATGTTGAGATGGTCCCTTGTTTTGCTTCTGGACATAAATGTAAATTCGTTATTTGTGCACGTCGTCTAGAATTCAGTGAGAAATATAGTTTTTCAAATTATTGGTCATCAAGTTCATCAGATTGTTTTAAGAGAGTATTTGTTCAACCCTTAACTACTGACGTGAGATCTACAACACTTACACGGGCGTCGGGTCATGTGGATCCGACCAATCTCATTCAATAAAATAGGGCCCTTTGTATGATTTTTGGGAGGCATATGTGTTTAATATACATATATAATATCGTCAATAAAAGAATAGGGCTAATTGACCCTACCTTGTTCTTCTGCATACAGTGTAATTACTTTACAGCTGTTCGGAAGTTTCGTTCAATTGTAAAAATGTTCATTTTGTGGCTCATTTACTCAGGTATAAGGTCGAATTCTACCGCTATCTGGAGGGGAATTCTACCGGCCGGCTGCTCCGATCAGTAGTTTTCCGTGGTTTTCCAGATCAACAACACCAAGTCCCTTGACCTTTTCGCACCCGGCGGCGCGGTCTCCGAGGGAATACCAATTTTCTGTCTTGGTCTGGCACTAGCTGCAACTTAATTTTATGAATTTCGTGTGTTGTTGAAAGTACACATTTTTGTCAGTTATTGTCTTTTTTGTTGTTATTTAAGGTCGCATCAACTACTAGGTTATTAGCGACCAGTATTGGATTTAACGTCATGGTATGAAGATGAAATTATGTGGTGATGATAGAGCGTGAAAGGACGAACACATACAACCATGCCCGAGGCGGGACTCGTACCCGCGGACCCCTCAGTTCGAGATTACTACGGTACTACAGCCTCTAGCGATCACGGCCACGGGCCCAAAAATTATTGCCTTATTGAATTCATTATTTAAAATGTTTAGAGAATTTATTTTCATGTTAAGTTTGTTGATTCAATATGTACATTTGATAAGTTCTTTGTGTAAAGTTGGCTGTTCTGGAGGAATGTCCCTTCCTGTCTCTCATGGTTAGAGACCGGAAAATTTGTAGTATGAAACGTCAAAATATGTACATAAATATGTAAGGAAAACAGTACGAACATGTAACAAATATGTGAAATCGTATATAATATGTATATTAAAATACTCTAATAATAAAACTCATTTCCATAATACAAGCTTAAATTTATAAAAAAATTCCTACACAAATTTTGAAAACAATGCAAATGTTTTAAAAATCACTTGAAAAACACAAGTAATGCACACTTGCACTTTCCCATCAGTAGTAAAACCTTCACAGATCGTTATTCAGGAATGTAGTTTAGTAGCCAGACTTGACGCAATACAAGCCATCGTACAAAATTGGCGAAATCTACGACCAGCAAACAATCACTGGAAAAGGAATATTCTCATCCAAATGTTACACGACGGCGATCGCCGAAGTTACTTTGAAATTAAGGTTAAAGGTCACGAAACGCGGCGTCAATGACACTTTTCACACCTAAAGGTGAGAATGCTCTGTCGCTGACGCGCACTTCCCGCCACTGAGATAACTGAAGCAGGCGCGTCAGACTGAATATCCGACCGCGTCTTCATAAAGCTTACCACGAGCAGATTTTTTTAAAAATACTTCTTTTCATAAAATATGAAATTGAATTGACAGAAATAAAAATTGACAGAAAAAATAAATATGTTGAGAAAATAGCGAAATATGTAAAATATGTAATATAGTGCCAAATGTGTAAAAATACGTAAGGAAAAAGTTGGATATTATGTTAGGACGGCGACAATTCGTCAAGATTACAATTTTGAGAACGGTAAGTAGAAAGACAAAAAATATGTAATTACATAAAAATCCGGTCTCGACTCCTGGTGTGTGCATCTTTGCGGCCTCGCGAGAACCAATCTGTCTCCGAGCGTTGTTATGGATACGAATGTATGTGGAAGGTCTTTCATTATTGCAATATATACAAGAGTAGGAATTTTTTCGAAATAAAATACTATTATTTGGCTAATACGTGTCCAAATAAAAGTGCTTATTGAAAATTGGTGGAGTGCGATCACCGTATTTTCGAAACAATGTTGTCTCGATGTATAACTAACACAAAAACTCGAGTGCCCTCCTACTGGAAATCAAAGCCATAACCACGTGGTGTGCGAGAGGTGAATATACCTGACACGGACACTACCCATACAATTATGTTAAAAAACGTCCTCCAAGAATTTAATATTATAATAGGACAAGCAGTTTAAAAAATTGATTTAAGACATATTTACTAATGTAATATTGAACAGTGTAAACAGTGTACGTATTTTACATTTTCATTGCATGTTTTGTCATGTCACAATAAATATTTTTCCTGAACCCCGGCAGTGAATTCTGAGACGAGTGGATGTCAGTGGTTACAGTTTACAGGGACTGGTAATATCTGCGGGCGCAGGCAATTAGCAGTAATGACAACAATGACGGATTTGCGAATACATGTATGTCAACCATCAGTTACAATAATCATGGACAAAAATTATTATTTTTAGAGAATGTTAATATATTCAGGTTTATTAGAAAGGAGTTCATATTATGAGGTCGTTTTAAGATAAAACATAATGGGAATGTATATCCATTTCGAACATCATCATAGTTTAGGGACTAATATCCCCTAAATTTGAAAGTGATCTCTACGCTCATTATTGGACGTACGGTTAGTTAAATTCAAAATGTTTGTAATATGCAATTACTTCGTACTGAATAAAGTAAATAGTACCATCACTGTCATGCAAGTAGTTCCGTTATCGTTCTTCTTGTTGTTATAGCTTGCGAAGTGATGTGTTGCTCATCTCTTTCTCCACGGGATATATTAGCACACTGGTCGCGAAGAATACAAAAATTGACTACATTTTAAAACTATAAAAATTCGATTTTAATTTTTTTTTCATTGTATCGGAATATTACAGTTCCACAAGATTTTGCTCCATGAATTTCCTTCACAAACACAATTACTGTTTGTGGGTAGCCCTTACATTCACCCTCTTTCCACCTACCACCACATCCGCTGTGGTCATACGCCCTGCTCTTTGCTATGTGGTATTGCGATAAAGTGTTGTTGTGCAGGATAGAAGCTTAGCAATATCCAAAATGAATACATTTACGCAGAGTGACTGACAGTAAGCGGAAGCGACGCAAAGGCAAAATCGACGTGTAATGATGGTAACGAAGGTGGAAATTGGCGAAAGCTTTTGCGATGGCGACTGCCGCGCGCAAGCAAATACGGGAGATTAAACCGAAATGGCAGCGTCATCGACTGTATAATTACTAGAGGCGAGCCGAAAGCAACCTTCATAATAGAGGAATCGACTGTCTACAGACGGGCTGGAATTGTATGTGGATCGGCTGTTGCATGCCCCGTGGCATTGTAAGCGATGACTGGGTATAAGAAACGCTAACTCAATGTCAGAGGCACTTTGATATTCTTTTAGGTACGCGATCAGAAGTCTCGTCCGCTGCGGTTTGAAGAGCACAAACCGTGTTTGACAGATCGATGGTGGAGTAACACTCCAATGGCTGGCTCCGCCTGATCACGTGCCATGACTCATCATGACGAATCATATCCTCACCGGGGCGAGATGCAAAGAGGACCGAAGGGATTCGTGTTCTGCTCATTGAGAGAGTTTGACGGAGGGGGATCTCGTGCAGTCTCCATCGCCCAGCCCTCGTGTTGCCCGCGCTCCCAAACGAAGCTAACTCTTGGATCAATGGCAGCAGTCACCGAACTGTCGGATCTCAGGGACTATATACATAATTTTAAATTCCGAAGACCATCAATTTCAATGTTTTCAAGAAATAAATAAGTATTGATGTATAATAATGATAGAACACTTTCTGTTTTCTTTGCATTAAATTTGGCTGTTTAACATTACGAAAAGTATACATTCATAACAAAATCCTTTAAACGTAATTTATAAAAAACTAATTAACATCAGTTTAATTAAGCGGATCTCTCTCCACCTTACAATTCTTGATCCGCAGCAAAAAATATTCTGCTTTGTCAGAACGTCTCTATAGCAGACATCTCTATTGAGCTTTCGTTTTTTTTTCGTCACGAGTATCTCTGTAGACGACACCAGTATTGCCCATTGACGTATGATATTTGCTTTGACGTATTTGAAATATGTATTTTATCTTTATTATTAATAAAACATACAAAATGCTAATAATGCCTGTATTTCTCTGCGAAGCTTCAGTGGTCCGTGGTTACGGCTGATATATGTGACAGAAACACGCCCCGCGCACTGCTAACAAGGGATTTGTTTTCTACATTTGCGAAAGAATAAATGTGTAATTGCGACAAAACTTCAACTCGAAAAAATGTGGAAAAAACACATTTTGTTTATAAAATACTCTCTTAGGTTGTAACAAACTTGAAGACTTTCGATTGCCTTCTTGTACCTCAGTCGTATTACAAATTATGTGTCAAAATGCGCTTGGGACGAAACAGGAATATCTTATTTATTTGCTTATTTTTTATTCTTTTCGCAATATTATCAACTTATTTTGAATTGTAACAGTAGAAACAGTAAAGAAATACAAATTCAAATGAGAAGTTGGCGTGAAACCGATTCAAAAATAAATAACAACAACCGTAATTTAAAGAAAACAACTGCAAATTTAGTATTTTGTATGGTCGTGAGTTTAAAAAAGATGCGTCTATGACTACAGTACAATTTGCTGTGAACCAAAAGGATTCTGGTCAACCTACGCAGCGCAGGCAAATGCTGCGGTAATGGATGTGCACTATGGTTATATTGTAATCCTGAAAAGGTAAAAATTTGTTCGCCTTGTGGTCGTATGTAAAGCACTCTGCTCTGCATAAAAACCTTAATCAATTCACTTAACGTCAGTTCAGTTCAATTGATACTCTCCCAACACAGCAAAGTAACCTTTATCACAATTCAGAGAATCTCCGTTTGAAATCATAAGCAGATTCAAACTTGATGTCATCGCGTGGCAAGGTACCTAGAATAAGCGTAGTTTGTTCTATCTTGTTGATAGTGCGCTGATTCAGGGGTGGATCCAGCCGATCATTTTGGAGGGCGCCATCAGAGATTTTTGTTAAATAATAAACATATTTGTTATATTGTATATTATTTTTGTAATGTATATATGATACTATAAGTATTATTTTTAAATAATACTTATAGTATTATTTAAATAATTCTAACATAAATAAATATTTAAATTAATGTTTCCAAAGAGAATAAGGTAACAAGCGAAAACTCTAGGTCTGGGGGGGGGGGCTTGGCCATCCCCTGGATTCGCCGCTGCGCTGACATCATTGCTGCAAATCTTACAGTAGAGTAGATTTATGAAGAAGCTTCTCTGAGTAATCAAGGTATTCTGGATAACTAAACGAAAACATACTACAATTAATCATTTGATATTTACGATAGGTGCCATCAGGAAAAATTTTCTGGGATATCACCATCACAACCGCTGCCAGAAATCAAAAACAGATGTCTACAAAACCTATATTAACCACACATTTCTAGAAACGAGTGAGCATACCGTCATGTCGTCAGGGATAAAGAAGAGGGTGAAGTTATAAAGACCAGACGCCACACTCAGCCCACTAAGATGAAGGCTCTGCTTTGGCAGACTTCTCCGAAATTGAGAACAAGTGACAGGTCGTGAAGGGTGCTCTCGAACTACACTTTTAAAACACTTCCCAGAAGCCAAAAATTGTAATATGTGCATATGTTTCTGAGGTTGGCAAATGTTATACCTATGTTGTGTTTTTGATTTAATCATTTAACTAATTTTTGGATAGTGTATTATTTACTTTAAAGATTTTTGGAATCCTTGAAGTAAGTAATATACGGTAGGGCAACTACGATATCATGCTTTAAGCGTAAATACTATGTCAATGTCCTCTCTCCAAACTTTTCAGATTAGCAAGTTATAAAATGTTAAAATATTGTACTACTTTACAGCTTCATAAAGAATTAGTTTACAGCTTCATTCTTAGCATTTGAAATGCTGCACAGCATACAAGTCAATACTCTGAATATTGTTATTTTTAATGAATCGGAAAATAATATGAAAGTATATAACAGACATATTAAGAGTTGCTCATTTCTATAATATTTATTTGTTACCAGTGACCAAGTATGTCGTCCCCAGATTTGTATGTAAATATTTTGGCCAACTTGCCAAATTTAACCAGCGAAAAACTTAACAACTTGCGAAATACTGTTTCTGAAATTTACAATTTCCTAATTTTAAAGTTACACCCCACACGTACTACAGAAAGTATTCGGATTCCCAAAAATCTCTAAGACTTAGTACTCGCTCTAAGCAAATTGGCTCGGTCACAAAAACCCTCGTCAAAACCGCGGCAGTCCGAGTGAAACCGCCATTTAGGCAGCTGGCGCCACCCCACCTCGCCCCGCCCCGCCCAACCTCGCCCGCCCTGCCCCGCCCCGCCCCGCCCCACCCGGGACGCCACTCCCCGCCACGCCACGCCACTCCCCGCCCCGCCTTGCCAGCCCCAGCCACGCCCCGCTATGCCGAGCCCTTCCTGACCCTCTCCTCTCCGCGTCCTGCGTCGCCTGCCCCGCGCTACCCCGCGCCGCCCCCGCGCCGCCCCGTCCATCCCGTCTCGCCACGCGCCTCCAACTCACCGTCTCGTGCTGCCCGTCTACCCCTCCCCGCTTCGTCCCGCCCCACGCCTCCCCGCCCCGCGTCGCGGCGCCCCGCCCGGCGCCGCCCCGCGCCCCCCACTTTCCGCGCCGCCCCGCCCCGCCCTCGCCGATTCGCGCCACCCCATGCCACCCCCGCCCCGCCCCCAGCTCACCGCCACCTGGGCCGCAGAGGGCGGTTTCGCTCTCAATGAAATGAAAGGATTGCGCGCGCGGCAGCAGCGGCCGCCGAGTGCGCAGTGTCGCCTCGCACTGAGGGCCGAGGACCGCGTGACGCCGAGGGGGCGCTCCCTCCGCTCGCCGGCCTGCCTGCCGGCCTGCCTGCCTGCGGCGGTCTCGCGCTCAAAGAGACGCGCGGCGGTCGCTGGGGAGGCAGCAGCCTAAACGACGCGACGCGACGAGGGGAACGACCGGCTGAGGTGGCTCAGGGAAACGGCTGTTGCCACCGCAGCGAAGCTGACCGGGAGGTCCTAAGGTTCGAGCCCCGGCGGTGATAGCCCCGGATATTCGATTGATTGATTCGTGTTTCCGGGCGCGTCAACTACTTTGGTCATTAGTCCCGTAAGTATAGTGCGTGTTTTTCTCGGGAGGTGGCGATGAACTTTTCCCCGCTGGATGGCGAGATCTGGCGACGACCTACCGTCGACTAGTGGGGTTTCCCTTCAACCAACCCGTCACCCCAGCCGGGACAGCTGTAAGCTCCCGACCGGTCTCCCGGCATGTGTGGTAGTGTAGTGCATGTTAGTGTAAGTATGTGTAAGAGGAGAGGATAGGAGAAGGAAGAGGAAGGAAAGATCGCGCGCGGTCCGTGCCCTTTTGTTAGGATACTGCTCCGGCATTCGTGGTGATCGGAGAAACCACGGAAAACTACCGATCAGAGCAGCCGGTCACTAGAATTCTCCTCCAGACAGTGACTGAATTCGACCTAGCTGACATGCTAGTGTCGAAAATCCTGCCGCCGTCGGGACTCGAACCTAGGACCTCCCGGTCAGAGGGACTGCAGTGACATCAGGTTAATGCACTGAGCCATCTCTCCCGGTCCGGATTTTGACACTGGCCGGATCCGACACTGGCTGTACACCTAGGTATAATGCAGCCGATGTCTCAAGAATTAAATTGGCCGGCTGTTCTGATCGGTAGTTTTACTTGGTTACTCCGATCACTACCAGGCGAATGCCAGAGTATGACGTAAAAAAAGAGCCATGGACCATGCGTAATGTTTCTCTCTTCATCCTGGACCCGTTACATACACACTTACATGCCTTAAACTAACCACAAGCAGGGAGACCAGTGGGGAAGTTAGCGCTTGTTCCAGCAGGGACGGTGCCCTGCTGTGGGAAATATCTGGAGGACGAATCCCCCACAAGCGGACGTATAGGTCGGCGACGGATTTGACTCGCGGGACAGGGAGAGCGCCATCCCCCGCGATGTAACAAGCACTACACATACGAGACTGATGACAGTGCCAGTTGACATGCCACAACGAAGACAATGAAAGGAACGGCAAATGTTTGTGAGCGAAACGAACTGATAACTGCAGCGGCGATGAAATGGAAATGATCGTCGGATGTTATGCAAATTGATGGTAGGTGAAAAAAATTGGCGTTGTTATAAGAAGTGACGATGGGAACATGAGATGATAGTAGCAATGGGACAGGTAATAGCAGTGGTATGAGCAATGGAAGTGACCGTGGGAAGGTAGCGTTAGAAAAAACTGGTGATGCTCAGGTTATATTTTGAATGTTATTACATATTTGTTTATTCATTAGATACAATCAAAACTGGTGTATTCTCAGTTAGTCTTTTTGCAGTGATTTTAAACATGTTGATTATTCATATTTGTGTATATTTTCAAGTATGATGCATATTAACATCAGTACCAGCAGCGACGAGCGATTAGTCAGCGCCAAACGGTTCGAACGAACCGGTGAATGGAAAATCGCGGGTTCGAACTCCGCCAGATGAGCAGGAGATGGACCGATGGCCGTAATAGAGAGACGGTGATCAGGAAGCGACGGGACCGGGGGAGGTGGCTCAGGGCATCAACTGATGTCTCTGCAGTGCCTCTGACCAGGAGGTCCAAGGTTCGAGGCCCAACCAGGGCAGGATTTTTAACTATCTATATAGAAGGGTTGACTTCTGTCGCTGTCTGGAGAAGAATTCCAGAGGCCGGTTGCTCAGATCGGTAGGTTTCCATGGTTTCCCCGATCAATACCAGGCGAATGCCAGAGCAGTGCCCTAACAAACGGGCCACAGAACGCACGCGATCCTTTCTTCCTAATCCTTCCATTCCCACTTTCACACACACTAACTTGCACTACACTACTACACATGCCGGAAGACCGGTCGGGGGCTTGGAGCTTGTCCTGACGGTGCCCAGCTGGTGGGAGATGCCTGGTTGGGGAAACCCCACTAGCCGACGGTGGGTCGGCGCCGAATCTCATCATCCAGCTGGGGAAGATCCCTGCCCCCTCCCGAGCAAGAAAACCTACTTACGAAATGAATTACATTAGCAATTGGCGTGCCCGGGAATCACCAAGCAATAAATCGATGGAGATTACGAAGAGATTGTGGGATAGTAGTGCTGCTGGGATGATGGATGCTCGTGGGTGTAACGTGTTAGGGCTACGACAGTGATAATGGCGAAAGGCAAAGGACGGTGCAGCCAGTGAGTGCGGATGCGTTTGCGTGCGCGGCGGAGGAGGGGCAGGGGCTCTGGCAGTGGGATAAGTCACTCCGGATTGGTGACAGCGATGACGAGTCCGTTGAGAGGGAGTAGTTAGTTAGTTAGTTAGTGCGAGACTTGGGCCATCAGGCCCGCTCTTCCGTCTCACCACGCAAATTTCGCTACGCTCCTTTCACCTAGCGGAGAAAGAAGGTATTATCTCGGGCGACGAAACAGGCGATTTGAATTTAGCTCAGAGGCGTCATTTAGGCTTGAGGATCTTTTACATGGGACAGCCGGCTTTACTTCCCCTCCGCGGAAGGCGTACGAAGGATTTTTTCGCCCTTAAAAATCCACGGCTTCGATCGGGTTTGAACCCGCGAACTTGGGTATGACAATCCGGCACGCCATCGAATCCGCAAGGGTAGCGTGGCAACTGCTCCAAAGGAGATTCAGACGTCACTCGTTGACTGAACGCCAACACATGCTGACAGCACGCGTACAGCTTCCCCTGCCACTCGCCCCCTTTCCTATCGCGGCCGCTGCCGCTGTTGTCGCCACCGCCGCCATCTCCAACACTGCCGTTAGGGTCACCGCCGCCACTATAATGACCAAAGGCGTATCTAGGCATTCAGGCGCCCATGGCCAGCATAGAATGTGCGCCCCTGTCGGGTTACTTCAAATTAGGGGTGTTGTTATTTCTGTGGTCTCGGGGTAAAAGTTGTTAAGTCCAAAATCTTAGTTTGGAGAAAACAAGGGTTAGATTATTGAGCCAACGCATTTTCTTACGCTCAACGCTATTTCCCAAAGCTGTTTTCTCGTTTAGGAGGCAACATTTGAATTCCGTCGTTTTACTAAAATAAAATATAGATACTTAACTTTCAGCTTCAGTACTTAACCCAATTTCGCCAAAAATTGACCCCGTGACCACAGATTTGAACTTTTTCCCCCTTGACCACAGATTTGTTTTAGCGGGTAAACTCTAAATAGCGCCCCTTGTGAGTGGCGCCCATGGCACGTGCCGTGTCTGCCATACCGTAGATACGCCTCTGATAAGACTAGGGGGCGGATTTTGATGCCTTAAAACATCGCCAAAAATGGTCAATAAAATGCTCATAACATGTTTTCCAAATGCACTAAACCAAAGAAAAATTTAAAAAGTTTGATCAGAATCAATTCAGATGAACAACTCAAGCTTTTGGATATGTTACTGATGTAACCGAGATTTGTTCCTTTTGTCCATGTGAACTCATATGGCAAACTTTTGGTCTGGACTGTTCTTTACCACGAAATTTGTTTCTAGTTATACCAAAATCAAGCGAACAGTCAGATGGCGCTGGTACGCCCACAGGAAACCTTAGATTACATACTCACACCGGCTGACATTACAATTTCTGAGTCGAAGAAATCAAATAGTCTAGTCAGGGAATTCTGTTGAGAACATTATGTGGCATCTTGTAAACAATTACTTGAAGCAAGTTGCCTTAAAATGATATTAAAATCGACGAAATCGGCGAAAACTTATTTTTTTTTAAATGACGGAAAAAAGGTAAACAATGACTTCTTAGTCAAAATCGACGAGAATGCAAAAAATAGTCTTATAAAATGGGCAATTTCCTTTAGTCATAACATGAAACTAATTTCTGCACTAAAAAGCCATTGTTTTAAAATGAAAAGAAAAAAATACATTTCATTAAAATTCGTTCCTAATAATCACCATCACTGCCGTCACTAGGGTTGCCACCTTTTCGGGTTTGACCCAGACACTCCGGATTTCAGGAGTGATCTCCGGGCTCCGGGTTACATTCGAAAATCTCCGGGTCATATAAAAAATGAAATTAAATATCCATTTTTCACTTTTTAAAAATATATTCTGTGTTTAATAATTTAATTTTATCTAATGGTTTCAGGGTAATGGCACTATATAAATGAAACTTGAACTGTGCGGCAAAATCAGTATGCCATCAGTTGACAATCTCTGGTCAAAAATAATGTACTTTTTGTTTACAGTAATAATTTTGTTACAGTGCGTTTTTAACGTTATAAATGTAATACTGTTTTGAAATAATTAATCGCAAAAGGGCGTATATTATTTTATAATAAATGTCGATTGTGAATTTGTGTATTTACTTTTCGTTGATTCAACCCCCGCCCGGGTAATTAGAGATCACCGGGTCAGTGTTTTCTTGGACGGTGGCAACCCTAGCCATCATCTATTCCGTCTCCGCCTCCTCTGCCTCCATCTCCAACTCCAACTCCACTTCCACTTCCACTTCCACCTCCACCTCCACCTCCATCGCCGTCTTCACTGCCTTCGCCACCGCCGCTGCCATTGTCATGGCCCTCCGCCGTCGCCGCCGCTGGGCCGACAAACGCACGCGCCCGCTCCCGGTGCACGCGTCCGGGTGCGCGGCACGCGCTCGGCGCCCCGCTGCGTCATTGCCGCCCCCCCCCGCCCAACGCCCCTTTCAGCGACACGCGCCGCGCCGCGACCCGCGTTGCCTAATTTACCCACCTACGCCCGCCACGGAAGCGAATTTTCTCATTACCATTGTTATGCACAGTAATGGCTTTTGATTTCAACCAATAGGACTGCGTGTATTTCACATGGAGTTAAGCATGTTTGTAATGATCTGAAGAGCAGAAACAATGTCTTGATATTGTTCTTGCTCATTTGTTTAATTAAAACACTAAGAATTTTTGTTTGGAAAGGTCGAACCTATTACTCAACCGAATTGCTCGTAATTCGTTCGTGCGCGGATTGCTCGTAATGGCTTTTGATTTCATGGAATATGATTGCGTGAATTTCACATGGAGTTAAGCATGTTTGTAATGCTTTGAAGAGCAAAATCCATCTGTCTTGATATTGTTCTTTAAAAGTAAATCATCTGTATAATTAAAACACGAAGTATTTTTGTTTAGAAAGAAGTTCGAACCTCCACAACTCGACCGAAATTTTTGATTTTTTAAATCAAAGTGTACGTTAGATGTGTATTTACATGTTTTTATTAACCCAGTTTATAGTACAAACATCGCACTCAAAAGGTCTGAACCGTTCAACTGATCTTTACATTCATAATATGAGTACCGAATGATTAACGTTGGCTTATGAGAGATAAAGGCTGCATAAAGTTGCTTAAAAATCAACGTGGTGGAGAGAGGAGAGTTTTTACGGAACCATTCTGAATGTATTTAATACTTCGTTTTTATTTGGTAAAAGTGAACTTCGTAATCAGCAGTAATTTTTACGAGTACACTGAATTCAACTTTAATATTTAAAAAAAATAACAATTATTATTATTACTTTATCTTTTAATTTAATTTAAAATTACGTTCATTGATCCTGTCCTAAATATCAATTACTCACAATAAGATTCAAAGGAAAAAAAGTCAGTTCATGTTTAGCGAAAGTAACGCTAATATCGTTAACTTACATATGTTTATGTTTATTGTGTGTTAATTGAACACTGCTGCATAGGCAGCAAAGTCTATGTTTAGATCATATTTGTGGCCATTATGGTTCAAATTTGCTTTGGAACCCTGAATCGACTCCGTTAAGGTCACGAAATGGAAGTTAAGGCAATTAGAAGTCCATTCGGAGTCAATTGACGCATTCGGAAGCGTAATGATTGTGGAACATTACTCCATTCAATATACAGGATGTTTACCCTACGTCTATGGCAAACAGATGGTAAACATGTGGCCACTCTTCACGTCCAGCGGCATTGCTCGTGCAGGTTCACATATTCACAAGCACAGAGCGTGGCTCACCTCCCTCAATCCTTTCACCGCTGTACGAGGGGAACTCGGTAAACGTGTTAATTGAACGGGGAATCTAGCCGTTTGAATTGCGCTGTCAGTTGGATCGCACATCTAAGGAAATATGCACATATGTATAATAATATTACGAGCTTGGTCAGAGATCTGCCCGCTTTAATGAAATGAATGAAAATCAAAATGAAAGAACTATGTACAATTCTAAATAACCAACTAATCAATAATTACGCTACGTTCCGTACTAACCAAAAACGGATATTTTGTTCTCTCAGTCGTGTGTACATTTTCTCTGACCTTTCGTTTCAGAGTACATGGTAATGCACTTTATTTGTTATTTTCAAAAAATAAAAAAATTTCGAACGGATGGATGGACGGACGGACGGTAGTAAGAACGGAGGTACAACATGGAGGACGGTGGAACGGACGAAGGGAGGGACGGGCAGAGGGACGGACGGACGGTCGGAGGGAGGGAGGGACGGACGGTCGGAAGGACGGACGGATGGACGGACGGAGGGACGGACGGACGGGCGGAAGGACGGATGGATGGATGGAAGAACGGACGTACGGATGGACGGACGGAGGGACGGACGGACGGAGGGACGGACGGACGGAGGGACGGACGGACGGAGGGACGGACGGACGGAGGGACGGACGGACGGAGGGACGGACGGACGGAGGGACGGACGGACGGAGGGACGGACGGACGGAGGGACGGACGGACGGAGGGACGGACGGACGGGCGGAAGGACGGATGGATGGATGGAAGAACGGACGTACGGATGGACGGACGGAGGGACGGACGGACAGAGGGACGGACGGACGGAGGGACGGACGGACGGAGGGACGGACGGACGGAGGAGCGGACGGACGGAGGAGCGGACGGACAAACGGAGGGACGGGGGATGGACGGACGGACAGGGAAATGGACAGATGGAGAGACGGATAGACGAGAGGGTTGACGGTCGGGGGATAAATGGACGGGGGATGAAGGAATGGACGGACGCACGGATGGACAGACAGCATCAGACAGATGGACGGAGATTTAAAAGAACACTTTACAGTGGACCCTTAAATCTTGTATTTCCGTTAAAATCTCGAAATCGATTTTCCGCATCATTACTTATCTTTCTCTATAATATGTTCATTACTCCGTATATACGTATGCGTACGAGAAAGTCAAAAGCTCTTCTAATCTCATTAATCATTATTCTTCTTAATTATGCGTCAGATCTAACCTACGCGCATGGGAATGAAAATGTGAAAAAAAAAACTGAAATATTGGTAAAAGTGAAGTACGCCTATTAAATGCTACCTGAACCTTTAATTTTCAATTTTGATATACATTTATTGAGAATATCATATTTTTGACAACATAGTTAAGACAGATTATTCACAACATAATTTTTACAAAACCTATTATATCAGCTATTTTCATTGATTACATCCACTCTTACCAGTGCACCTCAATATTTGAGTACGTATCAACTTAAAGACGTCTAACATCATCTTCTCTAGTTTGCATGGCGACTTGGTTTGTACGTGATATTGGAGCACTTTAAATTTAAAAAGCGAGTGTTTTTTTATCATTTTTCATTATTCAGTTCATCATACCAATTCAATACGTGAAGTTAAACATAAAACACTGCCTATGTATTATATTTTACTTCAAAAATGTTGAATTGATCATCCAATAAAGTTCATAAAATGTGTACATCAGACGTAATCTTTGTATGTCGTACTTTAGATTACACTCAGTTTCTAAGTAAGTTCAGAGAGTGAATGCAGGTCGGGTATAGGAGGAATTTTGACGATGAGTAGAGATCCCGTGGAATCCGCAATTTGTTCCTGAATCGCATAGATTTTTCGTATATTTTAATATTTGAATATTTGATGCAGCACGAGAAAACAAAATTGCCCTGATAAAACGCACTTTCATAGAATGCTAATTTGCCTTTGAACTTTGGCACTTTCATATGCTGTCATATTTGTTATGGATGTCAGGCTTAATTAACACATTTGCTATTTTCGCTCAAACGCAACCGGGATAAAATTGTGGATATGTTTTTATTTATAACTATATTTATCAGTATATTTTTTACAAGAAATAATAATTGCACTTGGCAGTTTCTTTGAGGCGAAGAAAAAAGTGTGAGTTAATCGAGAATAAAAGAAATATTACTCAAATGTTTTAAGTGTCCACTTCGATTAATCAGTTTGTATTTACTCCATAAATTGGCATAAATCAAAATTACATTTTAAATATTAACGAAATATCTCTTCCATTAACAATTATTGTCTTTATACAGAAGAAGAGCTTTTTCATTATTTAACTGCACACCAGTGGGTGCCTTCGTGGTAGAGATACAGGAGGCGTGTAAATATGCACCTGTGAATCTGTCAAGCACCTGGTATGCGTATGGGACCCTTAAAGCGGTCTTTGCATCCACGAGCGAGGCCTGCTAAACTTGTTACCATTTCTCTATCTAATTATGTCGCCAACATTGTTTTCATTTGGTGCCATTAGATCCCAAACCGAATAAGGCCTACCTGTCACACTCAGTGTGTATCGACACCTTCAAGATGGCCATGCCCTAGACATGAAACGCCATTTTGCAAGTCTGGCCTGTGCCTCACAGTGAGGCCAGAAATGAAGAAAAGTTGGCAAAAAGTATTTTTATGCGATTTTCGGGATTAATGGAAATAAAAAGCACATTGTATAATGAATCTATTGTTTAAACTTCCAATTTTTAATTATGTAACTTCAGAATCAGAACTTTCATGTGACTCTTCTTTAAGAAGTGAATTTGCACTTGTATTGAAGGTATTAACATAGCTGTAACTTCTGGTTCAAATGATCTTTTGATCAGTTTTCGCTATCCAGTTTCTGAAGTCAGTGGTTCAGATACAATTAATAGCCTATGAAGTCCTCTTTTCTTAGTTCGCTTTCTGGACATTTTTTCTCTTGAACATTTCTCTATATGTTTCAGACATTTCGTTACTGTCTTCTTGTTGTTTTCATATAATTGTCCAATGGGAAATAAAGCACCCGATATGACAAGCAGGTCCATGGTACGTTTGGAGGCATGGGATACCATGGTGAAGACAGCCCAATACTTTGGCAGTATCCGAAGTAAAAACCTTAAATTTGTTCGTGTTGATGTCACTTGCCATAGTTTGTAATATTATGACTTTAATATAGACTCCTGTTATTTCAGCTAATTTTTTTTAGGAATTGGAGAAATCACGTGTGACAGTGTTACCAGCATTTGTACTCCCATATCCTTGCTTGGGTTGTCAATGAGTAAACCAATTTGCGTCTTGTATTTATTGATCGTCCACTTGCAAAACCTGTTAAACAACCATTAAAAAATGTCAAGTTATTGTGCTTATTGGAAAGATCTCACCGCCCTCTACAAATATATGTATTCTAGTAAAACTCAATTTAATCGCTTCAAAACTCGTCAAAAAAAGTCTCGTCTACAAGCAAAACCGGTCAAAATTGCCATGGCATTGGGCAAAGTGGGATTCAGCCGTAAAATGTTTTCGTCAATTTTCTCAGTTCCATCTAAGATGTTCTGCAAACGAAAGATTTAAAGTACATGCCTCGAGGTATCGTATCCAAACGGGAGCGAAGAAGTTTGCCCCGCATCACTTGTGCAAATTCAAACTTGCACCACAAAGAGAGGCGCGGTTCCTCCTCCTTTTCCTGATCGGGAAAAGATGGAGACATTTCACTATTCCCTTCATGTAAAACGGAACATCTAAAGCATATTCTGATTTTGGACTTTTCGCCAACTTTCCCCTCCTCTGGCCCCACTGCGCGCCCACTGATCAGAATACGTCGCAGCGCTTTGTTACCACAATACAGCCGCGGTAGGTTCACAACCGGCGAAAGTCAGACTTGCAACCAAGACTTGCTGGTGTATGGCTTCTTAAACCTTCCAGCGGGCGCACTGTCATAAATTTTACGACAATCGCAGATTTTTTTTGTTTTGCTGTCAACTCATTGTTGTCAAAAACTTCTGCGTTCTTGGTATTCCTTGCAGGGATTTTTAGTGATGCATTCCTGCGGCCACTGTTTAGTTTGCACGCTATATTCAATTTTTGTAACGCTCTATTCCGGATAAGTGTATAGTGACGTAAACTTCACGCTGCGCGCCGGCTTTTGTGCTAAAATATTGTATTATAATTTGGCCTAATCGAAATTTTCTGTAAAATGTCCTGATAAAGAATTCATGTGAACGAAAATCAGAATATTCTTCAAGATCTGTCTGATCGGAGGAAGATCATGAATTGGATAGTGCAGTGACAGTAAACGAATGTTGAAAATATAGACGAGCATCAGCACGATATTGGATCGGCGCGTGACCTTCCTGATCCTAAATACGAATGTTTATCAACGAATATGTTTTTTGGTAGTAAATATCATTCTTAGATATTATAATGCGACATAAATTTCCATTGTTCTACAATTTCTTTGTTTTTTTCAAGAGTCATTGAATGTCGTAAAATTTACGACACGCACCTGCTGTTGTGAACATTCTAAGCGCGTTCGCTGGAAACTTAACGATGAAGCAAGTCATGGACTGGAGAAGCGGCGGCGACACACTCCAGCGACAGCGCGCAGTCACAGAATAGCGGCGGCAGATTCACAACCGGCCAAAGGAAGACTTGCAACCAAGGCTTGCTGGTGTATGGCTTCTTTAACGATGAAGCAAGTCATGGACTGGAGCGGCGGCGGCGACACACTCCAGCGACAGCGCGCGGACACAGAACAGCGGCGGCAGGTTCACAACCGGCGAAAGTCAAACTTGCAACCAAGTGTTGCTGGTGTATGGCTTCTTTAACGATGAAGCACGTCATGGACTGGAGCAGCGGCGACGACACACTCCAGCGACAGCGCGCGGACACAGAACAGCTGCGGCAGGTTCACAACCGGCCAAAGTCAGACTTGCAACCAAGGCTTGTTGGTGTATGGCTTCTTTAATGATGAAGCAAGCCATGGACTGAACAAGCTACGACGACACACTCCAGCGACAGCGCGCAGACACGGAATGGGGTCCAGAGCGTGTGGTGCTATTTGTGTGGCATCGCGGTCGGCGCGCGCCCCGCTGCGGTCCCTGGTTTCGGCCGTTTGAAGTTCGCCAAGTAAAAGGGATGTGGGCGCTGCAATATGGTGGCGGGGCGGGACGCGCTTCTTGAAAAAGGCTTTTAATATGCGATTTTTACGCTCAGAGGACTTATTGATTCCGTGAATTAATAAAACCGGCTTGAATGAACAATGTCCAAAGAACGGTGTATTTTTAGCGTCTGTTAGTAAGTTCATGCAACCCTAGTGCGTGTTTAAAAATATAAAATATCCAGATTAATTATCTTCGGCATGATTGCCACATGACTTACACTCTGTTAAATGGAGAAGATTATTCAACAGTGAAACACCTTCAGCCACGTTTAACGACACAAACGCCCACACGTTATTTGGTAGTTTTTGTTAAACAATTTTGATATTCATCACGAAAATTATTGAACAACGGGTAAAATATATCTTTGTTATACGTTAATAATTACTGCCAGGTAAATTATTGCTTTATTGCTGAGGTGGGGTCAAGTATTATTGTGTTTCTGCACTTTTCTCTATCAGGTCTCAACCGATGTTTCTAATATGCATCGTTACAATCTTCAAGAAACATCAACGAAAACGACAGAAATGGGTTAGGTAATACAGACCCAAGCATCTTGATTTTTCTTGAAATTATTATCAAGAAATCAAACGCATTTTTTCACTTACTTGTATTTTATTCTTAAGTTCATTATTTCTTAAATATATCTAAATATTTCTCTTTTTCCTTCATATTGCCTCGATTTTTAAAACATTTTTTAGAAAAGGGAAAATTGGTGAATCTACAAATTACTATTTGTGCAAGATTAACAAATAACATTTTTTTGAAAAATGGTCTGCAGGGAAAATAACGAAACTTCACAACTCTTCACTTTCTTGTTCGGAATCTACATTTCTTTTACGAGGCCAATTGTTTTTATCATCACCAGACCTTTCGACGAGCATTCTCAAATTTATTTTCAACTTTTGAGGAACAATACCCAGTCGTAACATTAATTCTAAAAGGCGCATATTGAATTTTGGTAAATACAGGATACCTTGAATATAATGATATAATGCTGTATTTTCTAAATGTATTTTCGTAATGCCAATTAAACTCACGTTAGTATATCACATTTTCGGCATACTGTTGAAAGTAGATTAAACTTCAGTTAGTGTTTTAGGTCTTTCATACTGAACATTTGTTGCGCCTTCCTTGCGACGCGTCTCCCAACCCCTTGTGGGGCGTTGAGCGCTTGGGTAATCCTCCGTTACATCTATTCTTTAATTTGTTGGAGTAATCCTCCGTTTGTACAAATGTAAGTAGTCCGTATGTTGTCTAGACGACCGCCAGGTAGCATCTCCGCGCACGCGCCTCTCCCTTGCGCGCCCCTGCGTCACTACCCAGCGGCCAGAATTGGGAAGGAATTAGGATTTAGGTAGGGTCAGTTAGGGCACTTCACAGGTGTTGGACTAGCCCTTGTGAATCAGGCAAACTGGTTTTGTTGGAAGAAATTTCACATGAGATCGACGGGTATCGAATAGTTATAGTTAAAATGATGGTTTTTAGATAGTTATTAATGTCATTAGGTTGATATAGACCCACGATGTCTTATATGTTACACCGCCCTAGCGCAGTGCCCTCTGGAATACAAAGCCTGGCGACGATTTTGTGACGTAAGCACGAGTAGGCCCACGAAGAGACTCTCCGGCCCGGACACTCCGTGTGTTATGCGTGTTGCTGTGATGTGTTGGTTGTGATTTTTCAGCAATTTGATTATTTTTAATTACGGAAATTCGAAGTTGGTAAGTACAAGTAGTTTCTGAATAAGTTCACTTTACGTCTTAGATCTAATAAGCAAATGATATATTTGTGCTTCAATTTGTAAAAACGTGTTAAGAAGCTTCTAGGTTATTGTGCATATTGATCATACAGTGTTTAGGACTTACGTGATTACACAGTTAACAGATGTTAACAAATTCGGAACTATTCAAACCCTCATTGTTTCATTTACAGCTTATCACAATAACTTTCAAGTGTTGTGTGCCCAATTGTAAAGGCAACTACCAAAACGGCCCTGCTATTAATGTGTTCGGCTTTCCAAAGAGAAAGAGCCAAGGAGTGCGTGGATCAGCTATTTGTAGAGAGAAAACTTTCATACTCAACAATAACTCAAGGGTAGGTATTTAAAAAATACTTTAAACTTGCAAACGGTGATAATGATAGTGATAGTTTTGGTGATAGTTATTGAATTGTTGAAAAATGGATTCAGTCTTTGCCTCATCAACAAATAATAACGTATCATCCACATATCTAGCCAAAATATAACTTCATTTTGACTTGAGATTACTGTGTCTGCTGCAATAACCGATGAAGAAATGAGATAACTCATGGGTCCACCTATTGGAGTCCCCTTGTTTTTGTTGTACAAGATTCATTGAACATGAATTGTTATTCAACATTAATCTAATTGCTAGTAGGATCTCCTCATTCGGTATTTTAAATGAATTTTCCTTATCAAGGTTTTCGTTCAGAGCTTCAAATATTACCTTATGTGAGATGTCTTATATGTTTTAAATATACATAATTGTTACATGATATGTCAACTCAAAATCTAGCATGCAGCATGATTCTGCTTCTGTAGTTTTATTTCCCAAAATATTTTAAATCGCCTATTCTGTAAAAATATTTTTTGTGTGTATTAATGTAGGAATATGTATGCATATGTATTGAGAAACTACTTAAATATTTTGTAGTGTTACACAAAATATGTATTGAGTAATATTTGTAAATTGTGATATGATTTTCTCCAAAATAAATTACTATTCCTAAAATTAATCAAAGCGTATTTTTATTAACTTCTGATTCTAATTTTGTTGATAGTTGTAGGAAAAGATTTATTTTTTTTCTTTCAAAGAAACATTTTCCTGAAATAAAAGCAACGTATTTCTAAAAAACAAATCCTTCGATTTTCGTTACCAAAATCTGTTGGTGTAAAATGAAGTGCCAGGGAGAAATATATTGTGAAATGCTCTGCTATTAACTTCAGCATATATCGTAGGCCCGCGGCGGGGCTGGTGGGCCTACTCATCGTGATGTCATTGGCAAGATGGCTGCCCGTCGCCAGGCTTTGTATTCTAGAGGGCGCTGCCTAGCGTCATTCAATATTTTTCGTAATACCACCATCTTATAAGGAAAAATAACATAATTAAGAAATATTTCTTGAAGAATGAGTACTCGCCCGCCATCTTCAGCTACAATATACATCTCGATTGTTCGCATCGGGTGGCGGACTGTTAAATCCGTAATAGACGTCGGCCACTAAAAGTGGTTTTCCCTTTCTTTGAATGGTTACGCGCAGTCGATATAACAAAAAAGTTTTACAAAAACAATTTCAAAATGTTTTTTCTAAAAAGTAAATTAACAATGGAATGAACAGTTGCCTATCAAATATCTGCTATATGAAGGATTTTTTAAACATGAAAATGAAGTACAACAACAAAGACACTTGTAATGAATATCTTAAATGTTTACTTAGTGTTTTGAAAGCTGTTGTCCCAAGGAGGTTTAATCACAAGAGAAGATACATAAACAAGTCAGCTTGCATACCTTGTTTTTCCTTTCCATTTCTGTGTTTTCCATTTGAGAAAACAATTGTTTTCTCTTCCGCCTTTTATTTAAAATACATTTCGTATTCAACAATAAATTTGAAAGAAAATCTCACTAGAATATGATATAATCTACTACCGGTGTGAATTTCTGCTAACCGAAATTAGCAACATCAAAATGTTGTGTTTCTGGCCTTTTATTGTAGCGAAACCAGCGCCTTAAGGAATGTAATTTAATACTTGATTTCTTCAATGCTTTTCAACGAACGTTCTCTTTATAAAATAATAAATTGTGTATAAGAGAATATTCTCCATGGAGTCCTTTGTTCTTTGGCATACATAGGATCTCTTCAACATGGCTTCATTCATTAGCAGAAGCCCCGGGGATAAGCAGACTGCGAGAAGTTGCGGCTGATGGGATCTTCAGATGAGATGAATATAATTTGATTAAGCAAGTGAGAAACAAAGTTGAAAGCCGAGTTAGAAATACTTCGTATTTCCTTTTAAACATGCAAGAGATGGAATATACAGTTCGTGAGAATTAACTGGACTCTGTCAGCGCAATTTTAAGCATTTAACGTAGTATCTAAATTGACTCTATTCCTTGAAGGAGAGTTATTACTAGGGAGAGGGTTTTTATGCCCTAAAATATCTTGAAACATGCTTTCAAAAATATGCATTTATGACCTAAACATTCTGAAATATGCACTTTAATAAGCAATTAAAATTAACAATATTTAATTTTCTCTATAAAACTTTCTTGAGAAAATTCAGGAGAAGCAAGCTTGGAATGAAAATATAGTTTTGGGCAAACATAACATAATCTACCGACTTCGCGAGCGAAATAATTGAAGGTAATATTCATCTTAGTGAACCACATTGTTTATCTTGTTGTATTTCTTCTGATTGGTTAAAAAAATATGTTATCCAGAAATAAACTACATCTACACTAGTATTTAATCATTTACAGGAAACAAAAAATGCTAACGGTGACAAGCTCTCGAATCAATGAACGCTCACAAATAAATAGTAGATTCTATAAAAATATGAAACATTATATATATATATATATATATACGTCTCTATTTTAACCAAATATGCAAAATATGCGCCTATAATTACAGGTAAAACACCGACAGGAAAAATCGGCCAAATATGCACAAATATACTCTATCATATTACTCTATTTAGCATCATATTTTAACCCCATGTAAAGAAATTTCGTTTGGCTATGCACTCAAGCAACAGACATTAATGTCCAAAATCATACAAATGCGCTCCCTAGTTACTACTATTGATTCAATGTTAATACTGTTAAATACTGTATTGGACTTTACCGAAGTCTAATTGAATAATATTTATGGTTACTCGTCTCATGGTAGCAACGAAGAACTCTCGTAAAGTTAACCGGGAGAGATGGCTCAGTGCATCAATTGATGTCACTGCAGCCCCTCTGACTGGAAGTTCCTAGGTTCGAGTCGACGGCGGCATGATTTTCGACACTAGCTTGTCAGCTAGGTCGAATTCAATCACTGTCTGGAGAAGAATTCTAGCGGCCGGCTGCTCTAATTAGTAGTTTTTAGAGGTTTCTCCGTTCAACATCAGACAAATGCCGGAGCAGTACCCTAGAAAACAGGTCCATCAAGCTGGCCCGCCCACCATAGCAGAATCAAACCAAACTAGTACCAGAATTTCTAACTATTTTATTACTAATTTATTACCGCAAACCCGATTTTTTTACCACTCATTTTCACCCAAAAAACGGGTGGTGGGCCAGCTTGATATCAAGCTGGCCCGCCCACCATAGCAGAATCAAACCAAACTAGTGCCATAATTTTTAACTATTTTATTACTAATTTATTACCGCAAAACTAATTTTTTTACCACTCGTCTTCACCCCGAAACAGGGGGTGGCGGGCCAGCTTGATATCAAGCTGGCCCGCCCACCATAGAAGAATCAAACCAAATTGGTGCCATAATTTTTAACTATTTTATTACTAATTTATTACCGCAAAACTAATTTTTTTACCACTCATCTTCACCCCAAAACAGGGGGTGGCGGGCCAGCTTGATATCAAGCTGGCCCGCCCACCATAGCAGAATCAAACCAAACTAGTGCCATAATTTCTAACTATTTTATTACTAATTTATTACCGCAAAACTAATTTTTTTACCACTCGTCTTCACCCCGAAACAGGGGGTGGCGGGCCAGCTTGATATCAAGCTGGCCCGCCCACCATAGCAGAATCAAACCAAACTAGTGCCATAATTTTTAACTATTTTATTACTAATTTATTACCGCAAAACTAATTTTTTACCACTGGTCTTCACCCCGAAACAGGGGGTGGCGGGCCAGCTTGATATCAAGCTGGCCCGCCCACCATAGCAGAATCAAACCAAACTAGTGCCATAATTTTTAACTATTTTATTACTAATTTATTACCGCAAAACTAATTTTTTTACCACTCATCTTCACCCCAAAACAGGGGGTGGCGGGCCAGCTTGATATCAAGCTGGCCCGCCCACCATAGCAGAATCGAACCAAACTAGTGCCATAATTTTTAACTATTTTATTACTAATTTATTACCGCAAAACTAATTTTCTTACCATTCATCTGCACACAAAAATATCATTTTTAACTATTTGGTTACTAATTTATTAGTCATGACGGCGGCGAGCCCGCCCTCTCCCTTATAGCGTCCGGCTCTAACAGTCTTGCTGGTTTTTCCAAAGCCTGCCCGAGGGTTAAATACCCGGCGGGTCTTGGCTATTTTTGCCTGGGGCAGGTATTACCAAAGCTTTGCAAATGGAATTATACTCGTAGATACTTCGCCAATGGTTTCGGTATAACTAAAATTATTTATGGTCGTTGATGTTCAGTTACTGGTCTAAAATATCCAATTATTGCAAATGGAGACTGCCGTTGGAAACATTAAATAAACTTTGTAATTTCCAGATATCTCGAAGATTCTGGCATGCGATGAAGGATTCATTCGTTGGTTTTGTTTTGTTCTCCTTACGAAGTTCATCGTGAGTAGAGAAAGTTATGCAATCGTGCGCCGGAAAACGTAGAATTTTCCGCAGAAACACTCTTATTTAAATAAAAGTTTATTAATTTCAAACATTACGTTGTGTATGTTGGATTTCCACATCTCCTGAATCATCCTGACGGTAAAGTATTGTATGAAGATAAACAGGTGTCAACCTTAATAAAAGAAGAAAAAGACGTTGTGTACAATGATGAAACGGAGATCCTGTAATTGGAAATCTAATACATCTACCGAGTATTATTTTCTGTGCGTACTTCACGAAGAGAACTTACCAAGTAAACTATCCAATTTAAAATGCGTAATATAAAGAAAGTTATGTAATTCCGCCACAAAAAAAACGGGAATTTTTTGACACAAAAACTCGTATTGTGATTCGGAAAAAGTGGACAAATCCTCTTACAATATGTAGTAATTTACTTTCTCTAACATGTCTTATAGTGAGATTTCGAGAATTGCGGTTTCTTAATATGTTTTTTACTTCCTTGAATACGTATATATGTGTATACGGAGTATTATACGTAGAATACAGAAAATGATGCTGCGGAATATCAATTTCGAGATCTAAACGGAAATAGAGGTTTTGGACCTTCCTGACACCGAAAAAGTATTTGTTTTTTTTTTTTCAATACGTCCGTCCTTCCGTCCGTCCGTCCGTCCGTCCGTCCGTCCGTCCGTCCGTCCGTCCGTCCGTCCGTCCGTCCGTCCGTCCGTCCGTCCGTCCGTCCGTCCGTCTGTCTGTCTGTCTGTGAATTAGAAGAATAATTTTAATAATAATAGTAATAGTAACAACAACAAACATTTGTTCTATTAATCTGGAATTATTAGTTTATTAATATTTATTTACAACAGCAAGAAAAACTGTGTACATTTCTGGAGCATATTTGTTGTGAAACTAAAACAAGGAAAGTGTATTACAAAATCTATCTGAATGTATACTTCATTTGGCAAGCTTATTTCACTTTTAAACAGTTTACCAGGAATTCACTGTTTTTGTCAATACAATTTTCTTTCGACACCAAACACGCAGGCCCGTGCCTTTCTCTTTAAACTCGTGGTCTGGACGGTCACAAGAGTATTTGTGTTGAAAAATCGCCGATTTACGCTGCCCCATCACAATAATTTGTCTTTACTATGTACGTATTAATGCGAGAAAATAAAAATATCTGATATGTGTAACGCAGATATTTTGTTTTCATGTGCAACATGGTCTTCAATTAGCTTTTGAGTTCATTTCTGTAAAGCGATTTTTTAAAATTATACTTCGAATTTCTTGTTGTACTTTCTAAATTATGTAATGTGCTGAGCAATTGAATATTCCTGTCTTCTTTTTCTGAAGCAATCCTTTACACGTCCATTGGAGCGTCTTAGAAATATTAGTGTACTGAATGAATGCTGTAAAGGCACTTGGTGCCTGATCCGCTCCTTCCGTTTCGGCTAGGGGGAGGGTCATAGAATTCACCCCCAGGTAAACAGCTTGCCTCCGCCGGGAAAATCCCACTGCTTCAGAATGGACGGTACAGGCATTTCCTTTCCAATCTGCAGGCTGCGGGGCTAAGTTATGGAATTCACTCTCGTTTCCCGAAATATTTTTTTTATCCGCCTAAATAATTTAAATTCGTTTCTTACTTTTAGATCATACACTTTAAAAAATATTATTATTACTGCTATTTTATTGTTAAAAACATATATGGCTAGTTAATGAAATACGTTCTTTAGTGACAGATTTTGTGACAGAAATGTAATATACGGTTTTTTGAGCATTTTCGCATAATTTGCTTGAAATATACAGGTCATTTGGAATTTTTTAAACAATTTTTTCTGAAAAACAGCACCACTTTTTTCTTCAACTTTTCTCCTCGTATGCATTTCGTATGTACGTGTGAATTTCTGTGAATTGTCTCATTGTTGGGACATGAATTAGCTGCGTAAAATGCACTATTAATTGTCGAATTTGTGTTCATATTTGTTTGAAAATTATTAGTTTTCACACCTAATGTTCTATAACTTGTAATTAGTTTTACAAAAAAAGATGACATATGAATTGTATGACGCAGCCATTACTAAAGGCGAGAAAGTATGTACTGTTTAAACAGCTGAAGTTTTTTCTCGTAACTCTTTTGTAATCCATGGTCCGACACAATGATGCAAGGAAATGGTTAGAGTGTTATTTTTCCTCTTAAAACGATATAATGACGTCCTATGACAGAAATTCATTTTCTGTCATAAAAAAATATTTCTCATTTGCAATGAGGTAACCTACATAATACTTTATGAAAATCAATTACAAAGTTGGAATTTGAAGAATCTATTTTTGAAATAAAAAAATATTTTTAAAATATTCAAATTGCCGTTTAGGATATTGAATCTATATAAAACTATGAAAAGTATGATTTTTTCAAATTTTTCAAAGTGGTTTGGGAAAGTGTAAAAAAATTCTAAAAATGTAAAAGTATTTAATTTTTCTTAATTTTACTTTAAATGCGTAAGAAGTGTATTTCGTACAACATGGATAAAGCGAAATTGTAGTGATTTAGTATCTTGAACGGAATCAATGCACGAAGATGGACAGCTTGATCGGAGCTGAAAATGTTTAATTATGTTGGCATGGATCATCTTCCAGACTGGACACAGATGCACAGTCACTGTCACTATCCAAAAGTAACTCAATATTGCGTGATGTCAGCGATTGTTCTCGACAAGCCATTTTTACTTCAAAAAGCACACGACCCAAGCGCAAGCAACTATTAGCAGAATACGACTGCGATCGCCCGTGAGAAGCGTGGGCCGTGGCGAGTTTGTTACGAATGGGGTGTGTGACAGGAGATAGTAGACAGTGAAGCGCTATGTATAACTACAAGGGCCTAAAGAAGAAGGCGCCCTAACAAAAGAAAAGCTTTGATAAGCTGAAGAGATATTTATATGGAACCACGTCTTTTGGTTTATGCCAATACAATAAAATATTAAGACATTGCAAATAATACAATACAATAGATAACAAAATATGAAAACGATATATTTATTGCACTGATATAAACTTGATTGCTCCCTATTGTTATCTGCTACTGTCGAAAAAATATCTTTCTAATACAAGTTAATTATTACATACGAAGTTAAAAGAATATATTATGGAACAAATTTGTGAAAGTTATATGTACATGCCCCACGAAACCCAAATTCCGTTATAAATTCCAAACAGAAATCATCTCTTCAGTTCTTACTGTGGTATGTGAACTTATTATAATTTTATTGTCGTTAGAGCGGCGTCTCCAGATGAATGTTGAATGGCGATCAACATTCTCCTATGTTTCTCTAGCGGCGGCGCACTGTAGAAGCATGAAAAGTCAGAGCAGCCCACGCTTCCTTTCGCGCCTCGGAAGACCGTACTCCGTCAACACATCCCTGTCGGATGGCGTAGGCCGGAGCGCGGAACGTGAGAATCGCCGCGCCGCTGCTTGTCACCCGTCAGCAAGCGATAGATAATGGCCGTCGCACACCTCTGGAGGTCAAGCGAAAAAGTTCTCATTGGTACCGCTGGGTTGAAATGCTCTGGGAAACCTCTTTCCCATTAGTCTTTAAAAGGTTAAAATGACTTCGCATGAAGTTTTTCTAGAACTCAAAAAATTCTGTGAAATAGAGCTTTAAATTTCCTGTTTACAGTATCGCTTAAACGCAATTTTCTTAAAAACGGCTCCAAATTTTTCAATGAAAATTTCAATATGGGAGGCGGTTTTACTCTTCTGTAATATTCTTAAAGTACCAATTCGATTCTACAATTAGTAAACGGAAAAAATTGAGAAAATTTAAAAGAAATGTACTGTGGGGCGATAAAGTGTATGATCTAAAAGTAAGAAACGAATTTAAATTATTTAGGCGGATAAAAAAAATATTTCGGGAAACGAGAGTGAATTCCATAACTTAGCCCCGCAGCCTGCAGATTGGAAAGGAAATGCCTGTACCGTCCATTCTGAAGCAGTGGGATTTTCCCGGCGGAGGCAAGCTGTTTACCTGGGGGTGAATTCTATGACCCTCCCCCTAGCCGAAACGGAAGGAGCGGATCAGGCACCAAGTGCCTTTACAGCATTCATTCATACACTAATATTTCTAAGACGCTCCAATGGACGTGTAAAGGATTGCTTCAGAAAAAGAAGACAGGAATATTCAATTGCTCAGCACATTACATAATTTAGAAAGTACAACAAGAAATTCGAAGTATAATTTTAAAAAATCGCTTTACAGAAATGAACTCAAAAGCTAATTGAAGACCATGTTGCACATGAAAACAAAATATCTGCGTTACACATATCAGATATTTTTATTTTCTCGCATTAATACGTACATAGTAAAGACAAATTATTGTGATGGGGCAGCGTAAATCGGCGATTTTTCAACACAAATACTCTTGTGACCGTCCAGACCACGAGTTTAAAGAGAAAGGCACGGGCCTGCGTGTTTGGTGTCGAAAGAAAATTGTATTGACAAAAACAGTGAATTCCTGGTAAACTGTTTAAAAGTGAAATAAGCTTGCCAAATGAAGTATACATTCAGATAGATTTTTGTAATACACTTTCCTTGTTTTAGTTTCACAACAAATATGCTCCAGAAATGTACACAGTTTTTCTTGCTGTTGTAAATAAATATTAATAAACTAATAATTCCAGATTAATAGAACAAATGTTTGTTGTTGTTACTATTACTATTATTATTAAAATTATTCTTCTAATTCACAGACAGACAGACAGACGGACGGACGGACGGACGGACGGACGGACGGACGGACGGACGGACGGACGGACGGACGGACGGACGGACGGACGGAAGGACGGACGTATTGAAAAAAAAAAAACAAATACTTTTTCGGTGTCAGGAAGGTCCAAAACCTCTATTTCCGTTTAGATCTCGAAATTGATATTCCGCAGCATCATTTTCTGTATTCTACGTATAATACTCCGTATACACATATATACGTATTCAAGGAAGTAAAAAAACATATTAAGAAACCGCAATTCTCGAAATCTCACTATAAGACATGTTAGAGAAAGTAAATTACTACATATTGTAAGAGGATTTGTCCACTTTTTCCGAATCACAATACGAGTTTTGTGTCAAAAAATTCCCGTTTTTTTGTGGCGGAATTACATAACTTTCTTTATATTACGCATTTTTAAATTGGATAGTTTACTTGGTAAGTTTCTCTTCGTGAAGTACGCACAGAAAATAATACTCGGTAGATGTATTAGATTTCCAATTACAGGATCTCCGTTTCATCATTGTACACAACGTCTTTTTTCTTCTTTTATTAAGGTTGACACCTGTTTATCTTCATACAATACTTTACCGTCAGGATGATTCAGGAGATGTGGAAATCCAACATACACACGTAATGTTTGAAATTAATAAACTTTTATTTAAATAAGAGTGTTTCTGCGGAAAATTCTACGTTTTCCGGCGCACGATTGCATAACTTTCTCTACTTACGATGAACTTCGTAAGGAGAACAAAACAAAACCAATGAATGAATCCTTCATCGCATGCCAGAATCTTCGAGATATCTGGAAATTACAAAGTTTATTTAATGTTTCCAACGGCAGTCTCCATTTGCAATAATTGGACATTTTAGACCAGTAACTGAACATCAACGACCATGAATAATTTTAGTTATACCGAAACCATTGGCGAAGTATCTACGAGTATAATTCCATTTGCAAAGCTTTGGTAATACCTGCCCCAGGCAAAAATAGCCAAGACCCGCCGGGTATTTAACCCTCGGGCAGGCTTTGGAAAAACCAGCAAGACTGTTAGAGCCGGACGCTATAAGGGAGAGGGCGGGCTCGCCGCCGTCATGACTAATAAATTAGTAACCAAATAGTTAAAAATGATATTTTTGGGTGCAGATGAATGGTAAGAAAATTAGTTTTGCGGTAATAAATTAGTAATAAATAGTTAAAAATTATGGCACTAGTTGGTTTCGATTCTGCTATGGTGGGCGGGCCAGCTTGATATCAAGCTGGCCCGCCACCCCCTGTTTTGGGGTGAAGATGAGTGGTAAAAAAATTAGTTTTTGCGGTAATAAATTAGTAATAAAATAGTTAAAAATTATGGCACTAGTTTGTTTGATTCTGCTATGGTGGGCGGGCCAGCTTGATATCAAGCTGGCCCGCCACCCCCTGTTTCGGGGTGAAGACCAGTGGTAAAAAAAATTAGTTTTGCGGTAATAAATTAGTAATAAAATAGTTAAAAATTATGGCACCAGTTTGGTTTGATTCTGACATGGTGAGCGGGCCAGCTTGATATCAAGCTGGCCCGCCACCCCCTGTTTCGGGGTGAAGACGAGTGGTAAAAAAATTAGTTTTGCGGTAATAAATTAGTAATAAAATAGTTAGAAATTATGGCACTAGTTTGGTTTGATTCTGCTATGGTGGGGCGGCCAGCTTGATATCAAGCTGGCCCGCCACCCGTTTTTTGGATGAAAATGAGTGGTAAAAAAATCGGGTTTGCGGTAATAAATTAGTAATAAAATAGTTAGAAATTCTGGTACTAGTTTGGTTTGATTCTGCTATGGTGGGCGGGCCAGCTTGATGGACCTCTAGAAAACGGGCCACGGACCGCGATCTTTCCTTCCTCCTCCTTGTCTTCTCATCCCTTACACACACAGACACATTAACATGCACCATTACCTGCACCTTATATTACCACACATGGCAGGAGACCAGTCGGGAGCTTATAGCTTGTTCCTCCCCCGCTGGTCGACGGGAGGTCGGTGCCGGATCTCGTCATCCAGCGGAGAAAAATTACCGCCACCTCTCGATGAAAAAACACACACTACAGTTACAGAATTATTGACCTCTGTAGTTGACGCGCCTAGAATCATGAACAATAAATCAATCGTAAAGTGATATCTATATTGCTGTGAAACGTAACGACTTCTTAGTTCCTCAACCCTTATTCCTATCCCTTAATTTATTTCAAAATATTCAATGTAAGTATAATCGTATTCATAGTGAACGTGCAGTGTACAAAAAATTCATATTCACGAGCATTTTATTTTTACGCCTTCAATCCAATCCAGAACGGGAAAGCATCACCTATACGTTACGACCAGCTCGAATCACTTCTCCGAGTATCGAACAATGCGATTGTCGTTAGCACCCGCAATTCTACCTGAATTCCCCACCTCGTAACACGTGATTCCAAACTGTTACACAGTCACTGGATTTGCGAAGAGCTAGCTCAATAGCGTAGAGATACTTTCAACACTTCGCACGCTGACACAGCACATCACGTATCCCTACTCACTCGCAACAACATAATCCCTCCAAAACCACAATCACAAAAGAGGACCGGCTTGTTTAATAACACGACAAAATGTTGGACCATCCCGCCCGCAGAACTGCATTGTGAATCTAGATAAGTTACCGTATCGCACGTGAAAAGTGCGGCATGAAAAACGTCTGCTTTGCCCCGGAATGAAGTTCATAAAGCATCCGGGGACCCCCTCCGGCGAGGCACCCTCGCTGCGCCGGCGGCCGAACGGCCGCTCGCAGATTGTGATTTATGAACGAAAATTTGGCTCCCGCACCCGATTCTGATCTGATGAAACAAACATTCAACAATACCGGGAACGAATACAACCACCCGGAACGAATGTTCGCCTGCGTTTTGTACTCCCAAAAAGGTGTATGGGTACATCTGTTGAAGCAGTAAAATGAAAAAAAATATTTTCCGGGGGTGGAAAAGCCAGAGGTTCGGGTTGTCGAAACAATTATAATTATATAAATTTTACGGAAATATGTGGTGGAACCGCCTTATTAAGTAGACTGTATTTGATGGATTTGTACAAAATAAAAATTAATTTGTGTGGTCTCCCGAGAGAGGTTTTCGATCCAAATGAATGGATTTGTTAAAGCAATGGTTAGATCAGAACTAAATAATGTTTCTGGAACCATGGAATCGGTATGATCTTTCCACTTTTGTTTACATTCGCCTTAAAAGCATTGTGGATGTTATTACTCAAGTTCTTTTTCAATTACATATTGTTTTAAAATTTCCAATGTGGTTTGTGGTATGCATTAGGCTATAACTTTATAAATTGAATGTTGCCACAATAGAATGAAGATAACATAACAAATATAAAAAGAATAATATTGACATTAATTCAAGGAACAATGAAATGGACAGGAGTATGCAAATAAATGAATAAGTATGCATTTTCCTACAAAATGTAGAAGTATTAATTACGTACTTAATTTTTATTGGAGAAAAATTACAAATTCAAGATCTTTTTAAAAAAGTGTCGTGAGTAACGAAAGACAACTATATTCAAAAAATTCGTAATTGAAAGTATTTTTCTATTTTAATTATTTCACTTTGTATAAACAAATAATATGGAGGCAAGTTTTTCTAAAATGTGAAAATTAATTATATGATGGTTATAGCTAAATTAATGTCATACTCAGATAACTGTTGGAAATGTTTAAGTACTACATCTGAATATTAAAATACGTGAGATAACGATACTTACAAACATAATTAGTGTCATTTTGCGATACTTATGAACTGGAGGGGGGATGCCGGTATTTTATAAATAACTGGGGATTATTCCTTCAACAACATTTTATTTAATAATTAGATTAGCCGCTTTTACTAGCTTATCATCGGATTTGCTACATGGAAGTCATAATGGGACTACTGACTTTTCGTCTTGTCCATAAAGTTGCAGATGTCATAGCTGTGGTTCAGTCATCGAGAGCTAATAATAATCTTACGAATTGCATTTTGACGACCTACCTTCATCGCCAAGAAAATGGAACAAATAAAATATTAACTAGGTGTCAAAATTACGATTTTCAAGTAAGAAAACAATATACCAAGAGAAATAAAAACGAACACTGATTTGCAAACGTACTGTAAAAGTAGAACAAAATAATGTCAAATTTCTCCAGTGTCTACAGCAGCAGTGCGTGCGTGTGAGCGCGGAACAACTGAGCAAGAATGGGATTGTAGCGTCACCCTCACCATACGCCGCAGTTCGCCATGGCTGAGGGCAGACCGCCAAACTCAATTGGAGGCAATCGCTCGACGACCACCCGTACTCTCGCGCACCCTGTCACCCCCCGCCCCAACTCGATCGCTCACTAGCTCGCTCACTCTCCCGCGCGCCCGCGCGCCCGCTGGCTCGTCCGTCCGTCCGCCCGCTCGCCCGCCCGTCCGCCCGCCCGCCCACCCGGCCGCCCGCTCGCTCGCTCGCCCGCTCGCCCAGCGTCGCTCGCTCGCCCGCTCGCTCGCTCGCTCGCCCGCTCTACTGCCCGCCCTCTCGACCACCGTCTGCCCACTCGCCCACTCTCCCGCCCGCCCACTCTCCCACCCGCCCACTCTCCCACCCAGCCCACTCTCCCGCCCCGCCGGCTCGCCCGCCCGCCTCGCCCGCCTGCTCTCCCAGCCCCTCCTCACCACTCGTCGTCCTGCCTGCCCGCTCGCCCCGCCAGCCCACTTGCCAGCCAGCCCGCCCGCCCGCCCGGTCGCTCGCGTCGCCCCGCTGGATCAATCCCTCAATATACTCCGACCTCCGCGACCCCTGCACCGGGCACAGGGTGGCAGCGGCGATTTCGCGTTGACACGCAGCGTACCGCAGCTGGACGACCGAACGCACCGCGGCGCGGCGCGGCGCGGCGCGGCGCGGCCGCGGCGCGGCGCGGGGGCGGGGCGGGACCCGGCCAGCAGAAGCACGAGTGACGGGCGACGTCGCGTCGCCCCGAGCGGTCTTCATCAAGAGATCGGCGCCTCCCTCGCCCTCGCTGCCCGGCCACCGGCCATCTGTGCCGTCGGTTCGTCCGCTTTCATTATTTTGTTTTTCCGGACGCCTCAACTGATTCATAATTAATCATGTAAGTGTATGTGCACGAAGTATATCAAGGGGTTGATCCAGCTGCGCGCCAGTCGGGAGAGGCAAGCAAGTGGTCGGCAGAGGGTCGGGTGGGGAGCGGGCGGTAGCGGGGCGGGAGCGGGCCGAGGAACGGCGGGGAGCGGGCAGGCACTACTCCTCCTCGCTGGAACGTCAGATTCGGCGACGACCTCCATGTCGGCTAATGACGTTTCCCTCTCCAGATATCCCCGCAGCGGAGCAACGCCGTAACGGGATAGGCTGTTAAGTAATCGATTTGTTCTCCCGCGACACATGTGGATGTGTAGTGTGTGTTGTGTGTGTGTGTGTGTGTGTGTGTGTGTGTGTGTTGTGTGTGTAATGTGAAAGGGAAGAGGAGGGGTTAAGAATGAAGAAAGCAAAGATCTAACCCAGTCTAGGGCAGATTTGTAAAGGAACTGCACCGGCATTCGCCAGATGTCGATGAGAGAAATCACAGGAAAGTACCGATCAAAGCAGCTGGCTGGTAGAATTCTTCATTCCCGTGAAGCGTTGGCGCCACCAGTACCAATTCCAAACAATCGTCGCCATTGTGTCATCAATAAGGAGAGGAATTTTATGTCGTAAAATATCTTGAAATAAAAGTATCCATTTATGACCTAAAAATTCTCAAATATGCACTTAATTGTGCCATAAAATTAACAAAATTTAATTTCGCGCATTACCGTTGCTGATTAACTCCAGGAGACGCGAGCTTGGAATGAAAATGATATATTTTTGTGCAAATAAAATATAATCTACTTTACTTCGCGAGAGTAATAAGAATATAAAGTAATATTCTTATAATATTCGAGAAATAAAGTAAATATTCACCTTACTAAAGTTACAATTGTATGTCTGGTTGCATGTCTTCCTACTCTCTGAATCTGAATCAGAGAAATTGTCGCTGATTCAATTAGTGAGAGCCGAAGTCACTGATATCTTCAGTCGAAATGTGTAGTTTTCCCTGACAATCAGCGAAAATGCGAACCTTTTCCTAATGGACCGCCAGCATTTCACTGGTCGTCAGTGCCGCGCCACATCCCTCAATGATCGCCAGTTGTTTCACGTGCTGCTGTTTTCACAGAGATTTCACTGATTCAAACAGTGAAGTTTCACTGATCCAAAAGTGTACCAGATTTTCACTGATTTGTTCAGTTCAATTCACTGATTGTCAGTGGCAGGGTTATAACTGACACCATCAGTGAATAAGTCACTGTCAATCAGTAGTTTTTCACTGAATCAGACTGAGAGAGAAGTCATCAAGGCCTCTCTTGCTCCGCCACCGTGCTACAGCCGTCACAGAGGACCGCCGCCCGCCGCCCGTCGCTAGCATGTTCGCCATCGCTATCAATACTTGCGCCCTCGCTCCCCCTGCGTTCCCCTTCCACGACGCCTCCGACGTCACGGTGTTAGCTTAACTCTTCCGCAGCCGTTGCCACAGAAAACAGCTTTTTTTTTCTGCTCGCGCTTCCAGCCACTCTTGAAAACCGCCGCCGCCTATCGTTCCATTGAATCCTTCGTTTTCACTGTCTCCTTTTAACAGTCTATCGACGTCACCGCGTTAGCAAGTTTAACTCTTCTTCTGCTGCCACAGAAACACACTTCGCCGCTCGCGCTGAGTTCGTCCGCTCTTCCAAAACAAAACCACCGCTCACTGACTCCATAATTTACTTGGTTTCCCTTTCTCTTTCCCTCCCTGCCTCTCTCCTCTCTCCCTCTCTCTAACTATCTCTCTGGATCTCTCATTCTCACACACACAAGTACACATACACACAGTGCAGTACTTTATTGCTCTCTGATCGAAATTCTTGTCCCTTTATACGCAATGCATATTCAGTATGATTCTGCAAATTACGAATAATTAGATACATTAAACACCGTTGACGAACGTTTCTAAAGCGGAGAGAGTGCCTCTTATATCCACGCATTTCTTAATAAGTTTAATATTGAACTGATAAATTTACGGCTGTTTGAAACGATACATTTAAGGAACACTGATCTCTTTGTATTAAATGATTGGGATAAAATTCATGTAAAATACTATTACGTCAAAGAGGCATGTAAATATTTTTTTTATTTTATTTTATGTATTATGTTTTTTTGGAAAAATCACAACCATCTTAATACAGGCTAATCTTTTCTTTCTAAAATCAACGCAAATCTCGAGATGCCTACCCAAATTCCATCTCTCCGACCGATTTCCGATTCGCTCCTGCATTATAAACACGGCCTCATCAATTCTTACCCCCATGTCTCGCCTCCCCCCGCGTGCAGCATCTTTCTTCCGTCAACGGTGCAGTTACTCCACAATGCTTCCAGCGCCGCACGAAAGATTGCAAAAGCTACAAATTAATCGTAAGAATAAAGCAGGATAATGATTATGACAGTGTTTATTGAGAATTTTGAATTTTCAACAGCCGAAATAAGATAACAGAAGTGTTATCACAGAAATTATGGTTGCCTTTAATCCTGACATTTTTTAGCAAGGTTATTAATTGTAGCAGTAATCGTAAATAGTAGTGGTGGTAGTGATTGTGATGGTAGTAGTGGTGGTGGTGGTGGTAGTGGTGGTGATGGTGGTGGTGATAGTAGTAGTGGTGGTGGTAGTAGTGGTGGTATTAGTAATGGTGGTGGTGGTGGTGGTGATAGTGGTGTGATGGTAGTAGAAGTAATGGAAGTAGTACAAACAACTTTATTGAGAGCAGGATTTTACATCGTTCAGCCGTTTCTTTAGACTCTTTCAGATGTTTGTTTAACACAAAATACATATCACAACTCTGACAGATAAGACAAAAATCACAGTTCGATGGAGATTAAACTCAATCGAACACCTCCAATTGGTTTAGTGACTTTGGATACTTCAGTATGATGCGGTGAGAAAGGAATAGAGAGGATACCGGTTTCTAAGCCTCGGAAGTTGGGGATCTATTTGAAAATGTAGGATGCCGGGAACCTTTTTCTTTAAAACAGAAGTCATGAGAAATAAACTGTGCAGTTTTGGATGGAGGGAATATTCGGAAACGTCGGAGTGGAGAGAGTTGTTTCTTACAAACCACGGTGCTTTTGTAGTATTTTTCAGTTTTTTTTTTGGAATATTTGGAGTTTGTGTATATGGTTGGGAGCAGCATCGTACCCATCCAGATAAGCATATAATAGCAGAGGTTTGTGTGATTGTTTTGTGTGCTGGAAGTGTGCGTTGTGGTAGGTAATCTTACTTTATTATGCCTCATTTCGTGGTTTATTCCCCAAGTATCGACGATGCCCGGGAGTAAGACGTATCTTCTCGGATCCTGTCTTACCTAGCACACTTACGTTGTTCTTTCGAGCTCTTCAGGCCATGTCTTAACTACTGTCAGTTTCATTTCAACTTGATTGTCAAATCTGTTAACTTATATCTAAGTTCGGCTATTCACTATGATAGAAGGCTTTGATGACAAAGTTGCCACATTTTGGGTTCACTGAGTGTTAAAGTGTGGTTTTCGGTTTATACTATACGTACGAGTACTTGATTGTAAATGTTAGGAATACGAAGGAGTACGAATACGAAGTACGAAGGAAATAATTAGGGAATCTTTCTAATTCCCGAATTCCCGGTTAATGGTTTACTTTATTTAAGTGAATGGATCAAATCTAATGTTAGAACTGCTTTGAAACGATTTGAGACTTTAACCAGATGAAAGCCTACGCAATCATATCTTTAACCAGATGAACTTGACAGTAGCCAGCAATAGGCAAGTAAGGTAGGTGAAGTATTTGATGCGATGAGGAATAGCAGACATGCGATAAAGAGTCGTCAGATGCTGAAGAGAAATTTCTAAGATCAATGAGAGAAGATAAGTAGTTTCGGGTATTATTGTTCAGTCGTCAATTTCTTTTTACATGACACCACAAAATCCAACCTCACTATACCTCCGTTATCGCTTCGCTAGTTGGTTGGCGATGAGCTCCAGCCTTTGGCCTTCAAGTTTAACACAAAACATCCTTGAGAATGTTTAATGCAAATCACATCTTGCGAACACAAAACGCTTGACTCTCGGACAGTCACCTTACAGCTTTATCCGTTTACATGCTGACTAATGTGCAATATAAAACTTTGAGCACTGAATGAGGATGAGTAACACCAAGGGACAATGACAAAGAGATTGGACTATTGGCTGCGAGTATATACATGTAAACGATAGGATTAGTTTTTTGCTAGGTGAGCCGCGCATTGGCTATACGCTTCGATAAAGAGTAGTCAGATGTTCGTAATTCATTAATTCATCTAATTATATTATCACGAATCCGCAGTACGTCTTCTAAGTCTTTTTACTGTGCATGTATGTGTTGCACCTTACACCTTTTTCCTTCCCGCATCCCAACGACGTCAGAAAGCCATACAAGAATAGTTAATAAAAATCCTTCTTCCTTGTCTTGGCTAGCCGGGCACATATTAATTAGGACTAGCCGATTGCAATGCACTGTACGAAGCAAAGTTCTTAAAGTAGAGATTTCAAACTCTAATTTTATTTTAATTAAAAGTGTTTTGCATAAAAATATATGGAGCTATGATCAATTGAAAAGTGTCTGTTTCCATGGTTTTAACGTAAAATTGGCCACATTCGAGCTAATATGGCACACTGTTTGAGTCCAATAAGTATTGTTTGATGACCATAAAACTGCTGCGGGGTAACGTGGGCACCACCTCAGCCAAAAATCCGTTGAAAAAAATCACATTAAATAATATTTAGTCCTCATTTTCTGAAAAGTGAAAAAGGCCGAAAAATGGGGCTTATGGCACCCCTAAACCCGTTTTAAAAAACGGGTTTCCTTGGTGTCGATATTGTTCTTGCATCGAAAACTAAATTTTTTCACTAAGTCATTCAATTTTATTTTTTCGACATATCGGTGCTATCCTCGAAGGAGTTGATGCTGTCTTTTCTGAATGTGCCTCGTCTCTTCTAAACTGCACGCACCACCACCGCTCACCGTCGCCGGACGCCCACCACCTGTCGTCCGCCCACGCGACCAACTCTCCCAGGCTACGTCGGTCGCCGCCGAAACAAACTACTCTCGCGAGGCGCTCCCAATCGCGGAATGCGACGCTCCGCAAACGCAGGCTCTCCCCAGGCCCACCCCCTCCGCTCCTCCTTCCCACCCCCTCCGCTCCTCCTTCCCGCCCCTCCGCTCCTCCTTCCCGCCCCTCGCTCCTCCTCCCCGCCCCTCCGCTCCTCCTCCCACCCTCCGCCTCCTCCTTCCCACCCCTCCGCTCCTCCTTCCCCCCTCCGCTCCTCCTCCCCCTCCGCTTCCTCCTCCCCCCTCCGCTCCTCCTCCCCTCTCCGCTCCTCCTTCCCGCCCCCTCCGCTCCTCCTTCCCGCGCCCTCCGCTCCTCCTTCCCGCCCCCTCCGCTCCTCCTTCCCCCCCCTCCGCTCCTCCTTCCCCCCTCCGCTCCTCCTTCCCGCCCCCTCCGCTCCTCCTTCTCACCCCCTCCGCTCCTCCTTCCCTCTCTCCGCTCCTCCTTCCCACCCCCTCCGCTCCTCCTTCCCGCCCCCTCCGCTCCTCCTTCCCGCCCCCTCCGCTCCTCCTTCCCGCCCCCTCCGCTCCTCCTTCCCGCCCCCTCCGCTCCTCCTTCCCGCCCCCTCCGCTCCTCCTTCCCGCCCCCTCCGCTCCTCCTTCTCACCCCCTCCGCTTCTTCTGCCCACCCCCGCCGCTCCACTCCCAGCCCGCCATTGCCGCTCTCCCCAGCCCATCCCCGCCGTTCCCCTGCCCACCACCCCCGCTCCTCTTTGCCACCCCCGCCGCTCCCCTCGGTCATCCCCCACCGCCCCGCCCACCACTCCCCCACCCCTTCCCATGCCCGCCCTCCGCTCTCCCCTGGGGCGATGAAGCGTGAGCGGATCTCATCTCTATCACGTTTTTTCCCTCAGATTCCTTGATCCATTGAGCAAATGGCTGCAATGGCCCCTTCTTTTGCTTCTGGACACTATATATAGCTTCACTATGCGCACGTTTTGTTCAGCTGTCCAAGTGCTAGTTCCGGTAGAATAATTTACTGATATTTCCGGGCACGTCAACTGCTCAGGTCATTGGTCCCGTTAGTGCTGTAAATGTTTTATCGCGGCAGGTGGCGGTGAGTGGTCAGATCTGCTAGGAGGTCAGATCCCGCGCCGAAATAGACGTCGTCTTGCCGGTGATTCCCCTCGTATATCCCCTATACTGCGATTTTTGTAGGAAGAGCTCTCAAGATAACTCAAATCCCATCTTCGCGATGGAATATGTCACGGCATTTCGCGTCTTTTCTCGGTCTTGCCGGTAGAAGTCGCATGATCGCAAGCACTGCTTCATACGGTCGCGATCGTGCGAAATCTAGCGGAACGACTGTGAATGATACGAAATGCCGTGACATATTCCATCGCGAAGATGGGATTTGAGTTATCTTGAGAGCTCTTCCTACAAAAATCGCAGTATAAAGGAGCTTCTCCCCAAATGGGACCAGCTCTAAGATCCCCACATGTGTGGTAACGTGATAAATTAACAATTTAAAAAAAATGCTAAAGAAATGTAAATTGAATCACTATTGTTTGCTGAATTAATTTTTAATGAATAAAATATAGTTATACATACACGTCTCAAAATGTTCTTTGAATTTTAACGATTCTTCTGCAAATACCCTGGTTTTCCCTGACTTTTCCAGAGCAATGATTTTTTTCCGGTTTTCAATGTTTTCCCAGAAAGCAGAAAATCAATGTCGGCAGTGAATGAATTCCACCTAGCTCTGTAGATAGTGTCGAAAATACACCACTGTCGAGACTCGAACCCTTACATCCCGCACAAAGTCGCTGCACATCTCGTTGTGGTTTTCATCCAATATCCATTTATCCATTGAGCAAATGTTGAAATGGCTCTTTGTTTTGCTTCTAAACGTAAATGTAAGTTCACTATGCGTTCGTTTTGTTTAGCTCTCCATTTGCTAGTTATGATAGAATAGTCGTGGCAAAGTGGGGTATTTTGACAGCATTAGTATAAAATCAAATCTGTAGTTCATTTACAGATGACAATCGGTTTTTATTACTCTGAAGCGAACATTTCTAAATACTGCTAACGAAGCATTGCTGGTACTTTTATTCATCAGTCAACTACTTATAGTAAAAGGGTGGATTTCGATTCAGGAAATTCAGATCAGAGATCAAGAAAACTTCTCCAAACGTCACATAGTTTTTAATTTTTTTTCACGAAAATGAATTAATCAATCCATCGTTAACACCTCAGCGATGCCCTGAGCTCCGCCTCCACTGAAATATTTTCTGAATCTGCCTCTGATTCAAACCGGTCGCTCTCGCTAAGATATGAAAATGGAAAAGTTTATTATTATGTCAGGTGGACGAATTTTTGGCTTAGGCGATAAAGGATAAATATGGCAACTGCCATATGATTTAAATGGAATCCTAATGAAACCCTAACAGATACGTTGAATAATATTCCAGAAACAAATTGATAGAAGAGTTTAAGGTCTCAATAAAGAACATAGTTACTCTACGGAAAATCAAATTCAAATAAATAGTTCAAGCTAAATTCTACATGTTGCCTCGCTTGGTACTGGTTGTTCTGTAAAACTTTGTACGTTCTGTTGTCTCCATTCTTTTGTACCTTATGGTATTGTATTATTTTGTTACTGTGTAACTGTTTTATTTGCATTTGTTGTGTTATTTATATTGTATCTTGTGCTAACTACCTATTCTATCAGAAGTTATTTGTAATGAAATTGTTTATGATAGAGCTGTGAATATACACAGCAATTAGTAATACGATAATCCTATAAGCAAATCACAGTAAACCTTTGTAGCACGAATTCGCTTAACACGAATTTCGCCGTAACACGAACAAACATTCGGTTCCGGCACGGGATTATGGTAATACGGACATTTATAATCCTCGGTTAATACGAACTTTTAAAATACGAACTACGATTATTTCGGTTTCTTGGAATTCGTGTTAACACTAGGAGGACGGCAATTTCGTTTCTACCTAGTAGGACGAACCCGTCATTTTGACGGGTACAAGTTTTTTTTAGCCAAACATCAATACAATCGCTCGGATTTGAACTGTAACTTCTGTATTGTTAAAGAATGGTTATTATTGGGCTAACAATGGATGCGTTTACCAATAGAAACACAAATAAAAGTTTACATTTTTATCTTGTGAAATTCTTGATAATTAGTAAAATTTAATTAATCAAACCCTCCAGGAGCTTCAAAGCAGAGTGCACAAGTATAAAAGATTTTTTCAGCCCACGATCCACATCCATACGTGTATTTGCGCTTGCAGATGTTCATGGACTTTTATGGCTTTTACTTCTTCCTATCTGGCAAGTCTTGCTTATATCGCTACTCCGAAGAGTGCTGGTTTCTCAGAAAAATTTTGCCTTTTTTTTGTTACATAAGGAGATGTTAGTTCTGATAATTTAAAGATATTTTCTCTCTCGTTACCTCCCTGTTCATGCATTTATGGCCGCCATATCCACAATATTTAAAAATGCGTCTCATGATCAATATTTACTTCCGAATTTCACAGTATAACAGCGCGCCATTTGATAAATTATGTCAACGAAATGTTTCGTTTCACTATACGATTGTATAATCACTGGGAAGTTTCTTGGAGCTATTTTCATCAATAGTTACAGTTTGATACAAGGTCTTAAGGATGGTGATTTTATTTACTTTTCCTCAAAGGATGACAAATATGTTAGAGAGAAAACCTAATACCGGTCAAAATGACGAGTCTTCGCTCTTTTAGTAGTATTTGAAAAGTATCCTAATTGAGATTCAGTATATATGTCTATTTTTCTTTAAATATGTAGAATATGATTAAATATTAAAAGTCACAAAGCTCTGAATTTAGAAACCACATGTATTGAGAGTTGAGAATTTTAGATAAAAAGTAGGTCACATGTCAAAATGACTGCTAGTGTTAATGAGGGTTTACTGTACTAATAAAATTGGGGGCTTTTTCTGGGGGCGAAGGCCTCCCATGGACGGACAGCAACTGCTTCTTTGGCTCGAGGCAAACGAGTCCGTCCGCGCGTGGTTCGGTGCGGGCTGCTACTGCTGCCCTTCGTCATCTCCACCGCGAATATTCGGCGGGCGGTTCGCCCGCTCGCGGCGCCGCACCCGAGGGCAGCAGCGGCGCTTTCGCTGCGAGTCCAAACGCAGGCACGCTCGGTCGATTCTGCGCTCCGCCGCCCTCCCGCCCTCTGCAATCACACGCCCTTCCGGCGCCCCGGGCCCTGCGCCGCCCCGCCCCCCTGCACCGCCCTCTCCGCCTTCGCCAGAGATACCTCGGGGCAACAGCTGTTATCGCTGCTGCGCCTCGGTCCGACGGGTCTTAGTGGTACGTTGTTAGTGATTCCGGGCGCGTCAGCTACTGAGGTCATTGGTCCCGTTAGCGCAGTGCATGTTTTTAATCGGGAGGTGGCATCTTCTCTCGCTGGATGGTAAGATTCGGCGCCGACCTACCGTCGGCTAGCGGGGTTTCCCCCAACCAGGTATCTCCCACAAGCGGGGCACGGCCACAGTCGGAACATGCTCTAAGCTCCCGACCGGGTGTGTGTGTGGTAGTGTAGTGTATGTTAGTGTACGTATAAGTAAGGGGTGAGGCTAGGACAAGGAAGAGGAGGGAACAATCGCGCGCGATCCGTGGCCCGTTTGTTAGGTACTGCTCCGGCCTGGTGTTGATCGGAGAAACCACGGAAAATTACCGATCAGAGCAGCCCGCCTCTAGAATTCTCCTCCGGACAGCGACTGAATTCGACCTTGCTGACAAGCTAGTCCAAAACTTCCTGCCACATTTTATTTGATATGTGTCTTGCAAGGACAAACCCAGTCTGGTTTGTACTCCCTTACAGCTAAGAGCACGATCCCCTCCTTGGAACCTGCTTACTGCTGCTTCGGGAGCGATGCGACGTCACGCCAAATCTCAGTAAATTTTGAGTGGCCCGCACGTATATCCTTGCAACCATTTCCAACTTTTCAAACCTTCGAAATTGTTCTGGAAGAAATGGAATACTCATTCCTGATAGGTTAAGTCCCCTCCCCACCCAGCGCCTCGTACGCAGTGAATCTCGCGACGCGATTACCCGAAGCAGAAAATTCAGATCAGCTTCAAACGCCATGAGTTGCACGCATGTGTTGTCTCTTGAACTCCGTGAGGAGGCATACGCCATGGCTCCCTATGTGAAATCACTTTTCAATTGTTCACGGCCAGCATTATTTTTAAATGAGCGGACATAATATATTAACTTGTCCACCGTCAGTTTAGTTCGAACATCTGAATGAAGCAAACGGCATGCTTTCTTACGCAATCCATTTCAAAGTCTCACTGTAAATTGTTTTGATGCCTCGTAGCGAGCATCACTTGTGCTAAGTGAAATGTATTCTGAACGTCACCCAATCACCAAATAACTGTATATAGCTTTTTTGTGCCAGTGACTTTATGTGCTTAAGAATAAACGTGTTGTTGTGAAAATACGTGTGTACATCTGATGTACAACTGGAGGCAACCCGAGACACGCACTGCCTGAATACTGCACATGTGAGTTATCTTAGGGCTTTAGGTGGTCTTGCACGAACCACAAAACCATACAGTCCACACACCTTCCTCAAAGTGCACAGCGCTGTGAACAACACTAGCTATATTATAGCACGGTTATACTCGTAGCTAGATAGGCGAGTCGAATTCAAGCCGTCTCTGAAGGAGAATTAGAGCAATCGGCTTTTCTGATCGATAGATTTCCGAGGTTTCTCCGAGTAATATCAGGCGAATGTTGGAGCAGAAACGTAACAAACGGACTTCGATCGCGCGCGGTCTTTCCCTCATCCTTCCTCTTCCTCTCACCCTTTACTGAAACACACACTCCCACGCACTACACTACCAAACATGTTGTGAGACCAGTCGGGCGCGAAGAGCTTGTCCTGACTAGTGCGGGATTCCGCTGGAGGAGGTACCTGGAGGTTGAAAACCCAGAACGTGTAGGTTGGTGCTGAATCTCATCATCCAACGTAGGAAGAATATCATCCGGGATACAACACTCACTTCATCGAAGGGACTAATGACCTTAGCAGTTGATATACCCATAATCATTAATGAATCCATCTCTTCCTCCATCTTCACCACAACCTCCACCAACGCCACCGCCACGGCCACGGGTACTGCCAGCGCCGCAGCACCCCACCGCCACTGCTACCCACCACCGCCGCCAGCACACACTACCACCGCCATCGCCGCCGTCGCCGCTGCAACCCTCACCGCCACCGCCACTCATCCACCGCCCGCCACCATCGCCACCAACACCGCCAGCGTCGCAGCTGCCGCACCCTCACTCCCACCGACATGCCCGCACCATCACCGCCCAGCACCACCGCCACCGCCAACGCCGACTCACCGCCACCACCACCGCCAACGCCGCCACCACTGCCGCCACCACCACCACTACCACCACCACCACCATCGCCGCCGCAACCCTCACTGCCACCGCTACCCACCACCGCCGCCACCAACACCCCCAGCGCCGCCCCTGCCGCACCCTCTCTGCCACCGATACACCTTCATCATCACCGCCGACCACCACCGCCACCGCCATCGCTGACACCACCGCCCCCCCCCACCGCCAATGCCGACCTCACCGACACCGATACCGCCGATCGCCATCACCACCACCGTCGTCGCCACCGCTTCCATTTCTGCTGGCGCTGCGGTCCGTCTCCTCCGCCGCAGTCGCCCGGGTGCGACCTCACCCCCTTCCCGCCCGCTGCCTCCCCCTCCCGCCGCCTGACCGCCGGCCAGCAGCCGTCTCGCTGTCACGGTGCTGTGAACGCGCTCTCCGCGGTCGCGCAGCTAACTCCGCAAAGCGCCTCCGCGCCACGCGATATCCGCTCCTCGGCGCGCCCTTATCCGTTAGCGTCAACGGGCGGCGAGCGACCGCTGGTCGTCCGCGGTCGTCACTCAGCACTTTCCACGCACGAAGCACTTGGATGAAAGGGAGGGAGACGCAAAGGAAAGAAATAAACACATCTCATGCAGGGAATTGTTTGCAAACATGCTGCGTTTTGGAGAGATAATATGTTGTACTCCAAATTCAAGTGACTTCGGGCTCATTCCTGAACTTCATAATTGTTTGATTAACATTGATGCGTTGTTTTGTGTCTCGGACAATGGAACTGCGAACTATTACCATTATTATAGCAGTTTTAAACATCTATACAAGATCGCATCTTCAGGTGAACATCGTAGAAATAGGCCTTCCACTGCATAGTGCGCACCGTATGCCAAGCATTTGGTATCAATTGTGATATTGGGCACCGTTGTCTCACAAGCTGCTGAGGAACACGGAATATACAAGGGCAAAAAACAAATATATTATTCCAGTTCTTTCAGTGCTCCAGGTATCATTTGAAATACTTTCATATTTCCGTTAAAATGGAAATTAATAATCACATTTTTATTCTAATGCTAATATTCTAACACTAATGAGGAAGACGCAGCGCGCACACAAGAGAATCCTCGAGAACTTGGTGAATAGAAAATAATACTAAGGGAGATTATGTGAATTTACATAAAATAACATGAAAACGGAATAATTTTGCAAAATATTTGAACAACATCGAATTTTGAACATTTGGCCGTGTAATATAGGTTTTACTGTATTTAATCTCGTATCCATTCTTATACTCACATTTGAGTGTGGGCAAGGGAGGAAACTTTCCTGGACGATCGATTACAACGGTGGCTTGCCAGGGGCGGCCAACAATATAATGGCTTAGACCGGGAAACAGAGTTCAAATCCCGGCCAGTGCATGTGGAATTTTATAGTGGACAAAGCGCGTTTGCGGGAGGTTTTCTCAGAGCTTCTCCCATGTCCCTGCCTGTCATTCCACCATTCATTCATCATCATTCAAATCATTTTATCATCACCCATCATTTTTTATCAAATCATTAATTTAAGGCGTGGCTGAAAAGGTTTATCTTCCGGTAATATAGATTAAAGGGATGGTTTGCCTTTACTTTCCACTGATTGAAATATGATAGAGTTGTCGCTAATAATATATGATGAAAAAGCATAAATAGTTATTCATGAGATAATAATTCAAATGAGTCGCCACAATAATATGATGTAAAATGATTTAAGTTGGATTCTAACTAATGATACATTTTTAGCACATACATCGATGTTGAAAATGTGTCAAAATCATCGATGTGTCAAAATGAAAAAAATAGGTGTTAATAATACATCGCTCAAAACCATCAATGATTTTAAACATCGATGTATTAAAGCTGATTTAGTAACTTTAAAGATTAAATTCGTGCGCAAAAAAATTTGACAGTCGTCGTGCGTATAAATGTACAATTAAAATTTAACTGAAAATTATAAATCCTTTCTCCTTGTGCAAAATAGGATGAAAGGGAAAGGAAATATTAGAACATCATGATCATCTCGGCCGAAGGATAATCTGCTCGATGAAAGTATGTACTAACCGCGTTCGCTTGGTTTCAGTACATATACGACACAACTCAATTCATACTCGTACATGGTGATTATGAGAAATTTGCATCCCAAAACAAAACTTCGAAAACGTCATAACATCGGGCACAAAACATCGATGTTAAAATACATCGGATTCAATACGGCTTTGTAGAAATACCGGAAATCGGTTTCGTAGAAATACCGATAATTTGAAAACATCGATATCGATCCCCAATTCAAACCTGCATTACCGATCACCTTTTATCAAACCAATAATTTCAGGCATAGCTTAAAAGGTTTGTCTTCTGATATTACACGTTAAAGAGATGGTAAGCCTTTATTTTCCTCTGATTGGAAGATTGTAGAGTTGGCATTAATCCCAGCTCCAACGATACCACCGGAAACTTGGTATCTAATGTTTTTGGAGGACCTCAGCTCCGAAGACATTCCTTTCAGTACGAATCTGTCCGCTGCGCAACGAACAGGGCGGGAGCTCACAAGGACTTGCGCCGTAATCCTCAGGGGTACCAACCCCGAAGGGAGGAAGGGAGGTCGTGGGCGGAAGAAGAGGGATTAGGGAGGGAACGAACATGTGCACCTTGGTTAGAGAACAAACTGCAGGGAAGACGGCGGCGCATTTAGAGGAGCACATAATGTTGCGCTGGACTTGAGGGGGAGAATCCGAGGAACTAAGGCCGAGCTTGATTGGCACACGTGAACTTACGGAGTGTGGGCAGCGGAGGTATGCGTGAGTGTGATTAGCTGCGAGGAGGTGAGTGCAAAATAAAACTAGTGGTCTTACTATATACAACCGATTTCATGCAATATGCTGCAATATAGCGTATGCTTTGACAAAGTGTTTGTGACGATTACTTAAAATTGTAATCAAACCAGTATCTTTTTTACTTTAACCTCTTCATCAAGCTGCTTGAAAAACGGCTAACAATATTTACTAACAGCTTCTGAGAACCACTTCATGTGGATAACAGACGTTTGCGGAATTCTTGCCCATTGATACTTATGACTAGGGAAAGGATTTTTATGCCCTAAAAATATTGAAATGTGCTTTTAAATATATGCAATTATGACTTAAAAATTCTGAAATATGCACTTTAATATGTCAAATAAAATTAACAATTTCTCAAACTGTGACAAACTCTTTCTAATCAATTAACGCTCACGAATAAAAAGATTCTATGAAAATGCGAAAGGATTTACAATAAATCTCTATTTTAACGAAATATGCAAAATATACTCCTACAATTACAGGAATATGTATCAAAACGAATAATTGGTCAAACATACACAAATATGCACCAACATATTAATCTAAATTGAATACAATTCTAACCAAATGTTAAGGAAATTCACTCAGTTATGCTCTGGAGCAACGGAAAAAAAATATGCAAAATCGTAGAAATCCGCTCCCTACTTATGACGTTTGTCAGAATGTAAATTTTAAAAGTTGTATTTCATCAATAACCAACATTCTACTATAATTTTGAATACAATTGCTTTATTTTGAGAGATAATTGCTCCTAGATTGGCGATATTCCTTTTCCTGTTCATGAAATAAATGTAATTACTCATCTTCGATTCTGCTTCTTCAATGAAGATGAATATCAAGCCATCCGCATCAAAAAGGTACGCTCACAATCACGCAGTGTTTAAAATGCTTCTGTGGAAATCCCAAAATAAATATCCCCTTTCTGTCAAGCCAAAGTCAAATGTACAGACCATTTCCGCAACGTCTTGAAAAATTATTGATTTGTGCACAATTGAACATCTTCCAAAATAGGGTGAGGCGTGCTGTCATTTTATTTGATCTATCAAGAGTTGTGATGTGAATTTCTAATATATATAATATATATATATAATATATATATATATATATATATATATATATATCTTAGTTTCCTCAAACTATACATTCCATTCTTTTAGAACTTATTTTCTTCAGCCACGTAACTCTCCACTGTATTTTCTTCTTGTTTGCTTAAAATACATCAAACGCAAATAGTTCCCACTAGTGGAATGAGACATTTCTACATATCAGAGTTGTGCGAAGTTGTGCGAAGTACCTCTCCCGCATGTGCGGTAGTGGCATGCATGTATGTGTTTGTGTGTGTGTGTGTTTTAAGAGAGAGGGGCAAGGATGTGAACGGAAAGATCGCGCATGGTTCGTGGCGACTTTGTGAAGGCAGGGCTCCGGCATTCGTCTGTTATTGATCGGAGAATCTAAGAAAATTACTGATCAGGACAGCGGGCTGCTAGAATTCCTCTCCAGACTGCGGCTGAATTTGACGTACAAATACTGCTAGTGCTGAAAACCCGTCACCGACTGCACCCTAGAACCTCCCGGTCAGCAACATTAAAGAGGCAAATTCGTCTGAGCCATTCAGCCGGCGAGAGCACCACAAATGGGAGCGATCGGGCCGGTCCCTGGGGCGCGAATGGGGGCGGTGGCGGGGACGGGAAGGGACAGGGTCATGGTCGGGGGCAGGAAGGGACGGGGTTGGGAACAGGCGCAGGCGGGGGTGAGGAAGAGGCAGGAGGAGACGGGGTAATGGGTTGGGACGGGAAGGGCCGGGGTTGGTGACGGGGCGCAGGCGGGGGCGGGGAAGAGGCAGGTGGGAATGGGGGCGGTGGCGGGGACGGGAAGGGTGGCGTTGGGGACGGGGAGCAGGTGGGGCGGGGACGAGGCAGGTGGGGCGGGGATAGGGTCATGGTCGGGGACGGTGTCGAGGTCATGGTTGGGGACGGCGAAGGGGGGGACGGGGCGCAGTCGGGGACGGGGACGGAGGCGTGGACGGGGAGGGGAAACGCGGCTGCTCTGGAGCGGCGAGGAGGCGGGGCCGCGGACGGAGTCGTGGTCAGCGACGGGGAAGGATCGGGGCTATGAACGGGGCAGTGGTGCTGGCAGAGGTCGGGGCAGATCATGGACGGGGTTGGGTGATGGTTGAGGACGTGAAGGGGGGATTGGGGCCGGGGGCAGGGACGCAACGAGTCGCCTGTTTTCCGCCGCCATGACGGGGGACGCGCGCATTAAAATCCGCTTCCTGTTAATGAAGCGCTCTGCCAACGCGGTGCGGGCGGCGCAACGCCGTCATGTGACATTGATCGGTAGCGAGTTGCGAACACAGGATTGATAAAGCGCCCTCGACCACCCGCGCCTCTCTTCCGGATCCTAATGGGGACAGGAGGGGACGCGAAGGGGCGGGGCGGGGCGGGCGCTGGCGAAGGGGAGGCAGCAAGAACGGTTGTGTGGCAAGCAGATATCCCGCTACGGGATTACGCAGGTTTGCAGATTGTGTGGCATTTCGATATTTTGCGGGTCTTAGCATCGGGTGACGCAGGAGAATGAGCAAAAAACGAGAATGACTGAATGGGTTGTGCGAACATTGTAGTTGAGAGCACACCAATGTAATGCGCTTGAAGTTCCGTCGATGTGCTATGTGCAGCAGTAAAATATTAGTAAATATTGAGCAGCAATAAAACAAAGATTACAAATTACTTTCTTACTAAGAATGAATTTTACTGGCCAAATATTTATTTTCATGGTTGGAGTACACTTCGATAGGCAACGCTTACACTGAAAAAAGTTCTTATTGTATAAATGTTTAAGATATTAAAATTTCACGAAGGCGTGATGAACATTGAAATACTCTTCTTTCAAAGCAATTTTTATTTAATACAAGAAACCTCATAGAAATATGTTTTTGGTATTTTCCTGAAATGCTGGACAAATTCAGGAAATTACATTCATATCTTACGTTTAAGAACACTTAAGAACACTGTACAAAAAAGTGCTAACATGTCGAAACACTAATTATTGAATTCTTAGTTAAAGAATGTTGAGCTCTTTAATAGTTAAACTCATGAATACAGGTATACGACTTGGCGGGAGAGTTGTGCCATGTCAAAACTCCACGTACACGTGTCAATTAATAGACTAACTTGAGTGGAAGAGCAATGCGTTATGTGTGCGTTAGGTTTAGGTGTTTATATACGTGTGCAAGCTTGCACAATAATCATTTTGATAAACATCGTCTAATTCAACAATTCTTTTCTGTGATTTTGTGCGATTGTAAATATAGTGAACCATTCTTACTTATGTATTACCAACTAATAATTAGTTTTGTAATAATCCATGTCTTCTCAATTTATTATGCGGCCTCTCCAATAAATTCAAAATCAATTATTTGATTGAAACAAGGTTTAACCACTATTTAGAAACCAGGCTTCGAGTTTATCTGTCGAAATACGAGTGTTTCTGTTGAAAAATTGCTATTTTTGCTGCACCACTGCATTACATTCTCTTTACTACGTATGCATTAAAGCGAGAAAGTAAAAATTAATAACATACCTACCAAATAAGTTATATTCTGTATGTACCCACACGTTCAAAATGTCTCAGTTCTTTTTTAAGTTTATCAGTAAATTACAAAAGAATGTAGTCAGCAATGAGTTTAATCCTATCACCACTGTACCACACTACCATCTACGAGTATCATCAGAGAAAAAAGAAAAAGAATTAAGAACTTTCACGTATTTTGTTGTACAGACGAAATTACTCGATACCATTTACCGGTTGAGTTTGCTCAGAGCCAACATTGCCATTTTATCTACAGGCACTATGACGGGAAGGTCCTAGTGTTCGAGTCCAGATAGTGGCGGATTTTCGACGCTATCCATATTCCGAATTCAGCAGCTCTCTGGAGGAGAATTCTAGCGATTCACTGTTCTGGTCGGTAGTTTTCCGTGGTTTCTCCGATTTTCTGACCAGGTGAATGCCGGAGCAGTGCTCTACCAAAGGGGACACGGAGCACACGCGATCTTTCCTTCCCCTTCCTTTTCCTACCCTAACCCCTTACTTACACCATGTGCTCTCACATGCACTTCACTACCACACTTGTTGGGAGACCAGTCGGAAGCTTAGAGATTGTCCGGGCTGGGGCCGTGCCCCACTGCTGGGAGATACCTAGTTGAGGAAAAAACTTTCAAACGACGTTTACCCCCTCGCGTCAGATCTCACTAATCAGCAGGGAAGGAACGTGACCATCTCCCGGAATAAAACTACGAAATGACCATAGTACCATGTAGTTGGCGTGCTGGGAAACACAATCACTCAATCAGTCAATCAAACCCATCGATATCATATGGGAGTCGTGAATAAAGCAATTCCACATTGTCGGTTTCTTCTCTTCAACTTTGCAAACAGATGCAAGGGGGAAGGCGTAGCAGTAGCGCGATCGACCAGCGCATCGACGCATCCAGGACTTTTGTGAAAATTATACCCTGCGATCACTGCTGTGCGCGAACCGGCCTTTACGGGCCGTGTTGCATTTTATAATTCAATCGCTCAACGCGAGGACAGGGTTCTCGTTTCAGTGATACGTGGCAAATCTCACAAACCCTGCATTTGGCATGACGCACAATTTTAAATATTCATTCCTTTTTTCTTGAAATACATAAATCGCTGAGAACTGTAAGCAAAAGTCAAGTTAAGTAATGCGATTGTTCAAAGAAAACACAAATATGTGAAATAATTTTACCTACAAAACACATTTGGGTCTGGTAACATATCCAGAAAAAATTAGAGAATTGAACGAAAAATCGGACTTGTCTTACTTTTACTTTCTTGCTACCTACTACATAAGAAATGTAATCTCCAGCAAAAACCGGCGATTTTTCCACCAGAAAAATTGTCTTGTAGATCTCCAACACCATAACAGTGAACCGTTCTTGATCCTATATGTAGTAAATTACTTCCTCTAATATATAGTTTCGTCAAAATCCACGTTTTGTGATATACCGAACCGAACCGGTTTGTGATATACCGATACCGAAATATTGTTTTACTGGCAAAACGTCCATTCGTCCATCTGTCTGTGAACAACGCTAACGGGTAACCCTTATGCCACAATTCAACGAAACATTAATTTTAATACGTGCGTAATACGTAGAGAAAGTATAAGGAAATTTAATGAAAAGTTTTACCTCTTGGGACAAATATTTTAAAAGTCGTACTAGCAGTTTGCCGTCACCCTCGATGAAGAGCCGCCACAGTCCAAAGTTGCAGGCTCGTGCGCCAGCGCCCTCGCGGTTTCTCCGGGCGAGTGCGCCTGCGAGAGGCAGGGTCGCGTCCCCAATGCAGAGAAAGAGCCCAGGGTCATGCGCTGGCGCGGGCGAGGGCTTAAGCGGTTACGGTGGCGGTGACAGGGGTGGCTACGGAGACAGTGTCACTGGTGGAGACAGTGACAGTGCGAAGACGGTGATAAAACTATGGCGGTGACTGTGACAGAGTCAATCAGGGTGTCGGAGACGACAAATACGGTGAGTGAGATTGAGACGGAGCGACTGAAGATGGCAGGGACCGAGACGGCGACTGACGACGGGGGGGATTAACGACGACGGGGACGGGATTCACGACGACGGGGACGGAGGGAAAGACTGTGACCGAGCAGTCCGAGAGAGAAACGGAGAAAGTGAAGGACACGATGACGGAGACGATGCATATGCGATGGCGGAGACGATGACGAAGATATTGACGGAGTCGATCACGGAGACGATGACGGAGACGATGGCGGAGTCGATCACGGAGGCGATGGCGGAGACGATGGTGGAGACCGATGACGGAGACGATGACGGAGACGATGGCGGAGACGATGACGGAGACGATGACGGAGACGATGACGGAGACGATGGCGGAGACGATGACGGAGACGATGACGGAGACGATGACGGAGACGATGAGGGAGACGATGGCGGAGACGATGAGGGAGACGATGGCGGAGACGATGACGTAGTCGACCACGGAGGCGATGGCGGAGTCTATGAGGGAGACGTTCCTCCACCGTGAAGAAGACGCGTTCAGTGGTGGCGGCGTCAGAGGTTCAGGAAGAGGCAGAGAAGAAGGTGGAGGCGGTGTCGGACGGAGGATGCGGAAGCGGATTCGATGGCAGTGAGGGGGGTGGAGGCGCGGGCGATGTCACTGAGACGCAGGGGTTGATGCACCCGCCGGGCAAGAAAGGGCACGCCCTATCTGCGATTACAACTTCTGCAAACTTAGCAGCTGGTGCTTTAGCAGGGGGAAAGGCTGTCGTTGTGCAATTACAGGCTACGAGCTTTGATGACGTCATTATTGAGTTGCAGGACCATTTGTCGGATCAAAAAATGTATTCTTCTGCGTTGCACCTCACATTTAATGTGAATGATACCGTGCTTTTAATAATAACAAGTATCGATGAGGTAAACAGGAGTATACAATATATAAAGTAAGTAGTCCAAGGCTAGTAAACAAAAATTCTTTACTTAAAATGCGTAATCAAAGAAAAGTGATATTTTCATTAGTAGTTCGTGTAGTCGAAGAATGGATCTGTGAAGAATTCTGCGATAGAGTATTTTATTTTCTAAAATAGTATTTATTATATCGCTTTCTACTTTCTTGTCCTTTTCTTTTATTCCAAATAATGAATCAATATATATATATATATATATATATATATTGACTATATATATATATATATATATATATATATATATAGTCCTATTATATCCACGTTTTCGTCGAATTGCTTACAAAACAGAAAAAAAAGAACTAATAAAATGTTTCTTAAAAGGGGGTTCTGTCGGACGCATTCCTAACAGTTACTCTACAGTCCTTAATCTTACTAACCGTGGATTTTGAAAGAATGGCAATCGTCCATCCTACGAAAACACCGTTACTGGGAAACAAAAGCTATGTATGCAAAGTATCTCTCAATCCAGTGTGCGAGTTATGTCCAGAAAAAATACATCAACAAGTAATTAACAATAATGTTTAATCACTTCTTACAAGCCAATTTCCAAATCGTGCAATGCTCACAACCGTGTACAGCAGATGATGTCCAAGAAAACAAGTACGGTGGTCGTCGCCAGGATATTTACCAGTACAATCCAAAGTAGCCAAAATCCAATTAGATTCAACAAAATAACGAGGCACGCTCAGCGAAGGCACGATCACAATAACAGACGCTTATAACACGGAGCTCTATCTCAAGACAATAACGCTGCTCCTTCGCTTGACGCTCCTTATATACTCTGGCTTACTCACCAACAGAGACTCGCTCCTGCCTCCGGTTTCGGTGACTGCTTTTGTCGCCACTAAAGCTACGTCGCGCACACAGCCCGGCTGGAAGAGCGCCCAATTTGAATCACTATAACCATTACACGTGTCATTGCGTTTTTATTACGCTTTTGCGCAAAAACGTTAAATTTGTCACGACGGACCATACTGTTAATTTATGACAAATTTGGTAGTTTAAAAAACAAGGTGATTCTGTAATTTGAAAGAGAAATGTTAATGTTAAGCGGATGTGAGAAAATGTCAAAGTACAGATAATAAATGAACCTCCCCGGGATATTTAGTCACTACGTCTTAGAACTAACCTCAGAATGAAATATGCACGTACCCATATCTAGTTTGAGGTTCACCTAGTTTATTGAGGGAGCGTTTGACATTCAGAAGCATCAACTAATATCTATCGCAGTTCTAGGAGGCAAACACAGCATTGCTTAACTTCTACTATTCAAATACATAGAAGTTTTAATTGCTGAGTAATGAGGAGTAGAGTTGGGAAGTTCGGAGGAACCGAAGAGGGAAGAAGATAGAAACAGCGATAGGAGAGGTAGACACGGAGGACGTCGACAAATTAGTGATTGCGATGAAAAGAGCGGCTAGGAAAGGCCATCTCTGGGAGGTCATTAGTTAAGTTTGGAACTGTGGCTGAAATCGAGGCATGAGAGTTTAAATGAGTAGTGAAGGAAAGCTAGAAAAGGTAAGTTTCATGGGGCAGAAGAAATTTGAAATGCAAGCAAGACAAGATGGTTGGGTGAGGAAATGATGAAGCTGGCAAGTGAAAAATAGCGAAATGAGCAAGATTCCTATTCAGTTTAATATGAATACCTCGAATAAGTAATTAATGTCTAAAAGCCGGGATTCGGAAACACTCACCACAACATAGGTCCCAGGAATTTTTGACTCCTAGCTTCGTTTTCAAAAACCGACACTAGAAGATTCTCCGTCATTTGATCCTCAAATTGCATCATTCTCTGACTGAGCGGATATGAGGTTTGTTTTGGATGAGAATAATTGACGTCCAAAAGAGATCCCTGACTATTTGGAATGACAAGTTTCCAATTAACGTTACAGTCGTGTATATCGTAAATTGATGACAAAGTTTCGTTCGCCAGTCATCTTCCTGCCTAAAGAAGTTATTTTTATGGTGGCTATTTGACCAGAAATTGCAGCATGAGTGCGTTCTACTTGTAGCAGAAGTCATAGTGAACCTTGTACTAACAACTTATTTTGTTTCTTCCTTATAACATTCGACAGTTTCTCTGTTAAATGTTCTCTCACACAACCGCGGTTTCGTACTCATTAGTGGAAGAGAGAGAGAGAGAGAGAGAGAGAGAGAAAGAAAGACAAAGAGAGAGAAAGGGAGAGAGACAGACAAAAGAGGCGAAAGCGGAGGAAGGGTACAATAAGTCGAGGAGTACAATTGGGATATTGGTGTTTTGATTTTTCAGTTAGCATATTGCTTCCCTTTCTTTATTGACCGACACTGATTCTTCCTCATAACAGGACACAATTTCTCTACTCCTGAGAGCGACTGTTGCATATAGACACGGTCTTGTACTCGCAAGACAGACAAGCTGACTAAAAGACGGAGAGAAACGAAGAGAGAGAGAACGAGAGGGAGTGAGAAGGATGAAAGAGAGAAAGATGAAGAGAGTGAGAGGAGAGAAACGGTGAGTGAGCGAGGGAGACGAAGAGAGTGAGAGCGAGCGAAAGAGTGAGAGATAGTGAGAGCGAGCGAGAGGTGAGTGCGAGCGAGAGAGTGAGAGCGAGCGAGAGAGTGAGAGCGAGAGAGTGAGAGCGAGCTAGAGAGTGAACCGAGAGAGTGAGAGCGAGAGAGTGAGAGCGAGTGAGAGAGAGAGAGAGAGGAGAGAAGAGACGACGCAAGGATGAGGGAAGGAGAAGGGGGCCGCGAAGCGAGCACGAAGGCGGCGCGTGGGCGGGGCAGGCGGCGGAGGCCGGAGGCGCTGGGGCCACAGTCGGGGGACAGGGGCGCCGCGCCGCGCCGGCCGGGACCTTTCATTTCCTCGCCTCGCCTCGCCTCCGAGATCAGCGCTGAGCAGCTCGGCCCTAACAAAACAACCGCCCTCCGGCGTCAGCGCGCGCGCCCTCGCCCGTGCCCTCGCCCTCGGCCGCCGCCCACGGCCTCCAACGAGTCGCCCGCAATCCCCATCATCCGTCGCTTTCCACCGCCCGGGCGCGCCCCCCACAACCGCAGACGTCACGCTACACCCCCATCCCGCCCCGCCGCGCCCTACCCCTCGCCACCGCACCACACCGCCCCGCTGCGCCCCGCCCTTCCCCACCGCACCCCACCCCGCCCCACCGCACCATGCCCCGCCCCGCGTCTCTCCGTTGAGCTCTTCGCCACCCTGCTCCGCCTCTCACCGCCCAACCCTCCCCGCCCCATTCCGCCGCTCGCCATTCACTCACTTCGCCTCTTCCCGCTCCCTCCCCCTGCACGTCGCCCTCCGCGTTTCCACTTTCTCCATCTCACACGCGTCTACAATTCCCCGCCCTATTCGCCTCCTGCGCCGCCTCGCAATCGCCTTCGCCCCGCCTTCGCCTCAACCTTCGCCTTCTCCCCCGCCTTCGCCCCCGCCTTCGGCCCCGCTTTCGCCTCCGCCTTCGCCCCCGCCTGTCTCTCCCTCCGCCTTCCCCTTCACCTCTGCCTCCGGCTACGCCTTCATTTCTGCAACCGCCTCCACCTCTCCCTTGGTCTCCTCCTCCGCCTGCGTCTCCGCCTTCGTCTCCGCCTTTGCCTCCGCCTCCTCTTCTACCTTTGCCTCCGCTTTCGCCTTTCCCTTCACCTCTGTCTCCATCTCCGCCTTGGTCTCCGCCTTCACCTCTGCCTCCGGCTGCGCCTCCGTCTCCGCCTTCATTTCTCCCACCGCCTCCTCCTCCGCTGGTTTCGCCACCCCTTCCTCCCGCTTGGGCGGGCCGCCGCAGGTGCGCGTCGCAGTGGCCGGTCGCACGCCCCTCGCGAGTTCATCAGCAACCTGTGGCCACAGCAGCGCGCTGGCTTCGCACCCTCGCGAGCCGCGCCCACACGTCGGAATGGAATTTCAACAAGACTGGGCGCAGGTTTTGAAGGTGTCCTCGTTGCCCCACCCTTCTCTCTAACATCCCATTTCACCCCATTCAATTGTTATTCTTACAGGTACATTATCTTCCAAAGTGCGTAGGTTATTCCAGAAGTAAAGTCCGATTCAACGTAACTATCTGGATTTCGCGCGAATATTAAAACACGCATGCGCGCCGACTACCGGCATGTCTTGCGCATCAAACGCCGCCATTAACGTTGTTATTGCTGCTGTGTGCTGTTTACAGTGTCACTTCGTAATGTTTAAGACTTTCGATCGGCCCGTCGACTTGAAGTGAGGTCAGTGACTCGGTTTCTGTCAGCAAGAAACGTTTCGGCGGCAGAAATACATCGGAAGATAAGTGAAGTGAAGATAAGTGAAGTGGGGTCCTAACGTAATGAGTGACAGTAAAAGTGCGTAAGTGGGTGCGAGCTTTTAATGAAGGACGGGAAAATGTGCATCATGAACCACCTGGCCGGCCATCAGTGATCACACACGATTTGGTCAACGCCGTTGACGAAAAAATTCGTGAAGATCGACGATTTACTATTTCCAGCTTAGACTTGGAATTTCTGAACGTCAGTAGAACAACTTTGTACAGAATAAGCGTGCAATTCAGAATAAGCGATATGGGCTTTTGACGTCTGGAGTGTTATTGTTGCATTACAATGTCAGATCCCATACTGCGAAAGAAACCCAAACTCTGATCAAGTCTTTTGGATGGGAACCAATGGACCACCCACCGTACAGTCAGGACCTGGCGCCGAGCGATTTCCACTTGTTCCGCTACCTAAAGCACTTCCTTGGCGCCAAGCGCTTCGCCTACCGATGATGAAGTGAAAGACTGGTTACCCTCACAGGCGGCCGATTTCTATGACAGCGGCATTCAAAAGCTTGTTGAAATATGTGATAAATGTTTAAATAAGAATGGAAGTTATGTAGAACAATAGAGAAAGATGTAATGAATGTAAATACAACAATTGTTTTGAAAAAATATTTGATACTGTAATATACAAAATATTACAAAACAAACGCCGCGCTCTAATCTGGACGGTGAAGCGGTTACTAGGTAACGAATGTTTGTTGACGTGCAGGAGGGGGCTCTGGACTAGAGTTTGGTTGTTGACTGGCATCGTGGTGGTAGCGGCGCGAAGGTAGTCTTGAGTAATTTAAGTAGGACATCGCCGTGAATAGGGGGAATCGAATTTGGAACAATAGTGCAAGAAGTAAGTCATCAAGAGAGAAGCAGACGACTTCGGCGACGACCGGCGTGAAGAGGGATTTTCGGCGCGGAAGCCAAGGGTGCTACGAACTGCGGGGCCTCGTTTCACAACGCCAGACAATTCGGTACCGGGTTAACCAAATGCATGCTAAGAATCAATAGAATTTATATTGTTACTCTAAAATTCAAATCAATTTTTAATAAATAAAATTATTGTTGTGCCAAGTTATATGCAATTCCTCGTAATATAAATTATTTCAGACTTCCAGGCTTCTCTGTATAGAGAGCATGAGAACCAAAAAACTGAGCTAGCAAATTACATTAAGTAAAATAATTCATCATTATTTTATCACAATACTTAAAAAAAACAACGGACCTTACTTTTGGAATAACCCTCGTATATAAATTTCATTAACCACTCAAGGTTGGGCCACAAGGCTCATTTATAACAAAAATCATAATAAAAATAATACTATTAATAAACATGATAGAGATCAACCGAAGATATTATTCATGTAACTATAAAGAGAAAGAATGAACACTCCATTATCATAAAGTGGTTCTAAATATTTCTGAAGATGATACACTTCGCTTTGTCAGGAAAACTACTATTACAAAGATAAAGGTTTTTCTCTTAATGAAATGTGTTCGTCAAAAATAGGTAATCAAATAATGTCATGTTCAATTTTTCAAAAATATATGTAGATTTGCGGTCAAATTAAGGCAATATTCATTTTCTTTAAATTATTTTTTCTTAAAAATGGCACAATTTTATTTAAATTTGGACCTTGTCGTAAAAGACGCTTAAGAGATTGTTGCAGGTCTCATGTTCGTTAAAATCCCCGATTTTTCGAAAATTGAAAAAAAAATGTACGACGTCTTCTTACAATTACACTTGTGAAGATATTTTTTAAAAATGAAATGGGTTCATCAAAAACAGGCCTCCAAATAAAGTCATGTTGAATTTTTCGACAATATGAGTATTGTTTGTGGAATTTGGCGTCTAACATAGTCACCCGCTTTGAGTTTCTAGCGCTGCATGATCATAATTTGAGAGGTCCTTCAAGGCAGTTGGACAAGAAAGTTAGAATTTGTACAATATTTCACATTTCTTTGTTCGTTCTTATATGTGAACTTTTGTTATACGTTTTCAAATTAATCCTTTAAAAATTACTTAAAACCTATTTGATAATCCATATTATTTCTCGGTGTTGCGAGGAATGTATTTGCATTCTTAATTTATTGATGTATCCTCTTTCACGCAATCCGCAAATCTTAATTGAAATTAGTTCAATTAGATTTTTTTCTCTTAAAAACACGATTTAAATGTAATATGAAAGAAAAGTTGGTAGCCTTCATGAAATAAAGAGATTGGAATGCGACAATAGCATTTCATCCCGCGAGAAGGCAGCAGTAGTTCTGTGAAGTACGTCTCCTTTTTGGGGTAGGATTTAGCTATATGAAATGCAGTGACAGTGTTCTCGCCGATCTGGAAGGCGGAGGGGGGCCAGAGCGTGTGCCGACTCAGCGACTCGGTTTGAATAGTCGCGGATTCGAGTCCCGCCCTGGGCATGGTTGTTTGTCCCTTGTCTTTTCATGTATGCAGTGTTTCATGAATGTGCGTTGTCTCGGAAGGCCTTTTGAGACTGTTGACCAAAGACAGAGGATCTTTGCAAATAATTTTGTAATGAGTTTTACAAAAAATGACTGATATATGTTAATTCGGAGAGAAATTGCATTATAAGTTGAAGTACCCATTTCTAAGGGCGAGAGAGAAAGTGCTGTTTTATCTCCACCACTTCGTAATGCTGTACTGTTATATCAACTTAAGTTTGGGGTCTGTTATTTGCTGTTTATTGGCCTAATGACGATAAAAATTTAACCCACAACTAGTATTTTTGAACGTGAGTTTAGAGTATAGGAATAATAATGACAATGCTACGTGTCGCCATCTAATTATTATGACCAGAGCTGAACACAACGCTCATTGTCATTGAAACAGCTTTCAATTATGAGCCATTGTTCTGTTAGACAATGGGACTGACAATCGGATTTACCAGACCTCTATGTGTTAGAGCATGAGGATTTCATTGCTTACGTTACAATTGCAACATTTAAATGTACACCTCTCACTACCTTTACCACTCGTGCTTTTGATGATTCCTATTCAACGTTCAAAAATAGCGCTTATAACTGTCATCGCAACCCGTATGGATAATTCGTAAATTTGTTAACGCTGTTAATTGACTGACTTGCACATCCCAATGCATAACTTGCCACTGTCATGGTAAAGATGACCAATATCAAATCAATATCCTCATCAAAAACGACTTCTTTGCATTCCTTCGTTATCAGTTTGAAAATCAATGCCAATATGATGACTGCCAACTATATTTCCATAATAGGTTGGTGTCTTGTAAAATAATATCGTAGTCAGACAAAGCTAAACTAGTGGTGCTACAGGATGGCTCAGACTTTCTCGTACTAGTTTAGAATTATGGTCTTGCCCCAACCTCTTGCCAGCTGCCATCTCTCGCCGCCTAAGGTTCATTTTTTTTAAATGTTCTCATTTTTTTAGGTTTTCTAGTGAAAGAACCGAAATATTGCCGAAAGGAGATAAAAGAAGAGTAAAACCTCGTCATTTAAGGAAATGTTTGATAAAACTTTGGAGCCGTTTATAATAAAAGTGTGTTTAAGGTTTATTGTAAATGTGAAATTTTAAGATATTTTTACAGAAATCTTTTGAGTTCTCCAAAAACTTTATTAGAAGTCGTTTGAAACACTTCTACTCACAACGGCAGTAATATTTTTTACAAATCGCAAGAAATGTGAAATAAGTGTCTTCAAATACTTCAAAAAGATTATATTTGTGTAATTTTTGAAAAAACAAAAGAATAGAGAAAAATGACTTTTATGTCGTCCTAAACTGTGCATTTAGCACTATCCATACAAAAAGTTTGAAGAAAATATTTTGAGCAGATTTTAAAAAAATTGCGTTTCTGAAAATGTGGAATTTTGATCTTTATATCAGAAACTATCTATGACATCATTTAAAGCATACTAACCTAGTTGCGCTAAAGAATGGCACACACTTTCCCGTGTTAGGTTTCTATTTCCTTTGGTCTTGGCCACATGTATTCGGTCTTGCCGCATACATTTGCCAGTTGCCATCTACCACCCAAACTACATTTTTTGACATTTTCTTAATTTCTCGGTTTCCTAATAGTAAAACGGAAATGTTATTTTAAGAATAGTGAAGAACAGTAAAACCTTGTTCTAAATGCCAATATTCTTCAAAAAATTTGCAACCGTTTTTAAGAAAATGGAGCGCTACTGTAAATGCGAAATTTGAATCTTTTTTGCACAGAAACTTTGAGTTTTCGAAAAACTTCTTTTGAAGTCATTTAAAGCATTTTAACTAATAAATAGACTAGTGTTTACGAATTGCTGGAAATGTGCATGTTAACGAAATGAGAATCTTTTAAAAAAATTGAATTTCTGTATTTTTGAAAAAACAAAAACAATACCTGATAATGACCTTACGTCATATTGAAGAGGGCAATTACCACTATCCGTTCGACACGTTTGAAGCTAGTTTTCACAGAAAACGGTTGAGTTTTCCAGAAACTTGACATTATTTAAAGCACATGTACTCATAAATACAATAATGCGAACAAATCGCCGCTAATGTAAATATTACCAACGTGAGAGACTAGTAAAAAAAATTACATTTTTGTAATTTTTGAAAAAACAAAATTATAGAGATAAATGGCGTTTATGTCATCTCGTAAAGTACATTTATCACTATCCCTACCAAAAGTTTAAAGAAAAAGTTTGGAGACTTATTGAGAAACTTTTGATTTTGTAATTTTTTAAAATAACATATTGCTCGCAATATTGCACGAAAACTATTAAAATTTGCAAAAAAATTACATGATCTTAATGAAAGAACTCACTTTTGCAAAAAATACTGAAGAAAATATCTCTATCACCAACTCTGTAGTTGTGGGAAGACTACGAAAAAATTCAAACTTTTGCAATTTTCGAATATTCAGAGTTAACCGTGAGAATCGGACCTCATTTATAATCGTATTTTACTCTATTCGTACAAGAAATTTAAAGAAAAAATTTAGAGTCATTTTTGAGAAAATTTTGAAAGTGTCATGTAAAGCTTCATGTAAAGTACCCCTGAAATTTTGAAGAAAGTTTTTCAATATCACGGCGCCTCGAGTATATCCAGATCGACCAGGGATTATCCATTTTGTATGAAATCGTATTAATGGTTTAGGCGCTAGTGTTGTTACAGACAGACCTATGGACAACACTTGTTTTACAACTCTTTGCCATATGAGATTAAACGCTTAAAATCAGTACAAAAGTTTAAGTCTCAAGTAAAATCTTTTCTGCTGCTTAGCTGGTTCTACACAATTTGATACTATCTTGAGCATAAAAAAGGAAAGTAATAGTTAATTTAAAAATGTATTATTTACCATATTTACTGTATAATTCTAAATAACCTGTAACAACAGATTCTGGGTCATCTCGATCAGGTTTTTCGTCCAGTTTCCCTGATCCTTTGAGCAGATGCTGAGATGGCCCCTTGAGTTGCTTCTGGACATCAATGTAACTTCATTATCTGTGCAAGTCTTCTAGAATTCAGTGGGAATATATAGTTATTGAAATTATTCATCTCCTTATTGTCACCGCAGAAAGTATTATTTCTTCACGAAGGATATGATGAGGGATAAGAGCCCATACTATAGCTGATATACCCTTGAAAATACAAGATGTAGATTTTATTACATCGGAGCGAATGTTTTGTTAACAATTCTTGCCAAAAACGCTCATTTCTTTCTGTATTTGAAATTCGACAAGTATATGGCTTATGGTAGGGATCACAGAATTATGAAAACGTGCACAGAATTCACTTCTCCCTGTAGCACACCACACTAGTTATTAACTATTTTTGGACGTAACATTCATAAATAAATAAAATTATCCGACTTTCCAATCAGCAAAGATTCTTCAATGTTATAATAATTTTTGCAAAACAGTAATTTGCCTTTTTTTAAATCCAACAATGCTGGATGAAAATTCAGTAAATAAAATGTGTGTGAATTTAAAATAGTTATTACATTAAAATATAAGTTATTACTTTAGGAAATTATACAGGAGTAAAATCTCGTCCTATATCGGAAATTTCCTTGAAAAAGTTTAGAGACTTTTTAAGAATATGTTTAAGCGTTACTGTAAATGCGAAATTTCAAACTCTTTTGACCAAAAAGCTTTCGAATTTTTTTTGTTCAAACTTGCCTCATTCTTGCCCCGTTGTGGGTCCAGACTATGACAAGTTCACTTCTGCATAATTTCTTTTATACATCATTAAAAGCATTATGTATTTCAACAACAAATATATGGAAATTTTTACAAAGAATCGTTCGAGAAATACGAGAAAGTAATATGTTAAGTTATTACACCCAACCACAAAAAATGTAGTTTTCATATACAATCACGGAGAGTCTAATAAGGGAAGTGGGGATAATGAGAATCACTTTCTTGTTTTTTCATTATACCAATTGCTCCTATGAACAAGTATGTGCTGTTATATCTCACACTGTTTATTAACCTTTATGTTTTTATCACAAAAAAATAATAAAAAATGCATTAAAACCCTCTCGAATATCTAATTTAAGAAAAAAGTTGTATTTGACTTCATTACTCCCACATGTGGGTAATGGAAATCAGGATGTTGTTAATAAGAGTCACTAAAGCAATATGAAGCAAATTGAAAACATTAGTACTTCAAACAGTATTTACTTTGTTTACAATATTTGTGGGCGTCTAATGTGATGTGACTAAATTCAACTCCAAGGTCGTAACTCCATAAAGGATATTTGCAATCTTCTTTGGTGTACAGTAGTTTAATTCTGATAATATTTTTGCATCCCAATCGAAATGGATCCACACTGAAAAGTTTGCACCTCTTCTGTAGCGTGCTAAATGAAATGCGACCATGGACTCGGGCAGTCTGCGGAAGCATGCACCTCGAATGGTTGCTTTAATTGCTGTAGCCAACTGTGCTGATTATCACTTTCCTTCAGTGGCCGTTCGTTTGCAATCTGCAATCGGCATCTGCTAACATGCAAACTCATTCAGATCAATAAATTAGTTTGTTTGGGACTGCGGCAGTCACGCTGCAGGTAAATGAGAATCATTTACAACCATTACCCCACGAGCACATTTTTATTACAACTATTCATAAAAATGTATAGAATATTTTAAAATTGCTCGTAATAGGTTTCAAATTATTTGCTGAAGAACTAACCTTCCAACAAATTTTAATTCTTTCAGATATCTCAATGTACACGTGGGTATGAACTTATTTTCTAATTGCGCTTTGTAACATCAACCACTTGCTTTCCTGGCATGAACGTGATAATCAATATAATGTTTCTTTGGCTGTGACAATCAACTGGCTATAGTTATCATGATAGAAGAACATGTTTAAGCCTTTCAATTTGGTTTCTTTAAAATATTTATCGATAATTTACTGCTGAATCCCATTATCCCGTGATCCCCATTATCCCCACTTTCCCTATTAAACAGGTTTTCCCACGATCAAGCAAACTATAATATTCTGACATTTAAAGAAAAAATATTTATTTAAAATATATAATCACACTGAATAATCTTATAAAGCAAATAAATATTGTAGATACATTTACATTCATCTTTTGTTGATGCAAAACATCACGCGCAGTAAAACTTGGATCCACGGAAAATAGCACTTCGAAGTCCACTGCGTCAATTTTAGTTTTCTATCAACCTTCTAAATTTTCTCTTCACACTTGCTTTACTTCCCACGCAAAATGGTTGGTAGCACAACTCACAGAAATATATACACTTTTTTGCAAAGGTCTTTTCCAGACGGAGCTGGAGAACTACGAAGTCTTTGCAAAATTCACATCTCACACATGCAATGAGGCAGTTGTTTTCTAACTCTGTTTCAGTTGAATTTGAAACATTACAGAATGCTCCACAAATTAGAAATATAAGAGCTTCAAGAAACAAACAATACTTCATCATCGCTGTAAATGAAATTTCACTTCTAGCAACTGCTTTAAAGTAAGAATTAGGTCAAAATATTATTAAGAAAATTTATACATGTATCAGTTTTCATGTGTTGTAGAAAAAGGCTATAACAAAGGAAGCATTTTTCAGTGCCACCTATAACATGAACTTACTAATTAGGTGGTATAGATTTATCATAAGTAATATCACAGCACTTCGAGTGATATTTACTGTGACGATTTCACGATTAAACACATTACATGATTTGAAAGATAATTTAAATCACAGGAATTACGCAAAAGAGAAATGTTACTTAAAACTACAACCATAAAATGAAAAACTTTCATTCAGCTCCGACTTATCACTGCCTCCTAGAATAACTAATAATCAAGTAACATTTGATTAACAGTTTAATGCAGAAAATGATTTCAATTTTATGGCAATAAAACTTTCAAAAAACAATTATAACAAGGCTACTTACCAGAACATTTATTAAAGCACAATTATTTAAGTCTAGGAAGTTATTCTTCAAGTAAATCTTGGTCTTCCGTAAAAGTATTTGAAATGGAAGATGTACAAGATGAATTAGCAGCGGAATCAATTTCGAATGGATTGAACACACTTGTGTATTCATTAGAGTAATTTCCTGAATAATATTGGTTGTAACGTTCCACATAGTTTTGATAGCATATTCTTTATACACTTTACCACATAATCTTCGTATATTAATTGTCTAAAATATGTGTAATTTCTTCATTTGTAGTTTGTGCTGTCAATTTATATTTTCTTTCTTCACAAAATCCTTGAAATTACTTCCACACGCTTTCTCTGTTCCTTTCGCTGTTTTTCGGTACTGAATTTTTAATAACGGATTCTATTTCAGAATTTTGAACTTTACCAAAACGATACATTTTAATATTATTATGATGCGCACAAGCTATTTCGGACCTGAAACAATTGCCATCGTTATCTTAACTAGTGTGCTACAGAATTGTCACAGACTTTCCCGTATTAGTTTTCTATTTCCTTGCGTCTTCGCTAGCTATTCGGAATTGCCACATAATCTTTCTTGCCAGGTGCCATCTATCACCGCCAAAAGTATATTTAGATAGATATAGATATTTAGATATTTAGATATAGATATTTATTTGTCAAAAACGTGTGGGGAAAGAAATTTATCTGCGCACATTTTCTTGAGGGCCAGAATTTTATTTTAAAAAAAAACAAACCAAAAAATGAATTTAGAAAATAATTATTTTAGAGAATAAAGATATTTGAAAAATGTTTTTTCCCGAGTTATAGAAAATCAATTTCAACTGTAAATGAACTACAAGCAAAAGGAGGTGCTCAACAAAACCGTGCGCACAGTGAAGCTACATTTACGTCCAGAAGCAAAACAAGGGGCCATCTCAGCATTTGCTCAATGGATCAGGGAACTGGACAAAACCTGATCGAGATGGGGGTCATTGACCCGGAAGCTGAAGTACATTACTTGTTACAGGCGTATTAAATATTTTTTTAAATGTATACAATGCAAACATAAACTAATTCATTATATATCTTTGTTTTGTTACATTAACATTATTTTTCTTTTTCACGATCAGTATAGTCTCTAATTGTATAGAAACAGTTTTGCAGCAGAAAAGATTTTACTTTTAACTTAAATTTGTGTACCGACTTTAATTGTTTAATGTCATCTGGCAATGCGTTTGTAAAGTAATTTTTTTTTGCAATTTTCTTAATTTTTCTCTCAGGCGTTTGATTGTGTCTGGCATCAAGTTTTACTATTCAAACTACGGAAACAGAACTCCTAATACTTTAATATAATATATAGAGTCATTTCCATTCTCTACCAAATTGAATAGTCAAATTTCAGGCCCTCAATAATCCATGAAGGGTCCCTCAATGCTTCCCGCGTATTGTTTGACTCATTCATAGCAGATATCAGCGTTCGAGACAATCAGACAACGGCATTTGATGCTGACACAGCAATCTACTCATCGGACTCGCAGCTTCCAATAGCCATAGACCCCCTTCAAGATGCACATCACGCTTTTCAGATCTTCACGAAGACTGCAGGTTAATTTGAATCCTTCCAAATGGGAAGCTAAGATATTTACGCTACGGTGCATCAACAATCCCCCTCATATACACATTACAATAACAAAAAGGTTCTTGGAATCCTCCAAATAAACCAATAAAATATCCTTGACACTAGACTAACATGGAATCTGAGTATTTTGAATACATGCAGATAATAAGGCACAGGTCATACTCCTCAACTCTACTCTTTAATAAGCAAGAAGTTGGCTCTTTACAAAATCTCTCACTTTTACTTGACAAAATTGCTATTTCTTCCTCTACTAACTAATGCATGTCCTATTAGGAGAGGAACTTCTTCGCGTCAAAAAGGGGCCAAACCTTTCAAAATAAAATCATTCACCCTGCCGTCAGAGCGCCGTGGTACTTTTTCAACAAATAACTCCACAGAGCGTTTGGATATTCCCACAATTCAACATTGGGGAATGATAAAACGTTGTGTTACACATCTGCCAAACAAATTCTTTATTCCGTATCATCCATATCAGTAACTAGTATATTCAAATTGGGCTTACAGGCAGCACAGAAGAATCCAATGTAGGTTCTCGAAAAACCCTCCGTAAAAGAAACACTCATATTCTTTACCTACTTTTGTAACATTTGTTACTTGAAAATATAATCTACTCCCCCATTCTCTCATTCCCATTTCATATAAATTACTATGATTATTTGAGGTTTCTAATGGGAGCGTCTTCGCAAACGAAAACACTTTGCTGTGGATTCCATCTCTGTCCAACGTCGTAAAGCTCTTGCTTCGCAGTGCGAGAAAATGTTAAATTAAAAAAATTGACTCTTTAGTTCATAGACTCTTGAAACTTTTCTCTATCGCTAATATCCTCTCCCATTTCTCTTCTTTTTCTTTTAATATCCTGTCCCATTATGGCAACGACATCGATATTTTCAAAAACAACGCCTTATCATGAACCATAACAGCTTTAAGCGTCAAAACAGCTGCCAGTTTGCTCCATCCGCTCCTCATCTTTCTTTATTTCATTCCCCTCTGTTCCCTCACTCTGTTCCGCCCGTATCTTATTCAACCCAGCATTGTCCCCCTCTTCATTCTTTCTGTCTCTGGTCTCCTTTCCATGTACGGCTGGTCTAAGATTTCATCTTCTTCGTATTTCGACGACTTTTATTATTTATCGATTATTTCTTCCCATATTTCTCAATATCACTGTGGTTTCTTTCCATTTATCTGCATCTCCTCCATCTCTTCAACTCTATTTTTCGCATATCTCTCAACAATCTCCCATCTAGCTCACATTTGCTTCATCAATCTCCAATCTCACTTTCGTCCGGGCTTTTCTCTCTTCTCTCTCTCTCACTCTCTCCCTCTCCCCACACACACACACACACACACACACACACAACCACACTCACCACACACACAAACACATATTTTTATCTTCCTTATCTTATACTCATCTGTTCCCTTATTCTCTCTCTCTTCACACTCTAGCCGACGTTTTCAACACATCCAGCACGAGGTTATTACGTCATCGCCCCCAGCCTCACCGCCGCGTTAGCGTCGGTCTACATAACCTCACTCTTTGGCGAGGCGGCCTGCGTCTTCAATTCCAGCGCCGTCCTCGGAGCACCTTTTATTATTTATCTGCAGCTTCCTCTTATCTTTGCCATCGCCCCCCTCGGCGGAGGCGAAACGCCCCTCGCCGGCGCCCGCAATCTCCCCGCTGGCGGGCGGGCGGCCGCGCTGTGCCTGGGGCGGAGCGCGAGGCGTGGGGCGCGGGGAGCGCGGGGGGGGCGGCCGCGGCCTGCGTTGATCCGCGTCCCTAAAGAATGACGCAGCGGCGGCGGTGGCGCGGGCCGTGGGGGGGTGGGGTGTTGGCGGTGGGGGAGGCCGAGACGAAACGAGGCGGAGCGGTAGCGGGGACGGAGTGGGGTGATGTGGGGGTGTTGTGGCAGTGGAGTGGCGGTGGTGGCGGTGGCGTTGGCGGAGGTGTGAGGTGTCAGTGACGGGGGAGGCGGAGGCGAGCCGAGACGAAAACGAGGCGGAGGCGGGAGTGAGGACGGGATGGGAGTGATGAGGGGGTTGTTGTGGCAGCGGAGTGGAGGTGGGCGATGTCGATGTTTTCAAAACATCAATGTTTCTACAAAAATATCGATGTTTTAAGCGTCGACGTATTGACACCGATGTATTTTGAACATCCGTGTTTTGGATTCGATGTTTTACTTTTTCAATGTTTTGTTCGTGGATGAAAGATGCCCAAAATCACAATTGTATAAAACTAGTGGTGCTACAGAATGGCAACAGACGTTCCCGTATCAGTTTGATATTTCCTTTGGTCTCGGCTAAGCTATTCGGACTGGACACATCCTCTTGCCAATGCCATCTTATCGCGCCCTAAACTATATTTTTTGACATTTCTTAATTTTTCGTTTTTTTAGGAAATATTCTTTTAATAATATAAAGAACAGTAAAATCTCGTCCTAAATGAAGAAAGTTTTTCAAAATCGCGGGGCTCGCCGTGCAACGAGATCGACCGGGAATATTCATTTGGAAGAAATCGTACTTATGCTTTAGGCGCAATGGTGGTATGCAGACTGACGGACAGACGGACGAACGGACGTTTGCTTTCAATTATTTTTTCGGAATCAAGGACTTACAAAACAGGGATTCTGGCTATATCACGTTTGCAGGATATTTTTCTTAATTTAGCAACTGTATTTATCCACTTTTTCGCTATCACGGCCCGGCAATGAATGTTTTGCTGCCGAAATTCGCCGTTTTTTTTCGCGCAGCATTACATAACTTTCCCTGTACTAAGAATATTATAGCGTATATATGTATGTATACGGGAAAAGTAAAACGAGAAACAATGAGTGATGATACCTGTATCTGTCTGTGTATGATCTAACGAACGCGGTTTGGTCTATCTTCATAGAGCAGACTATCACCCTTGCTCGATATGATACTGATGGTCTGGTATTTCCTTCGTCTTGCTCTGTATTTCGCACATCAAGAGACGTATAACATTGTTTTCACTTAGTTTTGAAATGCAAATAATTAAGCACGGCAATTGTCATATGAAATTTTCTTACGTAGAATTTAATGATAAGGTACTAAACCAACTTCAAAACTTGTTCGACAACATCGATGTTTAAAAACATCGATGGTTTTTGGATGATTATTTACAAGCATGTTAGAGAGTTTTTGCACCCTCGAACGTGAAGCACACTATCGACCTTCTGCGCATGCGCAGATGCACTAAGTGATGCGAAAACTTGAACTTCGCATGAGCAGAAGATCGATAGTGCTTACCGTTCGAGGTGGCAAAAACTCCCTGTTTTGATTTTGAACATCGATGTTTTCTTGTCGATGTCGCATTTTCGAATGTTAGGGGTGACAGAGAGGGACATAGCGATGGTAGAGAAGGAGAGGGTGATGGCGGCATGTCGGCGGCCCCGGGAGGTAAGGCGGTGTAAAAGCCGCGAGTCCCCCGTCGGTGGCGAGGGCTGTTGGAGCGTGGGGGCGGGGGCGGGGGCGGGGGGCGGGGGGCGGGGGGCGCGGGGGCGGGTTGCGGGTGCGCGGAGCGTGGGGCTCTGACGCGGGGCGTGGGGTGTGGGGCGTGGGGCGCGGGGCGCGGGGCGCGGGGGCGGGGGCGCGGGTACGGGGCGCGGGGATGGGGCTCGGGGCGCGGGGGCGGGGCGCGGGGGCGGGAACGCGGGGCGCGATGGCGGGCGCGGAGACGGGCGCGGGGCGGGGCAGGGCGCAGGGCGCGGGGCGCGGGGGTGGGGCGCGGGGAGCGGAGGCGGGGCGCGGGGCGCGGGGCGGGGGGCGCGAGGCGCGGAGCGCAGGACGCGGTGGAGGGGCGCGGGGCGCGGGGGTGGGGCGCGGAGGCGGGGAGACGGATCGGGCGCTGGGGTCGGGGCGCGGTGCGATGGGCGGGTGCCGCAGGGGCGCGGGGCGCGTGGGCGGGGCGTGTGCCGCCGCGGGAGGTGCTCCGGAGGGCGGGCGGGCGCGCGCGCGTCACCCGGGCGACCGAGGGATCAGGGCGACGAGGGCGCCGCAGGGGCCGCGGGTAACGAGCAACAGCGCGCGTCAAAAAGCGCCGCTGTCGGGGGGGGCGGGGGGGCGACTTATGCGCCGGGGGCGGCGGCGGTGACGCCGAAGGGGCGGACGGACGCGACGCGGGTCTCTAGGGCTGCCTAGGCGGCGCGGCGGTGGAGTGCTGAGGCGGCAGAGACGGTGGGCCATGGAGGCAGCGGAGGAGGGGACGGTGGGTGGGATACGGCAGCGAGAGTGGGGGGAGGGAGGGTTGTAAGAGGCGGAGACCGGAGCATGCCGGCGGGGGAGGGTGGTGGGAAAGAAATGGCAGCGCGTCGGGAACGGTGGGCGGGGTGGCGGAGGTGGCGCGGCGGGCGGGGTGACGGGGCTTGTGTGCGGAGCAGTCGTAAGGGGGCGGGGTCGCTCCTCGCCGTCGCGCAGCCCATCCCAGCCCTAACCAAGCGGACGCCTCCTCCCCGCCGCCCCGGATCACG
>JAHLJT010008756.1:125282451-125424048 GCA_031308135.1 Acheta domesticus
AGTCACAACCACGCGAACTGAACACGTAGCAATTGTATTCACGTACAAAATAAAGGGCTCCGGCCGAGACAAATAGAAGTTTGTTTGTTCCCGAGGTTTAACTACTTTACTGCTTTACGAAAGCATACAACAAAGCAATTCTAGTGACAAATTTAACGTGCTCATAGGTGTATACTTACGCACTAAAGGGAACACATAAGTATATGAAGATACCAATTTCCTTCAAGACACATTCCTACCTAAAAATTTACATATTTGAAGAAAATTCTACCCCTGTGATTTGTTTCACCCAAATTATTAAATTGTGTACTGATATATGATTAGATAAACGATGTATATCAAATTCCACATGACAGTGTGGCACCAGCCTGTTATTAAGCAGGGGAAAACACTGAATGGGTTAATCGGTCTTCTTCAACAATTACCACAGAAAATGTACGGACCGTTTGGAACAAGACAACTAACTGTGAAAAAGAATAGTTTTTGCATAACTGTCTGAAAAATTAGAAGTCTCCGGCCACAATTTGAGCCTAAGTGTTGTTCGACAGCCGGGCCGTTAAGAACAGAACAGGGCAACTCGAGCTACTTCGAGAAACATGTCGCCCTTAATTAGATTATTAACCCACCAAATGGCCTCCATTGACAAGTCAATGACTCAAGCGACGGACTTAGTGGGTCTCTTGCGGCGAGCGGCACTCAGTTCCAAGTACCAAGACGACATGTTCGTGGAAGGCCAGGATATTTGTGTCATCGCCCGCCTTCCTTCATCACAAAAGCGCTCCCCTTCAAACTGAAACGGAGTTCTCCGAAAGGGGCTGACGCAATCCTTATACGGAAATACGAGAATACGGATAAACGACATCAGAGAAACATCAGCGTCCTAACGCAGGTGTCTGGAAACCATTATGGTGACCGTGCAGTAGAGTAATTTGCCGCAATACAAGATCCAATTAGAACCACTGTAAAATCAGTTAATATCATCAAACTGCGCTGTCCCCCTTCTTCCCACACACACTTCGGAACACGGCACGTGTGCTTCAGAAAATACTATTTAGACGCTTCCTTTTGAAGAATGATTGGAGAGTTTTAGTGAACGCGCACAGGCACAATGTACCAGTGGCGAGTCCAGGGGGGAGGGGGCACTGGGGCTATGCACCCCCTCCCCAAGAGGCTTAGAGTTTTCAGTTTGTTACCTTCTGTTCTTGGCATGTTCGCTAGAACTGCGAAACTGTGCGCCAAAACCAAGTTTTTAGACGTCGAAGACAGCAAAATACGGTTTTACTTATTGGAACGTCTTTCGACTGGGATACTGGAAGAACATTAGAACTTCTTAACACCACACCTTTTTTTATTAAATGAATCTAAAGATAGACGAAAACAAACAACTGTGCCACTACCATGGAGTGGAGTTTTACAAGATTGTTTCCTCAACAAACCGTCTGAAGGATGCATTAACCTTCAGCAAGCATGAAGTAGTTACAGTCCGAAGGCCTGAGGAGAAGCTGCAATTTAGGATAATGGCTACTTGCATGGTTGAGAAGGTCCCGTTTCCTGCCCTTCAACCGAACTCCACCCGGCACCATTAACAGGAGGCACTCAATCTCGATCACGCCGATCCAATACAATCTCGCTTTCCAACCACTTTCACTCTTTCGGAGAAGCTGCTGCAAGGAGTCTCCAGCGTCACTTTCGACACGTGATTCTTTACTCCAGTGAGCTTTGCAGCTGACAAGTTTTCGTCCTTTTGTAGCCTTTTAGCACTTAGGATATAGTCAGTTCCTTTAACACATTTTCCGCCCAAAACGGTCGACGTCCTCTGGTCATGTTTTTCGAGACTTCCTCTTAAAGCGCTGACATTTTAAACGGACATTCAAATGAATTTCGAAAGCTTAAAACCCCCAAACAATGGTTGCCCTTTCTTCACATATAATACTCTTCCCAAAAACATTACTGATTCATAGTTATTCATTCTTCCTTTACACCAATGCTGAACTACTCATAATATAAGCAATAACTAAATAAACTAGTAAATCTAGTAATAAACTAGTAAAAGGACAGGACTTCCATACTGCGATTTATTCAAAGCTGCCTCTGGCTAGGTCATCAGCTATTACGGCGCCATTCAATCGGGACCTTATACGTCACTAAAAATGACGTCACAATGGTGGCGTTCACCTTTCCGATTGAATGACACCAAAACAGATGATTTGCGTCACACTGCAGCCTTGGAAAAATCGCAGTACTAATCGAAAGCACAGGTTCCTTCAATCGGGACATTGAAACACTTAAAAGTCAAATTCATTATCCGATTCCACTTTCATTACACAACTGCAATAGCCGCTGCAAAATTTCGCCTTCATGGCTTTACAAATAAATTGCTTGTCTTAAATATTACGGCCAAAGTGCAACCGGAAACCGACCATTAAATTGCTTAGCAGCCCGAACACGATCCCTGGGTCGGTTCCACTAGCGCCCTCTTGCTAACCCACTGCCGCTTAGACGGCGCCACCCGCGCTGGCGCGACGGAGGGCCTTTTGAGTTAGCGCACCTCCACGCCGCAAACAATCCTTGCGCGAGGTCGACCTTGAGATACGCCTACGATTCACAAAGACTCCGGCCATCCCACAATGGCCGAAGCCGAGCAAAGGGCGTCCAAAACCGTGTTGTCATCGCCGCATCTGATCAAGACTTCATTTTGGCTCAAGTCGAATGGCATATAAACATGAAATTTATTTCTCTATCGAGATTCTACTCTAGAAACATAGTATACTTATTTCCTTCGCAAATGCATTATTTTTTTCTTAAAATCGGTAATGAAAACGAGGAGTTGAGTATGTATTCATTCACGTATTCCCTTAATACACGAATTCAGCAAAAACACTGCTTCAAATTAAAGAATTTACTTATGTAACTCTAATGTAAATTAATTCCATGATGAAGTGGGCTATCGTTTGTCAGATATGGTTCATTGCACTAAAGCGTTTAGTTGCTGCAACAGAAGTAACGTGTTCTACCAAGTCCAGCATAGAAGAAATGAAAATCAAATGTTCCACCTTTCATCTGAACCTTTTCAACTAGTACTGCTCCATTTGCTCCGCTGATACGATGCGAAAAACACGAGATTGACGCTGGATGTTGCGTATCTATCACTTCTCTCCTGATAAGAAAGCTTCGGAAAGCATCGTAATACCGTTATCGAAGTCAAGTGGAACATGGCGTAATCAAGTGATGTTACATATTCTGTACCGAGATACAGAATGCTCCGATATGTACTCTTGCTGCAATTCATGTTTTCAATATAGATTAGCATATGTAACAAAAATGGACGAAAAGGTTTTCAAAAGTTTTCGAATTCAACCAAAGTGTAACTGTACAACTAAATTGGACCCGGGGATTCCGAAACTTTTTCGTTTATCGACCCCCTGAACAACATTAAGCATTCAACGCCACAAGATGTTTAGTCTTTTTTAGACGAAGGAAATTCAATCACATCAAGGGATTCATTTTCAGGTAGCAATTAAGAAAACAAGAATTGGAAGAGAGATTTTTCAAGCGTCACAAAGCGCGGTCCTACTTCCGTATTTATAGTCACAATTCTCGAGGACGACCGTCGTACCTGTTAATTCACTGACTCCCTCAGCCGCTACTGGAGGTGGAGGAGGAATGATGCGGATGATGAAGATTAGGTGTGTGTGTGTGTGTGTGTGTTTCGCTAAAAGCGGCACCCTTGGGTCAGTCAGGTCTCGCACGCGTGGGCGAAGAGGATGTTCTGTCGCGTTCGTAGCAATCGCTATACTTCGGGTTTTCTTTCTTGGAGCACGGGGATGTGTCAATAAAATGGAATATCTCACGGTATTTCGCGTCGTTCTCCGTTGTGCCGCCAGAGTCAAATGATCACCAGCACTGCTTGATACAGTCGCGATCACGAGACTCCTAGCAGCACAACCGACAACGACGCGAAATACCGTTAGATATTCCATTTTATGACACAACACCGTGCGCCAAGAAAGAAAAAAACGGAGTATAGCCGCTAGCAGCGCCCTCTCGACATCGAAGAGATTGCTTTGACACGGGCTGGCAACACAAAGGGCGAGGGAAAGAAGCTTAAGATCTCGTTTTCATAGGGTCGCTTGTGACGTAACTATTAAGAGAGCATTACTTACATATCAGAGGAGACATAACTATTAATACATTTCATTACTCAGATACAATGCTCATAGGCTAAGTCTGAGGTGATTTGGAATGGATGTCATTGAACTCGATATTACCTGCACACATTAAATAACTAGGAGATACAACAGCACGTACCTTTTCGCTTTATTTCTAACTTCTGGAATATTTGAAAATTCAGAGTTCAACCAAAAAGAGACCTACGGCACTCTTCGAGCGTATCTTGAGAAACTGATTTTTTACAATCAGCATTAACGCAAGAAGAAATTAATTCAAAAACTACTAGCTTTCTCAAATAATAGTACCTGACCTTTTTACAGAACTGTTTTAAAGCAATTTTTCTTAACGAAAAAAATTCTATTATCGATATAGTAGTTTTGCATTGTTAACTTATTGAAATTTTCGAAAATGTTCGCCGGAAATAGGGCTGGCACATCATTTTACGAAGGAGAGGGAGTAAAAATTCCCTTTTATTTTCCCGCCTTACTTGCGAAGATTAATGATGCTTAAAATAAATTCTATATAAACATTGTGGAAAACTAGGTAGTACTTATTTTCTGAGGAATTCAGCAGACAAGTGGTTAGACCTGCCCCCTTTATGCAAATGTTAGAGCAGCAAAAACACACTATCACGTGAAATTCCACAGCATTCCTCCAATTTACACACAATGAACACCTCGCCGTTATGTTGGCACCACTGCTGCGACGCGAGCGCCTGGTGAACTGCTACGCGCGTGTGTGTCCGGGAGGTGCCAACAAAAACCGTCTTGTGTGGTCCCAAGTGCCATGTGCCACGTGCCCGGCGCGACCACGCCCCCTACCGCCGCGTTCTCACGGAAATGCGAGAACGCTAACGAAGGAACATGCGCACGGGGCTTTCGCGCGGGCACTTCCTACTCGCCCAGTGCAAGTGCACCGGGCGCAAGGCCTCCTTAAAAGGCAGGAGAGTCGCCTCGCCACCAGCCGCCTAAAAGATGTGAAAGTCGGCGTCTTTTATTCACCTCTGACAGGCGGCAGTGGCTAGCTTGACCGCGAACAGCTCAGCACACACACACACAGCGGTACAGCAGAAAGCAGCACGCAAACACCACAAAACGGGTGAGGTTTCGCATAAGAAAAATCCGAGCCCGACTTTCCACTTTTATTTTCTACGAACTTCTGCGGTACCGCTCTTTCTTTCAAGCTTAAGAACTCATAATATACGTGAACGGCAAGTGTATTAATAGACTTCAATGGAAGTCAGAAACAAAAGTTTTGGGTATATTCGTCATTTCGATTTCCGACAGCTTCCAAGTTTTAGATCAGTTTCAAGTTTATTTCTCCCGATCAATGAAATATCCTAGAGGCACCTATCGCATAAGAAGAAAGCAGTTTCACTACTTCGTCTTTCGTTTTGAGAGATCACAAGAAAGTATGATGCTCAGTTTTATTAACTCTAGCAATAAACGTGACATACGTCTTGGAATTTATTAGACTTCTTACACAAAAAGTTCGTTAAATCGAATCTGGACATTTCGATACCCGCTACACGCACAATCGAAGTAAATACGGGTCTCGAAGAAAATGACGTCTTACGGAATACACGATTCAACACAAGTGTGTGAATTCTTAATGTTCCCTCTTAAAGTGAACTTAACGAAACGCGTGACCGAAACTTCGAAACTATAGTTGCTAGAAATTCTCACAGGAATCTTAATAAGCGAAATCTAATTAGGAAATAAACCGATCTCCATCAAACCATCAAGAGAACTCCCAAATCATGCGAATTTTAAGTATCACCTTCATGAACATTATGAGATTATAATGTACATCGCATAATAAGGTCTTCAAGGGCCAAAACATCTACTATTCGTGTTTGATTCTCACATGTCCTAATACGAAAGACAATATTGACAGTCAGCATCTAAAGATCGAAGAAAATTATTTTCAATTCACTTTCGAAAGAAATTAGCCTACTTGGTAACGACGCAGCAGCGATTTTTATTCTTCCTTCTCAATTTTTTTTCGAATAATATACCAATCTCGTTTCTTGCAATGCATGTACAGAGTTGGCGAAACCAATTAACGTTATGGAATCCACAACGCACCAAGTCAGAAAATGCTTTTTTAAAAGTAGTTTATACCTTCGAATAAATGAATGTCGATTTTTAATTTTTTTTGGAGGGTGGGGGTCAATACCTTTCACATACCTAAATAATTTTAACCGACGGAGTGTTCTTTAAACTAAGACAAGTAATTAGTAATTACCAAATCCCATATTTCTTCCTGCCTACAAACAGTTTGGGAGAAAAACTATAAACCATTAGGAATTTCACTTTTTGAAAAGTGTATATCTGACTGACAGGCCATGGCACCGAAGACTTTCAATCAGTTATAAAATTTGTACTTTGTATTTTTCGGAATCCACTCTTCAATTTGGCAACGCGACGTGCCGTGCCGAGCCGAGCCGCTCCGCGTGATGAGCCGGGCGAAGGCGCGGGCGCGGGCGCCGAAACGCACCGCCAAAGTCGTTAGGGGGCTCGCGTGCGCGGCTGTCGCCGGGCGCGCAACGCTGCGAGACGCGCCGTAATGAAGGAAGCGCCGCCGCACGCTCCGAGCGCGCGCAGAGGCCTGCAGATCGCCTCCTCCGCGCCCCTCGGTACACAGATCGCCTTCTGTATTATCTCAGTATACTCTCTCATTCTGAATCGGTGAAAAACTACTGATTGACAGTGACTATTCACTAATGGTGTCAGTTTTAACCCTGCCACTGACAATCAGTGAAATGAACTGAACAAATCAGTAAAATTGGGTCCACTTTTGAATCAGTGAAATTACAGTTTTGAATCAGTGAAATCTGTGACAAACTAATTGAACGTGACGACTGAACGATCAGTGAGAGATGGTGGCTCGGCACTTTTACCACTGACAACCAGTGAAATGCTGGTGCTCATTATGAAAAGGTTCGCATATTCGCTGATTGTCAGCGAAACTACCCATTTCGACTGAAGATATCAGTGACTTCGGATCTCACTGATTGAATCAGTGACAATTTCACTGATTGAATCAGTGACAATTTCACTGATTCAGATTCAGAGTAGTGCGTTTTCTAATTCTGCCCCCTCAAGCCCCCATGTCCACGATGGAATATCACCCGGCATTTCGCGTCTTTTTTCGTCACGCCGCTAGAATTCGCATTATCGCAAGCACTGCTTGATACGGTCGCGAACATGCGATATCTGGCGGCACGGCTCAGAACAAAATACAGTGACATATTCCAAGGGACGTGAAGACGGCCCTTGAGGGGCAAAGTTAGAAAAATCGCAGTGTAGCATACATTCCCTTTGCTACTCTTGTTAGCAACCACTCTTCATAAATGAGAAATCTAAAGAAAGAGAATTTCACGGAGACGTGACGAATTGTACTTTGGCTTTAAAAATGTGAAGGATTGTTTAAAAAACGCATCTAAATATTCAAGTAAAATGCAACCCGCATCGTACATCAGGATTTTTTAATCTATGTCGTCAAAAAAATCCTAAACGATGCGTTCTAGGGCCTTAAAAAGAGAAAGAGGGTGGAGGAGAGCTCTAGCACTAGTAAATAGGTATTTTTCTATACCAGCATCATAAACGACCTGTTATGTGGCAAAAAATCGTTCATAATAGGGCATTTTACGGCACAAATGATGACGTATTAGATTTTACGACACGAACGATTGCGTCATCGCACATACTGCCAATCGCAGCGAGAGAATCATAGGGGAGGGGGTAGAGGTAAACGGAACAGACGACCACTTTTCTCGCACAGATGTCAAATACTAGAGACGTCACAAGAGAGTTGTTTCCCAAAAATAAGTTTGATTCTCTCATAAATTTATAATGCGGTTATAAAAAAATAGCGAATGCAACTTGTTTATAATATTAAGCTTTACTGCACGAGTACACTTTTTCAAATCTATACGGATGCAATAAAGCGTAACACGATAAATTGCATATATTACAAATTTTTTATTGAGGTTTTTGAACAAGAAGAAAGATTTATTAGCACAATCGAGATTGTGCAAGAAGCAATAGTTTCGCTCACAAAATTTAAACTTTTGTTTTCAAACGACCTTCTGAAAATGTTTTAATTACGAATAGTTTCATCTCTATTTTTTATGACTGAAACAACACACCAGATTCGCACGCCATCGTATTGATTTCCATCGTATCGATACGCGTAGCGGTAGGTAAAATATCCTTTTCTTATACGAACATACAAAAAACATAGTAACAAAAGAGAAAACAGAAAGAGAGGGAGGGGGAGGGGTGAGAGAGGGAGGGGCGAGAGGAAAAGAAATTTTAAAGAAATTAATACATTTTTAGTTATTTAAAAAAGAAGAGTTAGCATTACTTCTTACGCTCTTTTTTAGTTACATTGTCACACAGACTTTCTCTACAAACGCAGGAATGAAGACAACTTTCTGAAGAAACCAGTTAAGATGAAAACTCATAAAATACAGAAAAAAACTCAATTCTTACGTCATTACCTTATTTTCAAAGTATTTTATTCAATAAAACATTAAATTAATTTGAAAAATACCTTTCTCGCATTTCAACTGTGAAATGTATTAATGACTTGGATGACTTGGTCTCTCCACCAATTACGAGAGGTTAATCGACAGAACCTCGCCGGCAAATGGTCCGTAACGAAGCGAACGTTTTTGCTGACAACCCAGCAATCCGCAAATGAAACAGCATGGCGACAAGTTTGTGGGCTTATGAAACAAAAGTCGAAATAACATAAGTACTTTCATTATTGTACGATCGTATTTTCTACGATAGGGGCACATTCTCAGTATTTTAAACTGAGTCACTCATCTATTTAATAGAACCAATTCCAATGAATATCAACTTATAACCTCGTGTACTTATTGTAAGAATTACAGCAAATTATTAAATCTTACTTATTCCTTATTTCATACATTTCGCTAATTCGGCGGTACGTTCTTAATAAATTCCAAAAAAACTGATGAACTGTTTTAAGTGTTTTTAAGGCAACGTAATAATATTTCAGAACAAACATGAACGTAATATACACAGCCACTATAAATGCAACTGCAGATTATTTACATCGAAGGCTTTGGGCCAAAAGAACGTTGAACAAAGGCAGGAAGGATTTTTCTCCGGCAATACATTTTTAATTTAATACCGAATAAAAGTGCGTGAAGAGTATTTTCTCCCGGTTTTAGCATACAAAGAATGAAAGGATTGGACTTCCTGATATTTACCGCACTGGAGAATTCTCCGTATGGATATTCTCGTTTAGCATAACATGGGCTTTTTCATTTCACTCACAATATACTCCATGTTCACTCTCGCTTTCGTCCCTATGAATCTTCTCCTGTTGGAATTCCTAACCGCCTCGTTTGATGTCCTATGCTCATACTTCATTTCCCCTCTTCTGGCAAAACTCCCAGATACCCTGAACCTATTCCAGCTCTATACTTTTGTTTTTCACCATATGTCTCGGACTTTCTAGCGCTATAGCAAGGGTTTTTATTTTTTATTTTTTTTAAGGTTACAATTTCTAAGTACCATAACCGGACCACATTCTTTTGAGTCATTTCAGAAATCTTAAAATTTGTATCCTCGCATTTTATAATTAATATACCAAAGAACGCATTTCGCTTTGTGGGTCTAGCCAATATTTTTAAACGTAATTTCGGATATAAAAATATCACTTTAATGGTTAAAAGATGTAGGAATGTTAAACTTGGCACGAAGTGTAACATTCATTGATGCACTTTACCCATAATAGAATTTTCCGGTACCCTTGCACTTGCCGACAGAATGAAGGCATCGCTACAACGCGCATCCTGCATGCCACTCGAGTTTTGATTGAAGGCTCCCTGAAGAGGTTTTATTAATGGCATGCGTCTTAATGCTACTACATACTTTGGCTCCTCTAAAAAAAATACTGCACCTTCGCAACCCATGAGTTATATATGAGATGCGTTAAAATAATGACAGACGTTAAAATCTCCGCAATACCAGTATTAGACGAATAAAGTTAGTTTGGTTCAACATACGTAGGTATTCCTTCGGAAAAACCCTTAAATAATTATAAGCAATGGAGTGTAAAGTATTCTCAGATAATAATTACCGATCGTCAAACCCCAAATTTCTTCCTGCCCACAGTCAGTTTGACGGTATTTCCAAAAATTACTGTTTAACTTTTTATGGCTTACAGACGCTTATAATAGTCAGAAGAAATAAGAAACAAAATACCTTTCACAACTGGAGTCGAGAGAAAACTGACGGGCTAAATGAGGCATGTCAAGGTCGTTGGCAAAGAAAATTAGCTTACTCGCGTTCGTGGGCAGTGCTTCCCGAGCAACTGGCACAGTATTTAATAGGACGGGGTTGTACAATGGCTCAGAAGTGGAGATACACCACTGCATACATGACTCATGACAATCTTTTGCAGAAATCAGTTGACAGTTTTTGCCCGAAATTGAACTATATTAATTCTCATTCCCCTTTATTAAAGTAAAAAATAAAAAGATGCATTAAATTGTATTAAACACCAGATTTCACATGTCAATTGCGAGTAAAAATAATTTTTAATCGATTACTATTTAACTTTTTAAGATTTTTGAATTATTTTGATTTTGCAATCGCGTATATTTAAGAGTGCAATAATTGTATATTTTTCTACATTCAAGTTAGGGTTTTAACAGACGAAGATTCTTGTCTGGTAAATGAGGTCCGAGGCCATATGCAAGAATCTCTGACTTGATAAATATATTTTATATGGTTGTTATATACAACAAATAAATGAATGATTCAACAAAACGAAAACAAGGAAAGAAATAGTTAAATAAAGCATAACTGAATCGAATTCAATTCAAATAAATTCCTCCTCTTGACAAAATTGTTCATATAAAGAAAATATAAATAAAATACACATGAAATAGTAGTAAAAAATAAAGAATTTAAACGATACAAATCTCAATTGCCAAATCTGATCGATCAAATCTGGCACACATACTTTAGAATGTAGCCACTATTCACCGCCCCAAGCCGCTTCAGTTTGCGCGTCTACGCTCCTCCGTGGATTTGTGGATTTGGTTGGGAAATCGGAGGGGGGCGGGAAGCTGCCTGTGCTCGTAGGAGCGTCGTGAACAAGTAGCTCGTGCGAGCGCCGTTTGGCATTCCTGGGCTAAATGAAGAACAATCAGGGGAATATGGCGAGACATCTTTTGCGCTAAAACTGCCCACAGAACACATTAATACGAAGAAGTCAAACTATCTGGGAACAAACTCGTTGAACGCAAACTATCAGGGAAAAGAGAAACTAAGATCGGAATGCTCGACAATGACACGAAAGATCAAACCAACTGAAGAAAAAGCACGCGCGATATGCAGATGAAGAACATCCAACCGAAACCCGTTGAAAGGCAACTGCAGGGCGAAGGAAGTCGAAGAAAACGTGCCCCAGTCTCCTTCCGCAGAGGAGACCAGGGCCCCGCGCGCAGACGCTCTAGGACACGCGACCTCCGCACGCCCCCAGACATGTCACTCCGGCGACACGCGCGTCTGGCGCGCTCCCTCCACCACACGCCACGCCCCCCCCACCACACGCCACGCCACGCCACGCCACGCCACGCCACGCTCCGCTCCGCTCCGCTCCCTTCCCTCGGCCACGGCCCACGCCGAGCAGGTGCTTCCCCCCCGCACTTCCGCGGCATCGTTTCCCGCCCCGCCCTTCCCCTCCCCTCCCCCCGCACACTCGGCGCACACACGCGCGATCAATAAAAATAAAAGCCAACGACATAAAAATACACAAAGGAAAAGAGATGGTAACACGAAAATGTGAAAGAAAAATTTGAAGGAAAACGAATGGGAAGAAAGTGAATGAATGGGATGTGGCGAGGACGGAAAAGAAGAATAAAAAATAGAAAAAATAATCATCTGTGGTTAGACGCGACGTGTTTACTACGCGTTCCCATTTGCTTACGGTTTATTCGTTCCTTCGCAGTTCTTTCCTGATTTCATTCTTTCAATCCTTTTCAGTCACTTTTCCTCTCCTCATGCTACTTTTCTGTCCTTAAATACGGATCTTTCATTTTCTTCCAAAAAGAAAAAAAAAACCACGAAAATGTAGTAGAAACGTTAACGGAAAGCAAAGGGAAGAAAGTGAATGAATGCGAAGTGGCGAGGAGGATTGAAAGGCGGTAGAGCAAATTGCAAAAATATTCTGCGGTTAAAAGGGACGGGTTTGCAACGTGTTCTCTTCGGCCGACACATTTCATTTGTTCTTTCGTAGTTCTTTCCTAAATTCATTCTTCTCTCAATCCTTTCCTGTAACTTTTCCTCCTCTCGTTGCTACTTTTCTGTCCGTAGATATTAGCCTTTTATTCTTTCTGCTAGGACATGTGTCGGTCCGCTTTGCGGGGCACCAGAGGGCGCGTGGCTCTTACAGGAGCTACAAATTTACAGGAGTCAGTAAAAGCAAAGTTGGTCACCCTTGATTCGTTAGAAAATGAGGTGTTGTGAGGGGTGCCTTGTCATACGATTCCAGGAAAGGAGTCGAATGTAAAATAGGCTTAAAAGACAGTTATTAAATTGCCATTAAATTATCTAATAAATTAGATTATATTATCTAAATGTGTACATGTTTTCGAAATTTGTTGAGGTAATGCATTCTCTTTGAAGTAGTGCTTTTAACCATGAAAGATTCGACAGCGTAATTACCAATTTAAGTAAACTGCATTACATATTACATCACATAGAGATATAAAAGATTTAAAAAATAAAAAGCTTACTACATTTCAAACCGTAATGAATCTTTTTGAACATTGCTTAGAAGTCAAATAGTAATACAGCTATTGGTAACATCATCCAGCAACGTTCAACTTCATTTTGTCTTCTTTATTTAAGACTAGTCTTTGGGGGGTGGGGCGCAGAAAGTGCGCTGCACGTGTCCTTCGCGTCACTGCCGTGACTGGGGCTGGGGCTCAGGCGGCGCCGTGCCGTCGCGTGCGAGAGACAAGGAGCGCCGGCAGCGGCGGAAGGAGGCGGCCGCACCACGCCCACGCCGCGCACGCGGAGATCTCAGGCGACGCGACGGCAACAACGGGAGCTCGACCGGCGCCGCACCACGTCGCGTTCACGTCCAGGGCTGTACAAACAGGGCTGGCAACGTTGCTGTCCAGATGGAATAATGAATTGGCGGCGACGGTGGTGGTGGTGATGATGGTAACGGTGGTGGTGGTGATTGTGATTGGGGTGGTGGTGATGGGGGTGGTTGTGGTGGTGGTGTGGGTGGTGATATCCATAGGAGCATTTGTGCTGCTATCGGAGATTACGAACGACGGCGAACGCAATGGTGGAAACAGAAAGGACACAGCTATGCAGATACAGCGAATGATTCAGACTGCCGAACGTTTCTGTGCATGCGACACCAACCGCCCCAAAAGTATTACACGCGGTGCGCGTAATGGAATAGGCCACGACGACGGCAGCCCGAGCGCAAGACCCCGGTGCTGTCGGAGGCCGCAAAACCGGTGACGCGCCAGAAACGCACGCACTACGCTCGATTCCGGACCGTCTGCGACGGCGGCGGCGGCGAAAAAAACGGCGGTGACGTTATGGGCGCGCGGGCGAGCGTAAAAACCGGGCCGCCCCGGACGGGGCAACATTCCCGGTGAACGGGCGCCGGGCAGACTGCGGGCGGTGGGGGTGATGACGGCAGACGTACTTGAGCTGCGGGTGGCGTCGGCGTCGGCGGCGACGCTATTCTCGGCGAGGCCGACTTGGCAGGGCGCCGGCGGGCGCCGCACAGCGCCGCCCTGCGCCCCGGCGGCTGGACGCGCCGCGCCGCGACGCTCACCCAGGCGCAAGGCGGGCGTTTATTGTATTCAATACTCACGTTCACTACTCAACGACAGAATCTCGCACTTTCGGGAATGCCATTAAATTTAATGTAGATTAATGCATTGTGCATGAAACTTAATGTAAACTTTACATTAAAAAGAGCTTAAAGAGGCGGGCGTTTATTGTATTCAATACTCACGTTCACTACTCAACGACAGAATCTCGCACTTTCAGGAATGCCATTAAATTTAATGTAGATTAATGCATTGTGCATGAAACTTAACATTAAATGTAAACTTAACATTAAAAAGAACTTAAAGAGTTTTTGTACATTAAATTTAATGCACAAGTTAAAATCAGTGTAGATTAATGAAGAGGTTCTCCCATATCCCCTGCCTCCCATCATTCATCTCGTGTATTATTTATCTCCAGTCCATCACGATCCTTAATTCCTTTGAGATATGACCGCAAAACCGACTCTTGCATCCTAATGTACACGCGTACATTAAATTTAACGTGCGTTCATACCATTAAAGTGGGAAAGTGCGAATGTGGAAATTCCTGACAGCATAGTTTAGTAACATGCAAAAAAAAGGAGGTTATTTTTTATTGAAGCTGACCAATTTACATTAAAACACCTCACCGCTTGAGGTTGTTTAAGAATATGCAAACAAACAAAAATATTTTATTTAATTACGAGCAAATTAGGTGATTCAAGCATCTACACCCACGGTGATTTACAAGAGGAGAAAATACTAACTTTATCAAAACTCACCAATTTGCCTGATTGAAGCACTCCCTTTTAATAACCTCACATTTTAGGAATTATGTAGAAAACAGCAAAATTCAAATTTTTAGAGAAAGAGAGAGAGAGAGAGAGAGAGAGAGAGAGAGAGAGAGAGAGAGTATCCCACGCGTTCCCTGGCCCACTGTTCAAGATTCCACTCCGCCACGCGCCTGGATCTCACAGGGACGAGCGCGCTCTTGGCCTTCTCACTCGGCGCAGATCAGCTCCACCTGGCGACTTCGACGCCCACCTCCGCCGGGACGCGTCCTCCACTAGGCGTTTTCGGTGGAAGGGATGTACTGGAAGAGTCTTGTATCTTTCTATCTCCTGTATTTTTCCTATTAACATCGAGCATCACAATCATTTGGTGGTGGTGGTGGTGGTGACGGCCATGTGTGTACGAAAAGACAACTGCGAATTTAAATGCATGGATTGATTGTAAGTGATTCCGGGCGCGTCCGCTACTAAACGAGATTAGTCCCGTAAGAACAGTGCATGTTTTTCTTTGGTGTCCGGCGGTGGTCATCTCTCGTTGCATGGTGGGATCCGACGCCGACCCACCGTCGGCTATCGAGGTTTTCCGTAACCAGGTATCTCCCACCAGCGTTAAATTTTGTCCTCTTTTGTTTCCGGCCCGGGGCACAGTGCGCCGCCGCCACAGCCATCCGCCAGCCGGGGAGGGGGAGGGGGTCGGGGAATGTCTGCCCGCAAGGGCGGAGCCACGCGAAGTTTGTGAGGGAACTCCAAACACGCGGGGAATATATATATAAAAAACGTCTGTTAGGTTGGGGCCTGGGGGAAGGCCCTCTCGATTAGATAAGCAGTTTCGGAACGCACTGAAAAGATCTTTGGGGGAGACGAAACTTTCGCGATTTTTTCATCAGTTTCAATGTTCTAGCAACGAAAGCAAAAGTAATTTCCTCGAACAACAAATCCGATATATTTTTTCCGAACTACTAAAATATTTAAATTGCATTTTTGTAATGTTGGAAACAAAAATTTCATAGAAGACAGGTGAAAATGAAATGAGTTCTGCCTCATAGTGTTGCCCACACACAAAGCTAGTATGTAAATAGTATCGAGAACTTCAAGATTCAAATGCGATCTCATCTTAAGGAAGGTATTTTTTCTCAAACTTTTAACATTAAAGACTCAGTGGCACAACGAGGGGGGGGGGGGTCGACTCTTGCAGCTCCAGCGCAAAGAAGTCAATGTCATATTATAAAACAATATAGCAATTACTAATTTTCTATACTAACGAAGGTTTATCAACTTCTACATTAAAAATATTAACGATAAGGCGTCAAATAAAAATAGTACAATCTGTATTCAGCATAAGTAAAGAAATCTATATAATAAACCATCAAATCGGCTGGACACTATACCTGTACCCTCCCCCCTCTGGCCGAGAAAAATCCTGGATGCTCCTGCTCTTAATTAAATAATAGGAAAAGACTAAGACAGTAGAAATAATTTGACCGCGTTTGAATAAAAACTTCTAAATGGAAGCTCCATCAGATGTCGCTCGGAATGTTTTCTTTGGTAGCCCTGCTTCAGGCTATCTCGCTCTTTGACCCACATTCACAGACGACTCCATTTCCGCGCAGGCAACGCCCAAGGAGTTTTAATCGGCCGTTCAGTTCAGCAGGCGAACTTTATGGCAATATTATCTTTAACACAGTGAAGATAACTGTTACACTCTGCATAACGTAGTTTCGATTGTGTTTATACTCGTAAGACGAGAAACGTGCATAATACTGTCAGAAAAGATAAACTTCATGACCGCGGGAAGTCTTGCAAAAACTAGTTCTCAGTGTTCATTCCTGTAGTTGGTGGTGTTTAATACAAATCCTGACAGATTACTGTGAGAAGGATTTTCTTACTCTCATATGAAAAAAGCAACACTTAACAGTTCAAGAGATTATTGAATGTCAAAAAATCAACTTTGAATTTCTTACAAGGCGTGGGATTTTCACTACAGAATTTACTTTGTTTTCAAAAAATCTTGTCTACGAACTTTGGAAAACAAATATTTGAGCTCATAGGGAAAAACAGGGCAACACAGAATTTGCATAATAGACGTTTCAAAGAAAATACTGGAGGAATTTCGAAGAAAGTAAAACACTTACAAAAGATTGTGATACATGAAGGAATGAAAGGATACCGTTTTAGTTTGGAGAATACAATAGCAAGACGTACAAGTATCTCCAGATTATTTCTCAATGGGGTGGTGAGATACCAGTCTACTGAAGATTGTGAGCTAGTATGTTGTATCTTCACTATCTAATGTAAAAGTTACGCAAACTGAAATCGCGATTTTACATTTTTTACATTATGTCCAGCCAGTGGCATGAAAATGCATGTGATTGAACTATCAACATCCCTACTATGACATGACACATGACCATACGTATGAAGATTTTAAATTTTACATTAAAACTTTAAACGGTGCTTTATTCTGATAATTCACGGTTTAGAATATAGGAAGAGAGATTTGTATTCTCAGCATTGAAGGATTCTTCAGAACACTTATAATTACAATCCATACCCATTTCTTATTTTTAATGTATCATAGTTAATTGATATGTAAAGTTAAAATTACCCTAACAATATAGATATAGATGGTGCCTGATAGTTAAAACGCCAATACTAAGTGGCAGATCCACAAAATACTTCGATGGTGAGTGAGAGGGGAATTTTCAGTTCAGATCCCACATCCCACTGATCATTTTGAATTAAAAAAAGTTGGCATTAAATTAAAAAAAAAAAAGAATATATATTACTGGAATACTGCTTCGGATGCTACGAAACCTGTACATGGGATTTATTTTGACAAAACGAAGGTTTTTATTTCTTCCATGCCGCAGCCACTACTACTCTAGTCGCGCCATCCCGTTCGCGTTTGCAATTCCGCTTTAACGCGCGCGTTATTTCGGTTCGTGTCGCGTTTCCGAACGAATCCGCCTCGCGCCGCGCCGCTGGCAGATGGCGCGCCGTCGAGCCGGACGCGGAGACGAGGGCTGCGCTGCGCCGCGCTGCGCCGGGCGGGCGAGCGAGCAAGAAGCTGCACCGCCGCGCAACGACCGCTCTCGCTGGAATAGAAATGTCGCGTAATGCTGTGGGAAACTGACGGCTGCGCCACCGCGCCGCGCCGCGCGGTGGCGACGGCGACTAACAGACCCAGACGGCTGACGTTTCGAACGTCCATGAAGTGTGAACATTAAAAACTACGGGTTGTTGTTGTTGTTGTTCTTCAAGATTATTGAATTGAATTGATGCCATATTTTAAGTGGCGAGACTCAGGCCATGAGGCCTGCTCTTCCGTTTGACCACGCCAATTTCGCTACGCTCCTTTCTCAAACTAGCGGAGAAAGAAGGTATTTCTTGTGCGACGAAACAGGCATTTGAATTTAGCTCAGAGGTTTCATTTAGGCTTGAGAATCTTTTACATGCAGTAAATCTACTAACATGGGACAGCCGGCTTTACTTCCCCTCCGAAGGAAGGCGTACGAAGGATTTTTTCGCCCTTGAAAATCCACGGCTTCGATCGGGTTTGAATCCGCGATCTTCGGTATAACAGTCCGATACGCTAACCGTTACACCATCGCCGGCCGCTATTATTCGTCAATTATGTCACGAAAAATGAACGGCTTGGAAAGATTGAAATGAAATCAATAGGCATAGGTAACATTATTGATAACCCTCATTTCTGTAGTTTGTGAATGTCAAATCATCGAAGTTTATGTGAACGCAGACATTTATCAGTTTGTGAACTGCTTTCCATACTCACTTTCGAACACTTTTGTGAAGAGTGAATTGTATTATTTGTTTTTGGTGAAATTCTAAGATGATGGTTGAAGAGTGAAATGAGGGTTATCCACTGTTGCCCCTTGGAGTCAAACTCTTAATGACCGGGCCCGGCAACCTAGTGGTTACGGCGATAGCCACGAGCCGCGGGATCGAACCTCGCCCACGGCTTGGATGTTTGCTTTAGTGTTGTGACACGGTGGGGCTTGACCCAACCACAATGTAACCCTTCAATACCTGCACCATGTAACTCCTTCCCAGATCTCACCCCGCCTCAATGTTACTACTTATGTGCCAGGAGGGAAGGGGATCCCCGTATTTGGGCTTAAGAGCCACAACGTGAGCTCACCTCCAAACCTCCCTAAACGTTAAAGGGTTCATGCGCTGCCACGGGCTTACGATCCACAAGCGGCACGAGAAAGTGCACGGCCACAATAAGCTTACGAGTAACAGGCGGTAGGAATATGTTCTCGGACACAAGGGGCTTACGATCCACAACAAAGTTAGGTAGGGAGGCTAATGTCAAGCGACTCTAGGGTTCACGTAAAACGCCCGATGACACTGTGGATGAATTATTTGTTTCATGTATGGGTTACCATAAGATCTCGGCTGCCAACACGATTTTTTTAAAATTATTTATTGTCGTCGGGGATTAGCGCATTCGAGCATATGCATTTTAGTACATCGCATTTGCGTAACATTCAAGATATATTAATATATCCATTGCCATTCCCACTCTGGAAACTTCGATTCTTCAGACATAACGTTACGTTGATTGTTCAGAAGTTAAACGAAGGAACTTTACTAAGGGCTCAAAGAACAAATCGCATTCCTTCGCGAGGTGGGGTAGTTACTACAACTTCAGAAGAACATTGCGTAAGTAGGCTAGCGTTTCGACGCAACACGGTTGTTTTTAGATTTTACTAACGAGTTGGGGGCTCAATAACACAACCATAGCGAGCCCGTGACCAGAAATAATTGTTTGCTTACATGTTGGGTAAAACTGATTTCTGCAACAAATTGCGTCAAGTTCTTATTCCGTGTGATGTTCAGGCGATTTTTGGCGCAGGGAGTTTGATGTGAACATGAGTACTGCGGATGTAAAGGTAGGATTGTCACGGAATTATCGACTTACGACAATTTTGGATTTATAAATGGAATTGGGATTGAGATTGGCAGAGGTGTAGTCGGTACAAGAAAACACAAATGTCACTTTGAAATTGATGTTTAAACAGATATTCTATACCAAGACTTTCTCGTTTGCATCCAGCATGATTCATTCGTTCAAAATTGGTAAAATTATGCCATCAGAAAAAACAGCGTCTTGAAATAACAGTTGCGGTCTCTCTGTTTAACAGCAGAACACAGGCATTGCCCCACCAAAACAAACTCTGTAATAAGCAGTACGGACATGATTACAAACCACAACACTAATCTCCGGCTTCACGTATTTCACAAGCACCACAAACTCCACGCTAGTTTAAAAACAAACAACGGCACGTTTTTGCCGAAATCGAGCGTACATGATTTCCTTGGAGCAAGGAAGTAGGTAAGTCTCCCTCAGGCTAAGGCAAAGAACGCTCGCCGCTCGGTTTACACAACGAACCTTCTTTTAAACCGGATTACATTATTACAAAACAATGACCAAAGTCCTCTTCCCTGCAACAAGCATTACGCACAGCGGTGAATACAAGAGGAGAGTGGAATCGGAATTTCCTTGAAGTCAGTTTTTTTAGGAACACCCGCAATTATTATAGTCATTACATAATCGCGAAACTTGCAAGCAGTAAATATTTAGTAAATAGGCTGCATGACAAAGGAGCTGGTTTTCTATTAAAGGCAAATGATATTCCACGTTTTGCAGAAAAATGCAAAGTAAAACGACTATTTACATGAAAAGAGCTGGACATGCTGTTATGTGCGAATGAATTATCGTTACTACTGTTGCCTGTTCTTGAATGCACTTTGAACGTCCTCTCCATCATAAAGGACAATCTCGTTTTCCCTCAAAATGTCAGACGCCATTACTTGACTACACAAGTCTCAAATATGCTCCAAGCAATATGTAATTACTGCATTCTTTCTCGAACTCTCGTTTCGCTAGATGCGGGGAGTAGTGGGAAGGTGGTAATTTTGACGGTAGAACTATTATTTCAAATTTGTTTTTCGTTTTTATGTAGTCTCTTTTACATGGGAGCGAACATTTCATTGTTATCAATGTTGGCAACGCCCATTGCTTTATTTTATTCATAATTCGACTAATACAGATAAATGAGCAGGGATAAGGATTCCAGAGCTCAAGAAAATGTGCCGGATTCCAAGCAGTTATTTTCTGAATAAAGGGATGAGCCCGCCGCTGGGCCTCGGCAGTTTTCGAAAGCCCCCGAGCGCACGATCTGAGCAAGGCAATGCCAGAACAGAGGAAGAGGAAGGGGGAGGGGTGCGCAGCGCTGGCGTAAGAGGCGCGCAGCTGCTGCGCGTAATTACACGCCGCATCGCGTCACGTCGCTCTCGCTGCGCATGCGCAGCGGCCTGTGGCCCGCACGACGCGCAGCCGCCGACCCGCGATGCGTCCGCCGCGCACGCGCAAGCTCTCAAAAAACCGGCGAACGTTCGCTCCCCGAACGGCGGGGCAGGGAAGGGCGGGGTGGGGTGGGGTGGGGTGGGGTGGGGTGGGGTGGGGTGGGGGAGGGCAGAGCAGGGCAGGGCGGGGCGGGGCGGGGAAGAGCTGGGTGGGACAGGGCGGGGCAGGGCGGGGCGGGGCAGGGCGGGGAAGGGCGGGGCCGGGCGTGGCCGGGCAGGGCAGGGCAGGGCGGGGCGGGGCGGGGCAGGGCGGGGCAGGGCGGGGCGGGGCAGGGCGGGGCAGGGCAGGGCGGGGCAGGGCAGGGCAGGGCGGGGCGGGGCGGGGCAGGGCAGGGCAGGGCAGGGCAGGGCAGGGCAGGGCAGGGCAGGGCAGGGCAGGGCAGGGCAGGGCAGGGCAGGGCAGGGCAGGGCAGGGCAGGGCAGGGCAGGGCAGGGCAGGGCAGGGCAGGGCAGGGCAGGGCAGGGCACTGGACAGAGATTCCCTTTTCACGTTTACTACCCAGAAGGCACAGCCCTATTACATCCCCCAACTTGTGGGGCTGGAGGAGAAATGACGAAATGTTCAGGATCAGCCTCTATGCAAGAGTAACAAAGCATTCTCGGCCCATATCGAGGGAAAACTTTCCAAAGCAGGTGAATTCGGCAGAACTAAATACGTACGTAAAAACAAATTCAATGAATGCAGAGTATTTGAGCTGAATGAAATAGATGTTTGCCCTTTCCACCCTAGCATTACCATTTAAGGGTAACACAAGGGAACAAAGAAGCGTTTTTTCACCCGATAATTTCTTTTCCAATGCTCAATATGCTGGCCCGAGTGGTTGAAGAGAGTTCCATTACACACGTTTATCTACTGGAAGGCTGGAGTGTGCTTATTCCGCGTTGCGCGTAGAAGTTTTAATCCATGTCTTTCAACAAGGGTTCGCGTTGAATGCACGCACGACAAGCCTGCATGGTTTAGTATTTGAAACAAGAAATGCTCCTTAGGAAGCTTTGAAAGGGTACCGTTTTAAAGGAAAGTCTGGATGGTATAAGAAATGCTAATAATAAATAAGAGTTCGAAAAAATTCACGAAAGCATTTCTAGAGATCTCACCGAACTCCAGAAAAAGCCTTACAGAGTGCTGAATCCTGGTTACAAGCAAATCGTATGAAGATTTTGACTGCCAAAAGACCATTGTCATATACAAACTTAAACGCCCTGTACCAAGTTCTTAGGATATTAATTTTCCGACGACACATAAGATGTCAAATTTGGCCTTCCTTCAACTCCTCACTCGTATAATGGAAACGTCTGGGTACGCTTTTAGACAATGTTTTTCTATCTTCTTGATCAATCTCTATTACATAGTGTCATTACTCACATCCCCATGCAAATGATGTAGAAAAATATAAATTAACGTTTCAAGGCAGAGACGGGTCAACGATGGTTATTACAAATGAACCATTGCATTTTTGTGTGCGGGAATGAGCAAGTCAAATCCTCATAGTGTGGGTCATAAAAGATTTCCTAAAATCCCCTATTGACATTCCGTGCAGCATCAAGTCACGCGCGCCGTAACAGTGGCGGGGGACGTGATTCGAATTTCCATCCCGGGAGGTTTCATCACGAACAGAAGAAATGTACGAAAGCTCCAAGAACGCTTCACTATAACTGCAAATTATTTTAATTTATTTAGTGACCCCATGCAATTGACAGAGGGTTAATTATATTGATAGGTAGAACGTTTAACAACATAATGCCTTCGTTAAGAAAACAAATTATACGCATGAAATGCGAAACACAAAAGAGTTCGTGAACGATAATTTCATGCACGAAACAAGTACCTGGACGAAATACACTCGTAATTATCTTTTTACGGTAGGCGTATTAGCCAAGACTTTCATTCTCGAAGCAATTATTTAGGAAGTATGAATATCGTGTGGTTTTACGTCGAAAAAATCCAATTTCATTGATTTGATTAGTAAATGGACCTTCAGATTGCTCCCAGATGCTTTCGAAAGACTGTACTAGAAAGAAACCTTACTCTCACTGTAGTGTATGGAGACTTTCTTAGGGTAAGAAGAAAACTACGACATTCTTCGAAACTGACCTATTCACGTCCCTTTCCCAACGGGTGTACGTGTCCAGAAGCATGTTAGGCAAGTTCGTTAGCATCAGCAAACGCATTTCCAAATAAAGGAGTAAGTAAACAGAATAAAATCCTGGGAATTTAAAGCACAAAGTTTCTCTGAAATCTCGAGATCTATGTACTGTAATCAGTAATCTCTAATGAGATTTACGACGTGCTTCAATTACTAGTCTGTCGGAGCATCGCTATTTTACACAGTTTTTCTAAGAATAAAGTCGTTCATGACGGAGTCTAAAACTTTCAACGCGTAAGCGACATGGGCCGATGGAATTACCCGAATAACATTTCTTAAAAGAGATTCAGATGCTTATCAAATCATAACATGATTAATAATCACATTTATAAAAGTTTGCAATATTACACCAACTTATCTCCACTAAACATATTTATAAATTTCCTAACATTCAAATTGAAAATATCTTTGCAACTCTAGAAAATGAACAATTTGTTTCATTAACATAGAAACCCATGTTATCTCCTGTATTCTGCCTGAGCTTGTGCTCCTAATTCAGGTAGACGTGTGGAGCTGATGTAATGTGCTGTACTGATTCAACTTTTTCACAATCGTTCCGGCAGTGGTCATTGTCCACACTTGGATCTTACGTATAATTTTCTGTAATTGCATGTTGGAAACATTATAAGAATAATATTAATAACAAAAATAAATGGTTAAATTTTCTAATTCACGAATAAAGATGTCATGAGTCGGTTGGATATAAAATCTTCTCCGGGTTGCAACCAAATTCCTAAGGATCAGATCTAGGAACTGCCGGGGCTTCTCCAATACTTTGCGCAAAATGTGGGCACTTCCCAATAAGACAATGTCTTGCACATCCCAATCTTCGGAATGACCTCAGCCGATTTCTTTCACAAATTTTGCGCACCAAATCGCAGAGCTCTGATGACTATCGGTAAGACCTGTGGCTCGCTCCAACGCCCCACATTCGGCCTATCTCGATTTCCAAACTCTAGTATTTAAGACATACGATTATTATACTTATTATTATTGTTATTATTATTATTATAATTATTATTTGGGGGGACGGGTCGCGAATTGGCCATCCTAGGACCCCGCGAACGCGCCACTTGTTCCCACCGAGGCCCGGCCATATTCTCCCGGGGGCAAGTGCATGTAATTTTTTAAATTTTTTTTTGGGCAGGGGATCAGTACCTTTATATCGAATCCATTCCACTCTAGGGTTTTTAGCCATGGGGGAATGAAGTAGATAATGATGATGATGAAGGTTGCATGGACGACACAGACAACCATGCCCGAGTCGGAACTACCCGCGATCCTTGCATCATAGATCCCGACGTCACTACTGGCTTAGCGATCTCTGCCATCAGGATCGGCAACATCATCATTATTATTATTATTATTATTATTATTATATTATTATTATTATTAAAATTATTAAATCGTGAGAAGCCAAACCCCTGGTGGTAGGTTAGCAATGCGACCGGATACTGCACGACGCGACGCTACGTGGTGCAGGGAGGGCGCGGGTCGGAAAAGTGGGTCGCGGCGCGGGCGGGCGTTTTCCGGTCCGCGGAAAAGCGCCTTGACCGAGTATCTGCCGCGCGGCGGGTGGGCGACGCCGTCAATGAATGACGTCACGGGCGGGGGCGGGGAAGGGCGCGTCACGGCACGCCACAATACGCCAAGCGAAACTGGGGCGCCGCCGCGGGGTCGCATGATGGCGCCGGCACGATAGCACTGGCCTCGCACGGCGCTCGCAGAACGGCGATTTCCGAGAAATACAAGGTTTCGGTCGATTTCAATATAGTTCAAACTATTATTTCTTGGGGATGTTAGGTTAATAATTGATCCTGCTGCTGGTAATACTATAACTATAGCATACTCCATGAATTTCTATTAGATGATCCAATGATGGTAGGTGATGCAACTTGGGTAACAATTGTAATGAGTAGGGTGGGGATTACTATGATTTTGCATATTTTTTGTACGTTGCTTCAGGGCACAGCTAAGTGAAATTTCTTGACATTTGATTAGAACTGGATGCTTTGAAGATTAATTTGTTAGTGCATATTTGATCGATTTTTCGTGATGGGGCATATTCGTATAATTACAGGCGGATATTTTGCATATTTATTAAAATAAGGGCTTTTTCTCTAAAACGTTAATTTTTTTCATAGAAAGTATTCATTCGTGAGCTTTCATTGATTAGGAAGAACTTGTCACAGTTTTTCTTTTCTATAGATAATAAAACACTTGTGCAAATTTAGGATATTTCTCGATATAACATTTTTTATAACAGAAATGCAATAAAGCATACAATGTACTTCACTATAGTGAATATTTACTTCTCCCGCGAAAAAATAGATTGTATTATGTACGCGCGAAAATGTATATTTTCATTCCGAGAGCACTTCTCCTGAATTTTATCAAGGAAGGTTTATATGAAACAATATTAATTTAAAGTGCATATTTCAGAATTTTTAGGTCAGAAATGCAAGTTTTTGAAAGCATACTACAAGATTTTTGGGGCATAAAAATCCTCTCCCTAGTAATCAGAAACAAACAACACCTGAAATGAGCGTTGTGCTTTTTACCAAATTGGACTATTCGTACGTACCTCCCATTCTGATAAGCGTGGGAAGTGTGTCCAGTGTTATCTGAGGTATTCTAGACCCCACCATTGTAAGAGCAATTCGTTAAGCACGAACCATGTGCTTAAAGCACGGAGAAGTCGTGTTCCTCCGTCGTATTTCTATCTTAGAAATAATGTTTTAGTCTAAATCTACAGTTGTCTCAGAATAAATGCAACAAACTTCTAGGCCTCTAGGGAATGTAGAGTTCGAAAGTTATCACTTTTTGTCAACGAACATATTGTGGGAAAATGCACAATACGCAAAACTGTTATAAACGCGAATCATCTCCATTATGTTTAATTTCCCACATTTTGTTCATTGGCAAAAAATATTTTCGAACCCCCCTACACGTTCTAGAAGTTTGTAGCATTTATTCTGAGAGGTCTGTGTGAAAGTTCTTCACTTTGACCTTTGATTACAGAATTTTTAAGCGATGACAAACTCTTGTTTGAACTGACATCATGCATGCCTGCCACTAGGTAATTCGCAGTTTTGTATTACCACACAGAACAAATGATATTTTAATGTACAACATACCAAGAATCTGATCATTAGGTATTTAAGGCACTTTTCCTCTGAACAAAAAAAAGTTTTTTGTACTCACTCGTATTACTCTTACATAAGACTGGAAGCTCCGAATGGATTACTCACCTGAAACAAAACAAAAATAATTTATTAGACTAATTGAATGAATGCTTTCAACAACTCCACTACAAAACGATAGTTGATCCCTCTCTGGAAAACAATGCATAACGAATCGTTTACACTGATCAGTTACTTCATTCTGCAGCGCATAATGGATCGTTTGTACTGATCGACTGTTTCATTACACTGCCCGATAAAAGTGGCCTCGTTCAAGAAGGAGGGGCTTTTAATAAGCACGTGTTATCTTCATGACTGTGTTGAATTATTAAAGACATATTACTGATTGAATTTTTGATTAATTCCAATTCGTTATGTTATGAATAAGCCCATTACATGATCTGCCATTTTGAAGCGAGGAGAAACGCATTTGGTGTTGCGTTCATTACGAGGCCAATAGGGAGACAATAGGAGTTCATATGCGGTCTGAGTTCACAGGGACCAATTTGAGCGGTGGATTCGGAGAAGCAGCTCACTAGAGACGAGACAACGACCTCCGAGGATTTCCGACGCTATCCGAAAGAGCTTCTGACTGAATTAACATTAACAGAGCTTTCGCATTTAGATGTAAAGCCAATACAGAAATCAATAGGACGATACTGAATACATAGTCCTCTCAACTCCCACTTACAATTCCAACGTAATGAAATGGAAGTGGCCGTTCGTGACCGCTACTCTCCCACAAAAGCGAGGAAGTTCCAAAACACAAAAAGAAATGTAAATGCATGGAGAAAATTCTCAATTTTACTGCACTTTCTGAGATATGTTGATCTTGAACGATTAGTACCATTGATAGATTGACTGGAAACCATCGACGTTTTCAAGCTGGTTTAGTAACCTTTTGCATTAAATTAGAGTACAACAAAATTTAATTTGACAATGTTCGTGTTTATCAATACGTCTAATAAGGTTACGAGAAGAAGGGGCACACGCTACGCTCAAAGTGCATTTGCTGGCTTCTTCTTAATATGCGAAATGAATATGAAGAAAGAGGAAATACAAGACATGGAGGTCGTCTCTGGCGAGCGTTTTTGGTCGATGAAGGTAGTACAAACAGTACTTCTTTGGTTCCAACACGTGAACTAACAGCGTTACCATCAGTTATTATTTAATGTTTTAACTTGTACAATATTGGGATCATGGGAATTTTTCATTCGGAAATAAAAACGAAAAAAAAAAAAAAAAACCGTCATTAATACATCGATGTTTCTACAAAATCATTGACATCGATGTCGCATCCCCTATACAGCGATTTTTCCAACTCTGCCCTCAAGCCTCCCTTTGGCCACGGTGGAATATCACACGGTATTTCGCGTCTTTCTGGGTCGTGTCGCTAGAAGTCGCACGATCCCAAGCAGTGCTTGATACGGTCGCGATCATGCGATATCTGGCAGCACGACTGAGAACGTCGCGAAGTACCGTGACACATACCATCGTGAAGACGGGCCTTGAGGGGCAAAATTAGAAAAAACCGCAGTATTTTAGTATTTTATTTGGTCAAAATAATAATAATAATAATAATAATAATAATAATAATAATAAACGATCAAAACGTCGTTACCAAGGAGGCAGAGAAACGTCTTAAATACAAGAGTTTGGAAATCGAGATCAGCCGAATGTGGGGCGTAAAAGCACAGGTCGTCCCGATAGTTATCGGAGCTCTGGGATTTGTTCCGCAAAATTTGAGTAAGAACTTGTCTAAACTCCCAGGTAATTCAAAAGACTGGGAAGTGCAAGAAATTGCTTTACTTGGAACAGCCCACATTTTGCGTAAAGTATTGTAGAGGCACTGATAGTCACCGAATCTGCTCCTTAGGTAGCTGGTTGCAACCTGGAGTAGATTTTATATTCAGCCGACTCATAAGATCTTTAGTCGTGATGTAATGGAATAATAATAATAATAATAATAATAATTCCATTCCAAGCAGGATAATCACATGTACGAATATTGTGCACCGCAGATGCAAAATCTAACACCACTGGAACGCTCAAAAACCAAGAACTGGAAACTACCTCTCAGCTCTATGGAAGAAAAACTACTATCATGGAAGCAAAAATCTTTGCACGGTTCTTATCCTCATCAACTCGAGGATACAAATGTTGACAGTATTTCTTCGCCATATCTGGTTAACTTCAGGAACGTTATATGGAGAAACCACTGAATTCATGATGGCCATACAGATAGAGTCATTAGCACACGCAATTACAGGAAATATATTTGAAAGAAACATTGGACGACAAATGCAGATTGTGCACAACGGAAACCGAAACAATAGAGCACATAACAGGGGCATGTAAAATTCTTGCTGGCACGGAATACCTACGACGACATAACAACTTTGCAAAGATTGTTCACAGTGCCCTGGCCGTTAAAGAACATCTTAACGTAGAAAGCGTGCCGTACTATCAATACTAATTAATAAAAAATAAAAACTGCATACGACGTATGGGGAAAGAGATTATCTACGCACATTTTCTTGAGACCCAAAATAAAAATTAAAAAAAAAGAAAAGAAAACCGACGAGGGAGGCGCGGTGCGGCCGTGTCTTCCTGGTCCGGCGCGCGGCAGCAGACGCCGCCGGCCGACTGGCGCACGCGGAGGATCGCAGGACGGGACGTGACGCCGCGCGGGGCCATACGTGCAGCGAAACATAACCGGCAGCCGCTACAGCAGCGGCAGCAATCGCCGCACGGCAGACACGTAACCAAACGCGTTTTCTCGGCGTGGACCGGCGGCGCTTCTTTTTAACTTTCACCCATGCAAAGAGCTTCTTACGCAACGGGCTCTTTATGCTTTTTGTGTGGTTTCTTTGGAGCTGTTGGGCCAGTAGCGTTCGCGCTGAAAGATTGCTCTAGGATTCCCGTTCGTTTGGATCTCCTTTTTAGTGGTGTTTTGAGAGAGCTGTTCTTTTGGCAATACTGTAGCCGCGTGAAAAAGAAACATGGAACTTATAATTTTTTTTTTTTAAACGTTACATCACCGAAGTTATTGATTTATCATTTTTACGATTTTGAAAATTCTGTTACTTTACTTCCCTTGCCCAATCTAGAAAATCTCTATTCAATCAATTATACCCATTAACAAAAAGCAAAAATATGTTTTTAGGCAATTGCTTCCAGTTTTCATTTCTCGAATACTTGAAATATCTCAACCATTGCGTAGCTAAGTCATTGCATGAACGTGCCAATTGCCTCGAAAACTTTATCGCTTGAAGAAACTCAAGAGTGATACGACGAAACTTATTTGAAACCCGGAAGAGTTGGGCAATTTCCTTACAAATAATTTACAAAGATGCGGGTTAGTTTTCGTCAGAAAAATGCTCAGTCTGCGTCACAGAAAACACCACAAATCTACAGTATTTGTGTGTATAGCGCAGGTGAGCACCTTGAGGCCAGTCATTTCCATTCCAAAGCTCTAGGAGTGGAGCATGGGAGCAATAAAGGCACGCCATACCGAAGGCGCATCCGCTCATTTGAAGCTTCAACTGGGATCGACTACACACGCCTGGCGTTTGATCTACTGCCAGGAGTTTGCTGCCGGAAGGCTTTGTGGAGTGTCGTTACAAACATGAAGCCTTGACAAAATTGGCATTACGCTGAAGTCACCACAAACACATTTACTACCTACAGACGTAAGATGTGATCATTACTGGTTAACATTTTGTTATACTGAATGATCAATCACGCACGTTTCATTGAAATTCACCCTCCTAACAGCTACGTAACTGCGAATGCGTTCTTCTACCATTAAAGAAGAAACAATGTAACATAAGGAAAGGTTTAGAGTGTTAGAAAGGTTTAATATTTGTTTTAATTCACACTTCGTACTGAAAATAAATGACCGAGAAGATTGGGATTGTGATCCACGTATTTTATTCATCGAATTGGGAACTGTCTGAACAGATCAATATGATTAACAAGCCTGGCTATGATCGTTTATAAACACACTTTCCTATAAGAACCATCCAAAATTGGTACCACATTCATAAAAAAGCGAAGTACAATGTACAGAATACAAATTAACACTTCCAAAATTATATATTTTAAGATTAATTAACTTCCTATGTCATCATAAAAGTCTGACAATGAAAATGACATAGGAAAGGGTATATTATCGTAACAAAACATGTTGGGACAGTTTCCCACTTATTAAAGTGACGTGAACAAACACGTCTTTTCCCATGCGTTGTCAATTTAATGCTCGTCTAAATTAGCTTCAGTTCAGGGACCTTCAAAACATTCACAAAACAACAAAGAACGCACAAAAATTAAGCCGTTCTGCTTTAATTGAACAGCTGGTTTGATTCATGACCATCGCACAAGACAGTTATGCTTCACGTAACAGCAACCTCACGTCCAAGTATAGATGGTTACCTCATCACAATCTGAGAATAGTATGACATATATGCAAGAAGGTCAGCAACTGCAGAAAAAATAGTAGTTTGCAACCGCAATAAAACAGCATGATGTTATGGATCAGTTACTTGTTTCAGCAGAACGAGAAAATGCCTAAGTATCTACTATCAATTTTGCAAAGAAAACAGTTTACCCCCCAGTTTTGATAGTGACAACGCCTCTCATCAACTGAATAAAATGGGATTTCCGTGAAATATTTTTCAATATTTCTTTCGAACGCGCAACTAGAGCTGAATGTATAATAATCACTGTCACTGACACATTACCAAGGTATGGCGTATGTTGTAAACTGACCTATGCACTAGGTGGCATTCGTCGCACATCTGAATACCAATTACAAACGCTGTTCTCAGAAACATGAAAACGTTTGTATTTTTAGAAAAAGTGACACGATATCACCTCACCAAGAATGCCGAGCGAAACAAGACACGTTTGCCAGAAGAGCGTTCTCGAACGATACAAAGCTTCAAATGACACATTCCAATCGTTAAGGAGTTTTACCTCCCCAAAAAGGCCATCAAATTACGAGTCACTGTTCTTCGCGATTCCAATGAAAATCTGAACGAGCCTTACGAGACAGTTTTTATATTCGCTATATTCCTGGAAACTTACGGTCTGCCTGGCAGATAGTCTAGTACTAACCGCCGATGTATCAGAGGTTCCCGACTTTTAACATCAAAAACCAATCATGTTGACAAGGACTCCAGAATTTGAATAAGATGCCAAAAATAATTTCCTTGTTAGAGTACGTTATCAGACAGTTCAATTCGGAGAAATCTGATAAGTATATCCATTTTCCTCCTCCAAATAGATACAATCGCCAGTATGTGCTTTTCGAATTTATATCCTGTACGACTGCACCAAAGAAAGGTACACTAAATTATTAATCCCATGTGGATAATATACTTCAGTGTTAATATTTCAGACAAACGTTACACGAAGTGAAATTAACGTGTATAATTCCATTCTGATTCACCTTCGTCTCTCGTGAATTATTACTTTCCGATAAGCGTCACTTTTTAAAAATCCATTCTTCAAAATGCTCGAAGCTGACACTAGTTCAAACAAAATCAAATCAAATCAAATCAAATCAATGGGACAAGTGGAACTGCCCCTGATCAATGAAAAAGAAAATCTAGTAAAGTAATAGTTTATCCCTAGGATTCTCCGGTGTTCACTATTTGAGTGAACTGTTCACTATTTATATTTCTGATTCACTAATTAACAAATAAAAATAGTAAACTTGTAAAAAGATCTTATCCAATGCCGAAACAAACAACTTATTGTATAAGTAAGCAAGTGTTAGGGTAGAGCTTTTAGTGTTCATTTTGGTAAGTTTTTAATCTCAATTAGAGCTGACTTAACTCTCATGCCAATCCTAGCTATTGCGCAGGTCCATGAAGTTGTCTTAAGTTTGGTAAATATTCGTAATACGTATGTTTTTATTCAAGTGCGCAGCACTACAAACGCAATTTAAAAGTGTTTCATAAATGCCTTTTATGCACATACTACTTTAACGAGTTCTTGACGAGTTCAAGCCCTAATGAACACAGAATTTTATTTGAAGATATGAACTAATGTATAAAAGATTTATCATTTTATGCAAAATCAAAGCTCAACTTTACACATGGCTGTGAGAATGTATCAACAGGAAAATGTATCATTATTCAAATATTCCACCTCCCTCCCCTCCCCAGGTTCACTATTTTCTGAAAACATTTCTGGCAACATTTCTGACTTATCCCTCTGCATAGTACACTAAAAAAGCTTCCTGAAAATCCAGCTAACACACTGCGATCAGAACGAGCCTATTATCTCAAAAACGATTTCATGTCTTGTGATTCACTGATCGTGATAAAAGGCTTCGACGGCGCAGCACCGTTATCTTGTTCAACAAGGCACGCCCTAGAGTTCAATAATCTTGCGAGGACATTTTTTTCTCAAACTCTGTACCGAACAATTCTAAAAGGATACTAATAAACAGGTCACTACGGTGACATTCTGTATCTGCAGGAGAGAGAGTTCATGTACGCAATCCCATCAGTCAAATACAATGAAAATGATCTGAGTTTTCTGCAAATCCTCGAATGGTCACGAAAATCAGCAAATGAGTGTTGAAACAATTAATTTACATTCAAACAATGTATAAAGAGGATATTTCCTTAAGCTAAAGTGCTCCTAGCAACGGGTTTATCACGCCAACCGTAATCCAACAATCTGCTTCACCTCTGAAGGATATGATTGATGGTGATCGGGAGTATCCACGTCACTCAAATGCGAATCTTCTGATGCCACCCATGGAAGAGTTTTTGGCCACAAGAAATAGGAACTGATATTTGGCTTTATCAGGCAATGACGGATTAATGATAGGCGAAACGAATGATCTCACACGAATGATATAATAACGCATTAACTAACCTCAGAATCCTGACATCATGCCTTACTCAGGATTCGGACATGCGTGCATGCAGGGGGAGGGGGTCGGCCGTAGTGAACTGCCACATCTTGAGTTGGCTCCGCTCCAATTTCGGTCGGCTAAGAAGGGTCGATTGCATACGCTGTAAATCTGATGAGTTAATTCGGGAATATTAAGTGAACTACCCAAGCTGTTTCGATGCCTCAAAAGCATGAAACCAGCTGACTTACGTTTTTACGAATTGCTCGTGAATTTCGACGCTAAAATACCACACAGAAGTGGGCAATAGCCATTTTAAATTAATTTTGAAATTTGGAAAATTGGACATTTGGACTTTTGGGAACCATTAGTTTCTTGATTGCGAATAGCGGACGACAACGAAGTCTTCTGACTCGCAGATCACAGTTCTTGTATGAAACTGAAATGAATTCCGTTTTCGAAATATTCCGCGAAGGCCCTACGATGCCTCTACGTAAATAATATGGGAACCATTGATACGACCTTGATAATAAAACGACCATAATGATCGAGGTTTTAAAGGTGATTCAACAAGATCCAACATTAAATTCCGAAGCAAAAAGTAACTTGGCAATAATTGTGAATTATTAAATTCGTAATTAAGATTTAACTGAAAACAAATAGTAGAAACAACGTTCGGTTGGTTAGGGCACATAACTGATGTGGAACCAAATTTAGTATTTCATATTTTAACTTTTACAAAATTATTATATTTTTATTCAGAAACAAAACGAATCCCTGAAAGGGAACCGTAGCTTCCATGATTAGTGGCTACTAACTGCTGTTTTTCTAACTTTGCCCCTCAAGGCTCGGCATCACGATGGAATATGTCACGGTATTTCGCGACGTTCAGAGTTGTGCCGCCAGATATCGCATGATCGCGACCGTATCAAGCAGTGCTTGCGATCGTGCGACTTCTAGCGGCACGACGGAGAACGATACGAAATACCGTGACATATTCCATCGTGAAGACGGTCCTTGGGGGTTAGGAAAATCACAGTATAAAAAGGATTGTAGGCTCCAGAAGTTTTGGTTTGCGCATTTTCCGCGGAACGTTTTTTGGACGTTCCTACAGGATCCTCCAGCAGCGCCTGCTCCTGGCTGGAACGGGCCGCAAACAGCGCGAGGGCTATCGGGCGTTCTGATTCACCGATGACCGATAAGCGGCCACGCCCATCGTCGCCCGGGCGCGCGCCGCCGCTGAATTATGGATGGGCCCCGCTTTGTGCCGCCTGTTTCGCCAGCGCCGACAAAGTGTGACCTTTCCGCGCGCCCCTCGCCGCATCCGGCGCCGCCAGGGAAGTGGTCGTCGTCTCGCGGACGGAGCAGCGCGGCTGCAGCGCGCGCTCGGCCTCTTGCCGACTAGGGATGCGACATCGACGACTACGTTTTACACTTGTGGGGGCTACAATAGCACGCACTTTCTCGTGTTATTGGAAACAACAACGTAATATTGAAATATTGCAATTTTCGAAGGGCAAAAAAGAAAAAAATAGGGCAATATCCGAAAATGGGACTAGTACCGTATTTCTTACCGTCCCTTGTTACATAAGTGGAGAAAATTTAAAGAATAAAGTTGGAGCGGTTTTTGAGAATTTTTTTTTCGTACATTTCAAGCTCAAACTACGCAAAACTACTATTTTTTTCAAAAAAAAAAAAGTACAGGACCTTTTTTAATGAGCTAGTTTTGTACAACAAACTTTGAGTCAAAAGTAAAAGCCAATTTTGTATCTTAAATTTTTTTTTTACAATTTTTCAAAAATCGGGCATTTTAACGAAAATACGACCTACACCATTCACTTAAACGTCCTTCGCACTCTTCAACAACAAAATTTACTCAAACAATTTGGAGCCATTTACTTGGAAATTTTTGAAAGTGTCCGAGGAACTTCATGTAAAGTAGCCCCCAAAATTAACAAATCGGTTTCAAATTCCAGAGACCGCGACATCAGGCAGAACAATCGGGGAGTAATAATTTCAGAGAAAATCAACAACTGTTTAGGCGCTAGCGTGGACCACAGACGGACGTTTTGCTGTCAATCGATTGTTTCATTATTTTAGTTAGTTAAGTTAGTTAGTTAATGCCTTATTTTACGTGGCGAGACTCGGGCCATTAGGCCCGCTCTTCCGCCAGACCACGCAAATTTCTACTACGCACCTTTCACCACCTAGCGGAGAAAGAAGGTATTATCTCGGGCGACGAAACAGGCGATTTGAATTTTGCTCAGAGGCGTCATTTAGGCTTGAGGATCTTTTACATGCAAATAAATCTACTAACATGGGACAGCCGGCTTTACTTCCCCTCCGAAGGAAGGCGTACGAAGGATTTTTTCGCCCTTAAAAATCCACGGCTTCGATCGGGTTTGAACCCGCGAACTTGGGTATGGCAGTCCGATACGCTAACCGATAACTTATTTTACAATAAGTACTGAACAAATCTCCAATCTACATGTTGAAATTATGGAGTTGTTAAAAACAGAGGCTACTCTCTGTTAAAACGATCGATTAAAACAGATAAGAAAAACTTTTCTCCATGCAACATCTAAATACGATTCACTGCATTCTACTGACAATTCGTTTGCAAGAACACATAAGTTAATTAGTTCTTTCAGACACATAAAACACTAAAAAGAGTAAGGAGCGAAACATTTATAGATTTTATGGAGTTCCGAACAAGTATTAACCTCTGCTCCCTAGAACGACCGAGACGGAAAAGAACTGAATGAGGTTATCGCCGAACAATAAGAAACTCTCAATTCAATAACAAGGCTTGTTCCAAGAAAACGCTGCTCTAATGTCCAGAAACGCATTTTCTTCATAGCAGTTAGAGCTGCAATTACACTATAAAGATCTGGCCCCAATTGCACAAGTCCGTTTCCAGCGTTTACTCACGGGCAAGCGAATTTGAGGGCCGCAGCTCACCAACAAACAAGTTCAAAACAATGCCCCATCGCCGCGGAAAATTGGAATTCATAGCCTCAAGCAAAGTTTAAACAGATTTTGGCTTATTCTTCGATTAAAACATTAAGCTCGCTGACAGTTTGTCAGCTGTGACGCATCATCTAATCGAGAGCTTGAACGTCACTGTAGTGACGTCACTATAGTGACATTCAAGTTCCCGATTGGACGACGGAGTCGTAGATGAGCAAGTGTCAACGATAAATTTTTAATAGTAGTATAGGTCTGATCGTAGGGACGGGGAGGGGGGAACCAGAGGGACAGTGATCCCACTGAACATTTTGATACGGGTCCCGTAGCCTTGTGTAATACTAATAAAACATTTCTGTAAATACAACGTTCAATCCTGACCTTTCTTCTTTTGAACCTGACAATCTGGGGGAATAGAAATACATGTCGAGAAGGTGGCGAAGCCATCTGATAGTCCTCTCTAAACGATTCAAACATTAAATCAATCGCATTTATTAAGCGTATCATACAGCTATAATTTCATGTTGCTAGAGTGTTTTATTTATTTACTAGTAATATAAATGAATTATAAGTTTAAAAAATTAAAGAAAAAGGGGGCCCAGATGTGTAGCTGCCCTCCACTCTTACTTTAATTCATGTATACCTTCGGATTTTGACCCTCACAATTGTAGAAGTTTTTAAGAAACTTTACTATCTGTAGATCAACAGAAGAAAGTGCTTAATTAAAGCAATGAGAAAGAGCTTGATTTCGATTTCCGGGACCACAACGGTAGAAATTTTGTTTTCACCTACAACTGTATTAATTAGTTAAATTAACGATGTGATCTCTAAAAGTAAATAAAGGTATTACGAATGGAGTACACAAAATTTCTTTCCTGCTTTCTAAATTCTGAAAGATCTAATTATTATAATGAAAGTGTACGTATCAAACGATATACCGAGATGACATTATTTGATATCATGGAATTACATTAATAAATGATCGATAAACACTAATTCTATACACACTATCCCACAAATTCGATAAGGTTAAAAAACTAGGCCTGCAACGCCAAAAAAGCTGAAGAAAACCACAATATTTGAAGGTGGGCAGCCTCCACCTTGAAACTTTGCAGTCGTAGAAGTCTGCTGTTTCTCATAAGCAATACACAGAGAATTTCTGCCAGTAAGCGTTAGTGTGAGAGTACGCGGAACAATTAAATATTTGCATATTTCAGTCAAAATTGAAACTTGCTCGTTTTTGGATATTTTCCAAGTTCCTGGGTGCAATGAAATCCGGCACTCTCACATTGGCTGGAGGATGCATAGTATTCTTTCCGAGTTTTCAGGCGCAACATGAAACTTAGTAATTACGTAGATACCCGATTCTCAAAAACATTGTTGATCTCCGACAAATATATCTAGAAAGATTTGATTACCCTGTAGGATATGACTTGCGAACACAAAGCAAACAAGACGAAATGATACCAACGGCGACAATTGAGACTGTGCCTGCAAAGTCGCAAGGGATCGATGACGCCAAGAAGGCAAAATGTCATGACCGGGAGTCCATGACGATACTTGACGTGGTGCTGAATCAAATGGACACGATTCCCATTACCATACGACTTTCCCTTGGTTACTCGGCCAATCGTACAAAGTAGTTGCGAGTGTGCGTGAATGTGCGCGTGTGTCCAATTTTATTACATTGAAAAAACAAAAAATACAAAAGAGACCAAAAATCATTGACATTTTATTCAAATCCAAAACAAAAGAAATTCGCAATACAAGTGTTTTTATTGTTTATTTGAGTTTTCATGCGAGTCAACTGTTCTTTAGTCAGTAGTCTCATATATCAAGTTGTATCCTGGGAGGTAGGTGCAGCTCCTGCTCCTCTGTTATGCGAGTTCCGGCATCGCCGTCGGCAAACCGACACGGCGGTTTGTAGGGGTTCTACTGTTCAGGAACCTTCCTCACTCCGGACAAGGTATGGTCTCGCAACACGTGTGGCAGTGTAGCGCACCTAAAAGTGTGTGGAAGAAAATACCACCTTGGCCCGTTTTTTCAAGCAACTTTTACAACATTCGCCTCGTATTGATCAGAGAATCTTGGAAAACTACCAACCAAAGCAGCCAGCAGCAAATTCGATCAATGTATGTAGATTATGGTGCGATTTTATGACTGTGTCCCTCAAGGTCCGTCTTCGCGACGGAATACATCATGGTATTTCGCGTCTTCTCAGTCGTGCCCCTAGATGTCGCATGATCGCGACCGTATCAAGCGGTGTTTGCAATCATGTGGCTTCTAGCGGCAAGACCGAGAAAGACGCGAAATGCAGTGTGATTTCCATCGTGGCCATACGGGCTTCAGAGACAGAGTAACAAAAATCGCACCATAATGTCGAAAACCTGCCCCCAGTGGCAATCGAACCCTAGAACCTCCCGGTCACAAACGCTGTTCTCTCCCTGAGCCAACTCAGTCGGTAATACGCTTGATAAAACATGCGAACTTAATTAGTTTCGATATCTTAAAACATTTCAACATTAACGTCAAAAGACAGCCTATTAATATAATCACATCTTTACCCCACTCTCTCCTCCTCTCCCCCCCGAAACAGCTATGAATGAAAGCATAGCAAATGAGGGGCGCGACCGGGCGGCCGGCCGGCCGGGCGTTCGACTTTATCGTCCTTGGCCCCGCGCTTCCGTCGTCGACCGCGGCGGCGTCGCCCCCCCCCCTCCACCCCACCAGCGCCACCGCCACGATATCAGACGATAACGCCTCGCTAGTTACGCAAGTGACGTCGGCGGCAGCGCACAGTGGGCCACGGGATAGAAAAAAAATGGAAACTGTTTTAGATCACAATTCGAGTTTATTCACGAGTTTTGGAAACAGAGAATATGAATAAGAATACTGTTATATTTGTGACCGTCTGTTAAATATTATGGATTAAAATTTGGTTAAATGTTATGGATTAAAATTTGGTATAAATGTTATGGATTAAATTTGGTTAAATGTTATGGATTAAAATTTGGTTAAATGTTATGGATTAAAATTTGGTTAAATGTTTATGGATTAAAATTTGGTTAAATGTTATTGATTATAGACTGTCAATTGCAAAGAAAAAGTTTTTTGATGGGCATTTCTGTCATGTTGGCATTACAGACACAATGCCTCGATACATTCTGTTATATTTGACAGTCTGTTATATTTATTTGTTGTGTAATTTACTTCATATGGAATTGACTGTCTTTAATCAATAAATATTTTAATCCATAAACCCTGAGTATGAAAAGTTTCCAATACAACTATTATAACCAAAAAAATGTATTTGTGTGTACATGAATCAACAAACCTGTCAAGTAAGTGTGATTTAACTCCCTTACTTAACAGTATTTGCAAATCTATTGATCGCACACAAATGCAAAATAGTGTAAACACTGCCAAGAAACTTGAAGAAAAAATGAAAAGAATTCCATTGAAGCATTTTAATGCATATTTATATCATGTAAAATGTGAATTTTCTGTGGACGTTGGGTCCGCAACACTGGTAAATGTGCTTGAGATGGCGCCCAACGGAATCCAGGATGGTGTTCGTATAAAAGCCTAATTGTATAGATGGTTTGCATGTTGCATAGCTATACGCCTCTCCGTGGTTTTATTTGACACATCCCTTAATATTCTCTTCAGATCGATATATGTGTGAACTCCTGATGACTTCTTTATTCAACAACCCAAAAACTTGCTAGTGGAAGGCCAGAATGCTTTGGAATCTCGACACATTGAAAATCATTTCTCCTAAATGGTTCCCTTATAAATATGAATTGTAGTTACCAGACTAGTGAGGGAAAACTCATTAACCATCCTGCACATTATATTCAAGACAAAATCGCTTCGAAATAGAATCAAATTCAGAATGTTTAAGCTGTGTGTCCACTGGACATACGGTTTAAGCATACTAAACGTATTCTGGCTGAATATGAATTCTCTGCATTTTCCTAGCGTAAACCTCAAGGAAGTTTTTCAATCCGAAAATGAGATTTTAAAATTAGAAAAAAAATCCCACTTAACTTTAAACTATAATTACAAATAATATGCAAATCACACATAAATTACACTTCAAAACGAATGCCAAGAACAAATTTTAAATTAATTATATCTATAAAACAATCTATGGTCATAATTTAACATTTTCCTTTTCGCCCAGTCTCGCATCAAAAACGAATGTTGGTGGCCTGCAGTAGCACAAATGCTGCTGACGAGTGGAAAATGGAGTCCTGGAGGAGCAAAAATCAGCTGTTCTGAAACGGCACCCGTGAATACTGAAGCTATCTTCTTCGTCGCATGACGTGAGCTATGTCGAAAGAATTCATTCCATACGCACAGTATGAGAATAGGAGGAACTACACAATCAATCTGCATTTTTCAGTCAAAATCGAAACACACTCAAAGTTATTTATTGTATTTTCTTACGAATTCCTGGGTATCCAACGGAAAGAGACATCTCTCATGTAAGACTGTTGATTGATTCGTGTTTCCGGGTGCGTCAACTACTTAGGTCATTAGTCCCGTAAGCTGTAGTGCGTGTTTTTTCGGCATGTGGCGATATTTTTCCCGCTGGATGGCGAGATGTGGCGCCGACCTAACGCCGACTAACGGGAGTTTCCCCTTAAGCAGGTATCTCCCACCAGCGGGGCACCGCCCCAGCCGGGAACAAGATGTAAGCTCCCGAACGGTGTCCGGCATGTGCGGTAGTGTAGCGCATGTTAGTGTAAGTATGTGTGTGTAAGGGGAGAGGATAGGACAAGGAAGAGGAAGGAAAGATCGCGCGCGGACCGTGGCCCGTTTGTTAGGATACTGCTCCGGCATTCACCAGGTGATGATCGGAGAAACCACGGAAAAACTACCGATCAGAGCAGCCGGCCGCTTAAATTCTCCTCGAAAATCCTGCCGCCGTCGGGACTCGAACCTAGGACCTCCCGGTCACAGGGACTGCAGTGACATCAGGTTGATGCACTGTGCCATCTCTCCCGGTCTCGTGTAGACGGAGGCTCCAGAGCATTCTTTCTACAATTAATTTTGAAGCAAAACCACATTAGAGTGCGTTTCCTCGAGTATCTTCCGTTCAATGATTCATATTTTTGTTGGCTCCCCCTGTGTACGTACAATCGATTTTCGTCCTGGTTCTCCCGCTGCGAAACCACTGTGCCGGGCCGCCGCGACCGCGCGGCAGCGAGTGTGTGTGTGCTGCGCCGCTTCTCTTTCTCGCTCGCGCGCTCCGTGCCGCAGTGCGGAGGTTCGCGACTCAGCGGTGCCCGTCGCCCCTGCCGCCGCCGCCGGAGGACGGCGCGCAAAGGTTACCGGGACAGGCCGCGACGCCCGGTCGCATGATTTAAATTTGCACTAGACTTGAGTGAATCTTCTTTAGAGTTTACCTCACTTTATTGGTAACAAAACAGCAGATTCTCTTACTCAAAATATTAATTATGTGACAAAAATCTGTAAAATTATGATCATTAAAATAACTACATGTGATAATCAGACAATTAAAAGTAACCTTTGCCTAATCTACATTTAGTTTACAAAACGGCAAAATTTAGCTCCAAACTCATTTATACGTCAATAAACCTGGACCAACCACACAAATATGCACGTTCTCACAAGTGCAGCGTCCCAAGGAGTGGGAATTTTTTTTCGAGACGAGTTATCAGCTGTCACTTGATTTTCCGGCGCCGCCATCACTCACCAATCAGAGAAGTCTAAAGAAACCTCATTCACAAATCTAGTACAAATTCAAATCATGCCGCCCGGTCACCTCGAAACGTCCCATTGCTGTGTAATGTTACGGCCTCGTAACTTCCTTCGGACACGTTGAAACGGTGTGGCTACACACCGGCGGCGGCTTCAAGTTCTAAACGTCGGCCGTCCGCTCTTAAATGACGGCCCTTGTATCGTCGCCCGATTCAAACTGTACGAATAGGATAGATAAATAGACGTCCAGGCATTTTCCTGGAAACTTCTCCAAGAGTAATGAAGTAGACAACGTTTTACTAGTACAAACATCAATTTCTATTTTAAGCCGAATACACCTTTGGCAATGTCAGCAGTTAATTTTCCAACTATAGCACTGGTTTCTGCGTTAACTTCTCGTATGTCTTGAGAAGCTATTTACCGTAAATGGTGTCATAATTGACGCTAGTGAGAGGAAACAAACCTGAAGTATCAGTTTCAGTAACCACTTAAAACGGTAGGTAAAACTGCAGTATTACAGTGTGTGAACGTATTTAATAATATATAGTGGCGTTTATCCGTTATAAACATTAGCCATTAATTTCAATGCACCAAAAAGTGGGGAAACACAACCAGTTTTTCAACATTAATTATAATTATGAACACGAATCCTATTCATTGCCTCTAATCCCGAGAATTGAATTAAAATCAATATTTCATTGACCATAAAACAAATCTACGACGTGCCTGATTGGAGGCGTCGAACAACGCTTTGATGACCCATTTCCGGCAATTACGACACCCAGACAACTGCGATTCCCCGAGAATAAGAAAATTTTACAACCCTACTACGCAAACCCTCCACGAGTCGATATTTTAAGAATCGCCCCGTCCGCCCGTAACGACGCAGAGCAGGTGCGGCAACGGGCACAGGCCGGCCCGGCCAGCTCGTAAAAGCGCAGGCGAATGAAGTCGCCGCCGCTACGACCCTCCGGCGGGCCATTTACACGGATGCAAGGGGTCCCCGCAAAAACTTACGGGAAGCCGTTTCGTTTGAGGACGCTTAGGAGCTTCTGGATTCGAATAACATGCCTCGGGCGACGTTATATTGAATGATCTGCTAACAAAAACTGATTTATATCCCAACCATCAGTTGGAACAATATTTTCATCATTAAAATTCGCAAAACTCGCCCGCAATGAACTTCGCGTATTTACACTCCCAAGCTCTTGTAAGCAATAGTCTTGTTGTGAAAGATGATTGATTGTTAGTGATTCCGAGCGCGCCAACTAATATAATTACTCCCGTAAGTGTAGTGTATGTTTTTCGTCGGGAGATGGCGGTGATCTTCCCCCGCTGGATGGCGAGATCCGGCAACGACCTATCGCCGACTAGCGGGGGTTTTCGCCAACCAGGTATCTTGCACCACTGGGGCACCGCCTCCAGCCGGGACAAGCTCTAAGCTCCCGGTCGGTCTTCCGGCATGAGTGGTAGTGTAGTGAATTATTGTTCAGGAGAATGCACATTCCTTCACTATTTCGTATCGAAGAAATTCCAAACGTTTGGTCATTTTACAACAAATCACGCTTATACACACTCGTCGTCAATTACAGCAGATATCAAACAAGACATTGTCAGACATAGAAATTGGTTTCACTTTCCTCATTTTGCAAATAGAAACAATTTAAAAGAAAGCACCTTTTTATGGCTGAACACGTTCAAAACACGAATTTCCTGAAAGGATAGGCAACCTAAACAACGAGATCCATCTCCCATTACGTAAAGCCTCTTATTGACGCCAGCGAACACAGTTGCAAGGCCACTCACCTCTGAATTAAACACTTAACAGCATCGTAATCGCCTCATCGTTAGCGGAAGAGTACCAACCGAAATTCCTGTTTCCACGCCAGCAACAGAATCACCCTCCTCAGTGGCATCGGCAAAACATTGGTCGAAAAAAAACGCGTACAACGAACTGCAGAAAAAACGACTCGACAACCACTTGGAAGTTCACCCCGTCACAGAAATAACCGCAAAAACCGCGCGGTGCTTTATTGCAGTCATTAAAACACGCGTTTCCGCCCGACATCTGTCGCGCCGGAATAGAGGGCCCGGCGACGGTGCGACGACACCGCGCCGCCCCCCCCCTCGCACCCCGGCGACAAAGGAAACGCGCGCGGCGCGCCGGCCGCGTATTGTTCTTGCGCGAACAAAAGGTCACGTGCACAATTCAGACTAATGGCTTTCGGACAGCTTTGTACGGACACGTGAGATCTCTCTTGTCACATTTTCCCACCCGAACTGACACAATACCCAAAAATTTTTTTGAAACGAAAAGACGAAATGAATGTCTTAGTAGAGGACCAAGTGCATTTCGCTAGAAGCAATTGGAAGAGACCTTCGTTCACTCTACGACTGCTCAAGAAAACTGGGTTGTATTATTAAGAAACTGGAACATATCCTGGGTAAAAATGAACCTTGTGAATGATATGGAGGAAGATCGACACGCAATGAAGTGCAAAAGCTACTCCGAGCGGAGTCTATATTAGTACTGGAGTGGTGCTTTGATCACTGACCGGCAAAATTACTGCTGTAGCTCTTAGTTCACAGAAAGAAGTTGTGTTCCATCACAGGCTGTTCTGGTTCGCAACGACAGAGATGTATTACTGTAAGATACAGATTAATTACCCCCAATCTTTGGTATCCATATTCTACATGAAGCTCCAATAATTACAACGGTAGATCAAAACGCGAGAAATTTGTGAGGGAATTGTGAAGTTAAATCATTTTTTTCTCAGAATCTAACATGAATCTTTTAACTTGGACGCTGGTAATTTTTCTACGAGTACTACCAAATGAAATACAGTTTCAAGCGTATTTTAAACTAACGCTTCTGATGACTTATTTTTTCACACCTTTAAGGAAAAACTCTTAATTCTGATTTATCAGTTGTGTCAACAGAACACTCCATACTCTTAGAACCCGATAACCGAAAGCACCTTCGGGCGAAGTTCACTTGCAAGTTCATCTCGTGAGTATTCCTCAATTTATTTCATTTTCATCGTCATTTTGACAGAGAATCTACTTATATATGTAATTGTGAGATTCTGAGCAAGTATCGCAAGCAACTTGCTCACATCAATTAATTACGAAACTGAAAAAAATGGCTGAATAATTAAAAAAAATATTTCAAACAAATAACATAATGAGATTTAAAACAGACTTAGTGGACCGCAAATGAAGGGTGAAAATAATTCCACGAGGAAAAAAAGGGGGAAAAATTGAAATAGCATACATTTTCTGGCGTAACGCAAGGGAACGGTGTTCCGCTACCTGGGGAGTAAAGATTAAAATTATACACATATAACTATTTCTATTAAATTGATAATTAATTTGGAGCGTGTTCCGGGTCTTACAATTTTATTAATCAAGCCCTGCATTTTCACAATAAATCTAACACTGGCAAAAGGGTGAAAAATAAATAAGGAAGAAATCAAATTAAACAATTCTTTGCGAATTTTTGGCACTGCAAAAACATTTTCTGTGGTACATAATACCCAGCCACACAAAATAAACGTCATTCATTAGAACAAACTTCTCCATTTCCTGGAAGTCGGCAAAGGACGAACAAGTACCTGAACAAAGCCGCATTTGACTTTCTCGCCAAATTTATTAGAGAAAGCTCCTCCAACCGAAGGCAATACTCCAAGTCTCGGGTTCCAACTGGGTCAATCCGCAAACCCGACGTCAAAACATCGTCTCGGGAGGGGAAAAAACGAGGCTGCATCGGCGCCCGCGGGGCCACTCCAATCAAGACTGCGGCGCGCGGAATCGACCCCCGGCGGGGTGCAACCCTAGCCACTGCGGGGCATTCGACACCGGCGGCCGCCAGAACCCGATCCGACACGCCCCGCCCCGCCCCGCCCCTCCCGCGCTGCACCACCTCTCGCCCGCGGCCCTCGCACGCCAGCGCCTCTGGCCCAGTTCCGTACGGCGACGGCGCGGCCGCGAGGCAGGGCGGCGGTGGGCGCTGGGGTGTATGGGAGACGTAGGGCGGTGGGGTGGGAGGGCGGCGGTGGGGTGGGAGGGCGGCGTAGGGCGGTGGGGGCGGGAGGGCGGTAGGGCGGCAGGGTTGGCAGTGTTTGTTGGTGGGTGCGTATACTGCGATTTTTCTAACTGTGCCCCTGAAGGCCCGTCTTCAGGATGGAATATGTCACGGTATTACGCGTCTTTCTCAGTTTTGCCGCTAGACACTGCATGATCGTGATGCCGTGAAGCAGTGCTTGCGATCATGCGACTTCTAGAGGCACAACGGAGAAAAACGCGAAATGCCATGTGATATTCCATCGTGGCCATAGGGGCTTGAGGGGCCGAGTTACAATAATTGCAGTATAGAGAAGGGATGGAGGATGATAGACAATGGGAGGAAGAGATGGTAAGTGGATGTGTAAAGATTGGATGGCAGAGGGGGGCAGTGTAGGGGAATAGAGGGATAGCTGTGGAGAAAGGAAGGTCCTCGAGGATGTAGGTGGAGAGAGAGAGAGAGAGAGAGAGAGAGAGAGAGAGAGAGAGAGAATGTGTTTGGAAGCAGGCGAAGTGCTAGGAGGTGTTATGGGTGTAGCAATCCATTGGGGACGGAGGTGAACATAACATGTACCTGGGTCGGGGGGCGAAATTAGCGACAAACTACAGTGAATGCAATAATGTGATGCCTCTAGATAATGAACAAAGTGACTCAACGAAGAGGGGAGAAGTTGGAGGTGCAATTCGCTGATAATAGGGAATCAGTAGGGTCCCGTAACAACGAAAACGCACGGCAGGGATGCTGGCGACGAGGGGACGAAAATGGGCGTAAATAAGTGAACAGTCGCAAAGTGGCGAGCGGGCGGCGGAGGAGAGCTCGTGCTTGGGCGTGCGATGGGCGGAAACCGGTCGTCTACACTGCGATTTTTGTAACTTTGCCCCTCAAGCTCCTACGGCCACAATGGTATATCACACGGCATTTCGCGTCTTTCTCTATCCTGCCGCTAGAGGTCGCACGATCGCAACCACTGCTTGGTACGGTCCCGATCACGCCAAATCTAGCGGCACGACTAAGACGCGAAATAGCGTGACATATTCCGTCGTGAAGACGAGCCTTGAGGGGCACAGTTATAACAATCGCACTATACGCAGGGTCGGGCCGGAGGTGTACCGCCGCGGAAATGGCGGTGGGCGCAGGCGTGGTTGATTGGCGCCGGGCCGCCTCTAGGCCAGCCGGCGGCGGCGGCGGCGGCGGCGGCGGCGGCGGCGGCGGCGGCGGCGGCGGCGGCGGCGTGTGGTGACGCAGCGGGCGGCGGGGTCGCGCCAGGCCTCCGCCGCCGCCGCCGCCGCGTCGATCGATCCGTTGCCTCGGCGACGGCCGGCGTCGGTCGGCGCCACGAGCGACGCCGGCGCGTCTGGCCGGGCCCCCGGCCGCCCGCGCCGCCCCCTCGCCCGCCCGCCACGCCCCTTCCGCCCAGGCGCTGCCCCTAACCTGGCCCACCTGCGCCCTTCCTCCCGCACGCGCTTCCTGACGGTGGCGTGGCGCGCTGGGGGCGGCAGGGGTGGCCCACCCCGGGCGGCACTTTTAGGCAGTTCACACTAAATAACATATTTTAAAAATTTGAACCAATTCATGTCACACTTATGTAAATAGTAAAATGACCTAATTCATGTTGCCTCCTTTAACAATAAAAAAGCGTTCGGAAATATAGCTTAATTGGCTTAATATGGCTTACGGCTCAATAATCTAACTCTCGTTTTCTCCAAACGAAGATTTTTTGACTTACGAACTTCTACCCTGTGACCACAGATTTAATGTCCACTCACCCCACAACCCCGTCAGTCACCAATCGGGAACTGAAGAGAAATTATAACAATCGGTGACAGTATGAAGATTTACTAGAATATTAATATCGGTCTGGGGTAGATTCATGATGTCAACGTACATAACACTACACAGTTCCCATTTTCCTGACAACTGGACATAAAATGGCGGGATCGGTGGAACAATGGAACGCGTTACTCTCTAATATATCTAGGGACTCTAGCAGGCATCACGACCGGCCCGCCATGGACGAACTTTTCCCACAGAAATGGCGGCGGTTGCGCTACTCTATGTATCTGGGGACTGTTATAGATTAGTTTATCGAATGTGTTGTATACATTGTGGTATGATTTTTGTGTTGTAAAACCAAATGTATTCATTCTCAGGAGTAACTATGTACAAGGACTCTTCACTTTGTCTAGAGCTCCTAAAGTGGATTGAATAAATGCTATGTGTTGAATCGAATACCTGCGTATTACTCGAATATTATCCATAATTGGTACGAATACTTCAGATAACAAGTAAGAGGGACTACGTGTTGCCTGGCTGTGGCGGTGATGGCTGCGGGGTGGGCTGGGAGTGGAGGGGTGGGGAGGGAGGGGCGGGGAGGGTAGTGGAGGGGCGGGGAGGGATGGGAGGGAAGGGGAGGGGAGGTGCGGGGCGGGGTGGGCGGGGCGGGGCGAGGCGAGGCGGGAGGGGAGGGGCGGAGAGGTGCGGGGCGGGGTGGGCGTGGCGAGGCGGGGAGGGGCGGGGCGGGGTGGGCGTGGCGAGGCGGGGCGGGGCGGGGTGGGCGTGGCGAGGCGGGGAGGGGAGGGGCGGGGCTGGGAAGGGCGGCGGAGGCCATAAACGCGTGCGCGAGGGTGAGGGCGCAGCCGGAAGGAGAGTTCACGCCGGAGGGGAGGCCGCCCTCGCCGCATCGTGCGAGGTTGCTCGCAGGGGGGCGCTATTGTATGTGTTCACTTCAGAATCTCGAAGCGAAGAATCGAGTGTGGCGATGTGCGGGATTGTTGGGCGGGAGAAGGCACAATAATGCGGTCACCGACCCAAGGTTAATAAGTAACAAATTGGACATACTGTGCATAGTTCTGCAACTCAAGACCCATTTCCAGCAGCAGATACAAAATCTTAATTTGAATGTTACGTTCGAAAATGAAAAATGAACACACTCAATGAAATTAATTGTATATTCCATTCGTATAACTTTGGAAATGGCAAATGTCATAGGTAAGCATTTTAGTTTGTGTCAGGAATTTGGAGAGCAGAAATAATTTCTCAAATGGTTACCGATTTTCCCAAGTGATATCCTTTGTGTTTTCAGTTCTATTCTTACTACTTCATAATTGTTAGATCATGCTTGACAAATACATGCAACCTCCACATGATACCTGCACAATGAAACTAGTTCTACTCACGCTTCTTCTGGGAAAAAAGGTAAAGTGAAAGGCTCAATAGTGAGACTCCCAACAACCATTATTTACATGGCATGTCTACATCACATCAAGGCTTTTTTCAGTCATTCAAAACAACGAACAATAAACATGTTAAATTTATGGCGAGATTCTGTGACATAAATAAAGATATTAAATTAAGTCTCTAGATGGATTCATGGGAGAATAAGATTTCTTCCTTTTTCAGCTTTCATTAAATTTATTTTCATTGGGGAAATGTTATTAATAGTTATAACTCTGCCACATGCAATATAGAGATGCTTTTAGCCATGTCGCATTATACTTTCCCCACTCGGCTGCGTTGAAACACATTCATTGATGCATCGCTTGTTTTAGAACGTGGTCACTAGGGGCGCCTCTGGGTGTTAATGGATGACAGCAAGTGATATAGTGTATCTGAGGATTATCTTGGTCAAGGTCTCTGTCGCGAAGGGGGCACACGGCCATTAAGTGGTCAATGTTGCAGTGGGTTATTGGAAAGCCAAATGTGAAGAATGAACCTTACGAACTGGTGTAGTATGCGTCGGCCATTCAGCAACTTGTGAATGCCCGTAATTTTCGCAGGAAAATGCTGCGTCACTGGACTCAAAAACTCTTATTTCATGGAATTTTCACGCAAGACTTAATTGGAATGAAAGACAAATTACAAAGTCACGCATTTGCATGAAATTGCTCGCATCGCATGAATCATCTGCACCATTTCGCAAAGTGAGATAAAATTATCGCGATAATCAACCTAACGGAGAAGAGAATCATGTAGAATCCGCTACGTACTGAACGGGCCAAAAGCATGGTGTTCCGAATGTATGTTCAGCTGTCAGGAAACCTCGATAAGATTAGCATAATCGAGGAAGTACACATTCTCTGATTTCCCTCCAAAAGTTCCGGAATAATATTTGCTTATTGAGTATTTACAAATCTATGAATAGCAATAGGATCTCGCGCTGCCGGCCCATGCTAGCAACAAGCAGCCTGCAATATTCCTTATCGTCACCACGCCAGCATTGCGGGATGGCAAACGCTGAGGTCTAAAAATACCCGCGCTGATAATCCTAAGTGCGCCTGTTTATAGCCCCGAACCCCTACCTACGCGAAAGTTCAAATGCCTCCGTAAGAGAAAAGAATTAAAAGGGAAAAAGGGAAAGGGAAAAACTTTCCAACTGTGCAGTCGGAGACACTTCCGAAAAAAACGACCAGTACGTGCAATGGAGGATGTATGTAATTTGCAGCGTTGGCAAATACCCCCCCCCCCAGTTTATTCAATGAATTTTGATTTTAATGCAACAAAGCAGAAAATCTATAATTCTAATTACATATAAATTCTATTGTAGTTTATTTTAAAACTGGTTTTAATCATACATTAATAATGTATTTTAATATGTTACATCATAATTGCTTCCATCGAACTTCTTTAGTTTAAAAAAAATCGTTGATATTTTAACCTATTTGGAGTAAAATATATTTTTCTACGCTAAAATGAAAAGTGAATTTAATGTACTTTCGTACATTGTTGATCTTAAGTAGTTTTTGGCACGCTGCAAAACCAAAAACGATCTTCCAGACGTACAATTTGAAATAGGTGTACACATATACAAGCGAAAGGCGATATCAACATTTGGAAATAGTGCGTAAAGATCATCAGTTCTTCGAAGAAACTGGGGCAAATCCTGCGGCGCATTTTTTTCACCAAGCTTCAAAAACATTATAAAAATGCATAAAATTTTACAGAAAAATATTATATTTTTCAATTTAATTACCATTCAAGAAACGACATTATCTAAAAACGTTACATCGAAAAATATGCCGCCCTTAGGCGCAGTGGCCGAAGCAGGGGGAAGGGGACAGCCCCCCCCCAAAAAAGCGTAGTTTTTTCGTCTTACCTTCCTTAACAGAACAAAATTGATTTAAATATTTCTTTATATTAGAATTAGTTAATTATTCGAAAAAAAAAATGTATAGTATCATTCATACACACCAAAACTAGTAAACAATATAACTATGTTCAATATTAATAAAAATCTGTGATGGTCTGCCCCTCCCCCCACCCATAAGATCAGCTGGATCCGCCCCCATCTAGGCTCATGAGCCTAGGTTTGCCTACGCATAAATCCGCCACCTGAGCACGTGAATCGAGCAACAAAGGAAACACCAAGGTTGCTTTTCCCGTTCCCTCGCCAGCACGCCGCGTCCCCGGACGCCGTTTCCCCCCGACCGAGGAAATGATACTTTTTTTCCCCGCGAACATCTGCTCCCTCCGGACCAGACGCGCATGGGCGCCCAAGCGCTTCGGAGGCCCGGGCGACGACTGCGGCGGACGCAGCGGCCCTCGCGCGTCTCGGAATTCTCCCGTTTTCCTCGTTCGCGGATATCAGCCTTGGCGCGGAATCGTCAGCAGACACCATGCATTTCGTATACAAGATTAATTACTAGGGAGCCGATTTCTATGATGTTGCATATTTTGTTCGTTGGTTCAGGACATAACTAAGTGAAATTTCTCGACGTTTGGTTAGAATATGATGCGATGTAGCTTAATATGTTAGTGCATATTTGGCTGATTTTTCCTGTTGGTGTATATTCGTGTAATTATAGGCGCATATTTTGCGTATTTAGTTAAAAAAGAGACTAATCAATAAAATTGTTCATCTTTTCAAAGAATCTTATGTAATTATGAGCGTTCATTCATTCGAAAGAGCCAGTCGCAGTTTGAGTTTTTGTTTTCTGTAGATTATAAAATACTTGTGCTAATGTGGGATATTCCTTGAGAACATTTTTTTAAACCAGTCAGAAGAAATTCAACAAGACATACAATGTACTTCACTAAGGTGAATATAGACTTCGAATATTTCTCTCACAAAATAGGCTAGATTATATTACGTTTGCACAAAACGTGAATCTTTTCATTCCCAGCAAATTTTCATTTCATTTCAAGAATTTTATCGAGACAGGTTTGCAGAGGAAATTAAATATTGTTAATTTTATGTGCATATTTCATAATTTTTAAGTCATAGATGCATATTTTTAAGAGCATATTTCAAGATTTTTAGGGCATAAAAATCCGCTCCCTATTAATTACGCTGCGAGTCGAGCAGAAGTGGCAGTTCGGAGCAGTATTATTTCACTTACATATGCTGCAAACTCGACGAAATAAATGTTTTCATTATTTCGCTGCATCACAGGTAAGTATCAAACTGGCCCTTTTGAAGTACATTCAGTTGAAATTCAATCTTTATACAAAATTAATTCCATCTTCCTTCCATGGATGATTGAACAAATATTAGAAAATGCTGCACAAAAGTGTGGTGGTGTGATAAAACAACTGTGTGGTTTGACCAATAATTTTGATACCTTATAACATGCCTGCATTGTTAAACGGCAGAAGTGTAAGTAATTACTCATTTCAATAAGCTTGTAATAAAAATTCGGGCTCCTTTCTGCGACAATCTTTACACGTACAAACATGATTAAACTTTTTTACGTGAGCAGTTTCTTATGAGTATCTCAACGAAAATGTACTACGATACCAACGTGATTTATCGTTCTTTTCGCACATAAATGAACAACCCTGCTCCGCATTCTGTTCCATTCTCCTCCATAAATTCGCTGCACGCGACGGGTGGATCTATTTCGGACCAGGAGCAGCCCTTGGGCCAACTCGCAGTAGGGTAGGTCCAATATGGAGTCTGCGGGTGAAGCACACAAAGGAGTTGTTTGCAAGAATTTCAGAAACGTAATATACAGATTATGAACTCGACAGCTAAAAGAAATAAAGATTTTCCGTAGCCCGCCGACGAACATGTGCATCTCAACATCTACAGAAAATACCTCAATAAAAAAATGATTTCCACGTGTATGATTTCGAAGTAGATGAATAGTTTCTTTCGCATGGGAACCAAAAGCATCTTGCTTTTAGTCTTTCTCAAGCGAGCTGGCGACTGCATTATCTCAGGCAACGCAAGGTCTTAAGGAAATTCAAATTATTTTAAATAAAAAGGGCTACCTACATACGCATAATAACAGGTAGGACAGAAACGAGTGCTTTTCCATATCTCCCGAACAGCCAAGCAGCTCCTTGACTCCGGCCGCGGAAGCCTAGTCTCCCTTTTCCATGTGCGTCTACATATTTAATTCACGTTTTCGTGCCCGAAAACTTATTCTGGAATGTATTGTGCGTCTAAATATGTCCGCACGTGCTCCGAATCCTGTTACACCTCTCAAGACTGCCGCGCGCTTCCGGACGATCTATTTCCAGGGTGCAGCTGCCCTTGCCCTACCGCGAGCTCGAGACTACGGTTGGAAGCAGCAGGGCAGGGTCCGGAGATGGAACCTTGTGGGACCTCTGCAGTGCACGAGGACATTGGACGGGAACGGGACGGGAAAGGACGTGACGCGACGAGAAGGGACGTGACGCGACGAGAAGGGACGGGACGCGACGCGACGAGAAGGGACGGGACGCGACGCGACGAGAAGGGACGGGACGCGACGCGACGGGGCGAGAAGGGACGCGACGGGGCGAGAAGGGACGCGACGGGGCGAGAAGGGACGCGACGGGGCGAGAAGGGACGCGACGGGGCGAGAAGGGGACGCGACGGGGCGGGGCGGGAAGGGACGCGACGGGGCGGGGCGGGAAGGGACGCGACGGGGCGGGGCGGGAAGGGACGCGACGGAAAGGGAAGGGACGCGACGGAAAGGGAAGGGACGCGACGGAAAGGGAAGGGACGCGACGGAAAGGGAAGGGACGCGACGGAAAGGGAAGGGACGCGACGGAAAGGGAAGGGACGCGACGGAAAGGGAAGGGACGCGACGGAAAGGGAAGGGACGCGACGGAAAGGGAAGGGACGCGACGGAAAGGGAAGGGACGCGACGGAAAGGGAAGGGACGCGACGGAAAGGGAAGGGACGCGACGGGGCTGGCGGTGGCTGGCGTGTGGCGTGGCGACCCGTCGCGGCGTCGGTCTAACGGTGCGGTGGCGGCGGCCGCAGCGGCGACGCCGCCGCAGGGGAGGGGATCCGCTCGACGCCCGCCGCCGTCGCCGCCGCGCTCCTAAAACGAGTTCTTCCTCCTCCGCGCGCGCACGCCGCTTCGCGTCGCGTCGCGTCGCGTCGCGGCAGCCGCCAAAGGCGGTGGACGCCGCGCCGCCGAGGCGAGCGGGTAACGGAAGAGCTGGGCGGAAGTTGGCTGGGGGGGGGGAAGAGGTCACGGCGTCGGAGGCAGAGGGCGGAGAAAGCACCGGGCGCCCGGAGACAAAGAAGCCAGTGCGGGGGAGAGAGGAAATTCGACGCCGCCAGCCGGGTAATAAGCGATGTACTCTCAGCTGCTGGGGTGAATTGCGGGGAGGCGGGCGACATTCATAGCGAAGGAGACAAAGACACGCTCTGGCTCTTGGCTCGACAGCGAAAAGGACGGGAGCAATTGACGGAGAAAGGGTAGACGTAAAGGTAGATCGTGATATTGAGGATTTGTCGCAAAGAGACGGGAATCAAACACGTGTCCTACAAAGAAGGGAGAGCTTCTAGCAGAATGAGCATATGCAAGAGGTAATGACAGAAAGAGAGAGAGAGAGAGGGGAAAGAGAGAACAGAGGTAGGGACACAAGAGATGGGAGGAACAGAAGGAACGGAGGTCGGGACACAGAAGGGACGGAGGTCGGGACACAGAAGGGACGGAGGTCGGGATACAGAAGGGACGGATGTCGGGACACAGAAGGGACGGAGGTCGGGATAGAGAGAAGGCGGGCGAGCGGCGGTGCACCGGCGCAAGGCACGCGCCGCCGAGTTCGTCGACCCACGACGGCGGTGGCGGTGGTGGCGGCGGCGCGTCCGTATCGAGCGGGCAGCCGGGGCGGGGGGCGTCGGAGGGGGGCGGCGTCGGAGGCGGTCGATACGGCGGCGACCCGCCCGCCGCGGCGCCGCCGCCGGGCCTGCGCCCCTCTGCCGCCCCCCGGCGTCGAAGCGGCGGCGCCCGGGCGCGCGCTGCATTCGGGGCTCCGTCCAGCGCCGGTGGACGGGTGGGAGCAAGATTGCTACATCCAGCGTGGTTGGGTGGCTGAATTCGGAGCTCCAGCCAGCGCGGGTGGGTGAATTAGGGACTCTATGCAGAGGGGTTGGGTGAATTCGAGGCTCCATCCAGCTCGGGAAGGTGGGCTCCAGCCAGCTCAGAGGGTGGTTGGGTGGTTGAGTGTTTCAATTCGGTTCTCCATCCACCGCAGGGGATGGTTGGGTGGTTGAATTCTTGGCTTCATCCAGTGCGGGTGAGTGGGTGGGATGGAGAGAAGTTTCATTCGGGGCTCCATCCAGTACCGGTGGGTGGATGGGTGGGTGAGTGGGTGGGTAGGAAGGAGGTTGCATTGGGGGCTCCGTCCAGCGCCGATGGGTGGGTGGGTGGCTTCGGAGCGAGGCGTCATGCAGTCGCTCGTTAGCGCTGCCAGCGGGGCCTTTGTGATGTGCTGGGGCGTTCTGCTTACTACAAACGCGACCTATTTCTGCACGGATTGCAGACCATATTTCAAACGGAATTACTGTTTCAATCAGAGAAAATACTGGAACGTAAACTTTTCATTACCTACAGATGTTTTTAATTACAACAATTGCAGATAAAACTGCAGTACGTATTTACTTTCATATCAAAAATATACGTGTTCACGAAAATAAAGAAACCAAAATTCTACACTACTATGCTCCGAACATTTCCAGAGAAAACTGGTATATTATTTAAAATTAAAAATAGTTATGTAAATCCCCCTTCATTTCTTATTTTCTTCCCCTCGCCAGCATCGTTTTAGTACTTAGACGTTCAGGCAACACGCGAAAGCAGCTCACTTCCTTTGTTTCCGAGGGGACGCTGTAACTCCGACGTCAAAAGGATGTTTGACTCGAGCTAATGCGCTGAGGCGAATGAAGCCAGCGGGCGTTTTCGGGAGACTCGCTGGTTTGATCGGCTTTTTGTGGCTTCCGGGTTCGCGGCGGCGGCGGCGGCGGCGGCGGCGGCGGCGGCGCTGGACTTCAGCCAAAATAGGGTCCCGTCGCACGCGCTGATCGTCCTACAGGACTAGCATTGAGGTTGGTCGCGCGGCCGCTGGACTGGACCACCATCAAACAATAGGGAAATCTGCATTTTTGGTCGACAATGTGACTGCGATGCATGTCCATCCTTCCCAACGCACGCACATGTTGAGGATTAGCGCAGTCACTCCCCTGCATTAGCATTTCAAAGTAGCTGAGAGGCATCAGCGGAAGATATACCATCCTTGACGATGCACTGAAATTCATCAACGAAGGTTTGGTGTTTTGTGATTTGGGAGCAGGAGAGGTACTCCTTAAATTGTAGGGTTTGGAGCGGTAAAGAGATAAGACACACAAGCCATCCGCACATCGTTAAAGTTCGTTTATCTGAGTTTAGTGGAAGAGTTGTTACTACCTCAAGCCCTCCATAAACATGAAAAAATGCATCTTGTTACCTACTTGTTATTTCATGTTACTATACATCTGATAGTAAAAAGATAAGCAACACATCCACCAAAATCAAGATACGTATTAACATTAACAAATAGCGGCTTGCTGCGGCTTATCTTCTTAAAGCACCGAGCACTCTAGTGACCTTCAAAAGCAAACATTATAAAATCGTAAGCAACATAAACACCCACCCACCTTTCCAAACTACGCTTGTATTTTCTCTGCAAACCAGAAAAAATGTATCTGGAAACTTAATAATCACGAAAGCAGTATTATGGTATCCGTAGTCTCTTCCTAATACTGAGAGTTTCCGGCTAGGAACGGATGTTTTCCGCGCTGGCGGGCACGCAGCATGGCTTCCGTCGTGGTGCTTACGGCCCTCGCTCGGCAAAGAAACCCTATAACGACCCTATACCCCTATACCTCAATGGAAGGAGTATCCTTATTTAGAATATACGAGTACACATCGTACACATTGGGCGCTAAAACTCCATTGGACTTCAAATACACTGGGCTCAAATGAACACTCATCCGAGCTGGTAAACAAATTCTAAACTACAGAGATACGAATTAGAAAGAATTAGCATTCTTGCATGCACATTTAGAATTTACTTGTATGAGCAGGCACATTTAGAATGTGGAAGATTAGCGTAAATTCTCAGAAATTTTAATGTTTTTTTCCGTCTTAATCTTGACCACATAGTTGTATGAAATTAACAAACCCTGGGGACCCACAATTCATTCAATGTTACTCGCAAAGGGGCACTTTGCTGCAACCCTTTCAGCTTAATTCATCCGTTCGCAACGAGATCAGATTCCCAACCTTTTCTGACATTGACCTCTTAAGAAAATGGCTTGCTTCATCGACCTCCTTTATCCCTAATATACAATACAGAATACATAATCCCTTATATAATTGTTTATCCCTAATATACAATACATGTCACAACAGACACAAATGACAAAGATAATTTACACAACATTAACAAAAGTTTTGGAAAACAATTATGGATTTATCAAAACAATAAAGGAGTTCGGTGGGTGGGGTGGGGTAAAGTGGAGTTGGGTTGGGTTAGGTAGAGTAGGGTGGAGTAGGATGCGGTTAAATGCGATTAGGCGGAGTGGAATGGGGCGGGGTGGAATAAGAAGTGGGTGGGGGTGGGGGTGGGGTGGGATGGGCAGGTTTGTTCCAGATGGAGGAGCAAGCGGGAACAGAGTGTGGAACGGCTATGTCGAGCGGAGCAATGGCGTGGCAGGAGTGGAGGAGGGGGCGGGGCGTAGGTGGGCCGAAAGGTGGAGGCAGGGGCGAAGGCGTGAGCGAAGGGAGGGTGGAGGGCGGGAAGAACACGGGGGGGGGGGCGAAAGCGGGCAGGCAGAGGAAGATGGGGCGGGAGCGGGGCGGGAGCGTGGCGGGAGCGGGGCAAGAACGGGGGCAGAGCGGGGCAAGAGCGGGGCAAGAGCGGGGCAAGAGCCGGGCAAGAGCCGGGCAAGAGCCGGGCAAGAGCCGGGCAAGAGCCGGGCAAGAGCCGGGCAAGAGCCGGGCAGGAGCGGGGCAGGAGCAACCGGCGATACCAGCGACGCCCGGGACCGTTGGCGGCGGGCGCGCGAGGCGCGTGATTTCACGGCTGGATATAGCCGCCGCGCCGCGCCGCCTCATCGCGGGCCCAGCGGCCGGCCCGCCCACTCCCACGCGGGCTCCCTCACCCAGCGCGAGGCTACAATGCGCCAGCCACCGAGGCGCTGCAGCTCCTCGGCCGGGGAGCGGCAACACTCGATTAACCATTGCCGATTTCACATTGCAATGACGTTTATGAAGATAACTAACACTATGTCATTCGAAATAATAGATTGGGAATGGGTAGGGGTGTCAGGCTTTCCCTCGCGACTTCCGTACAGTTAATATTATAATCTTTAAAGTCTCCCCCAATGTAAGATTCCGTTTTCAGCAAAATACAATGAAACCGTGTCATTTGTATTTATTTATAAATTTATTACATAGAATTCGTATTTATTTATACATTTATACAAGTATTATGCATTAATCAAGTTTTGTTTTCGTCAATTTGAATAAAAATATGGGGTGTTAGAAAAGCCTTGTTGGAATTTCTTGGCTTTACAAAAGTTTTTTTCTGCACATAAAGCATTTTACCACGTATTTTGATTAACATTCCGAAGAAATCGCCATTTGCCGTGACCTCAAACAACGATTCACGGCATAAAGCGATTGGAACAAGAACGAATTTGCTTTTGAACGAATAAAACCTCTTTTTAATGTGTAAAATAAAGATAATCAAAAACCATAATGTACGAATAAAATGATCGACACATTCGTTCAAAAGCATTTCTTTCACACCATTTACATTCCACACCCCGGTACTACGAATGTATTAAAACCTTTGAACCTTTGTTCACATTCAGATTTATAGATTTTCTTCGCGTCAAATACACGAATACAAAAAACCGAAGGACATCTATTCGTTAAAAATAATTATTTCTCTCAATACAGCCCTCTTTCCTTTCTTCTAACTTCGTCCCCCGTCCCACCTGTAATATTACACTAACACGTTCACGAGTTAAGTCGGCGCAGAGGCATGGACGTCCATATGTAAAAAGTGGATAACTTACATACAGTGAAGTATAAACAAAAAAAAAAAAAACTGCGAGCGAGAGAGTAAATTGGTAAAATAAATGCGACACTACAAAATACCTTTTTGGCCTAGGGAAACGGCAATTCTATTAAAAGGCTCAGGTGCGCTAGCTGTAAGACGCTTAGTTAAGCCATAAGCCCCACCTTGTGCCTGAGAAGTTAACTGCGACTGTGGCGCGCGCGCAGATTGTACTGCCCCTAAAGGAAATAAATTACGGGCGGGTATAAATGAAAAAAACTTGGCCCAGCCACAATGGCCGCGCGCTCGTGGCAAGGGCAGCGCGGTCGGCCGGTCGGTCGTTTGGTGGGCCGGCCGGCCGGCCGGCAGCGAGGCGCCCACGGCCCGCCCGCGGATACCTGCTCGCCCGTCTTCCGCACAGGCCGCCGCCCACGCGCCTGCAGAAGGCGGCGGGCGAGCGAGGGCGGCGACGACCGTACACTCTTTACGAGAAGCGCTTAAACCCAAACCCACGCCCCCAGACATCACAAGAAGAGGTAATGACGCATGGCTGATACGAGTGCACTTACTAAAGCACAACTTTTTTTAAAGTTACTCATTCGCTTTATGAAAGAGGTAAATTAAAGTAAGTAAAGTTTCATCATCAGGGCTCGGATTCTGATGACATGTCATATTTCACCGGTGCCTTGTAGACGTATTTGTAAATGAATAATCACGATATATGTGAAATAAATATACAGTTACCGGATAACTTTTCGTAATTTTTGAAATTTTTAGGTCATTTTTGGACATTTGCGTAATTAATGTCATTTTTACGCATTTTGTTTCCATTTCTTTCTTTCTTTGTGTGTGTGTGTGTGTGTGTGTGTGTGTGTGAGTGTGTGTGTGTGAATGTTCCATGAATTTACACGACACACTAAAGTTTTTATTGCATCATCAGTTCAGGATGTAATTCACTACTGCAGTGTACTCTTCTAATCAAAATTACACGTATCTTTGGTAACTTCCTCCACCTTCCAAAACTGACGGTAGGAGAACGGAGTTAAGGATTACATTTCCGCCTAAAATACTTTGTATTAATTATAATTTTATATAAATAAATTTTATTTAAAATTGTCAAATTCATTTAATAAAGACACTTTTTCATACAAAGTTGCGAGTATTTTTTTAAAAATTAGGTCATTTTCCTCTTAGTTTTAAGTAATTTTATAGGCAATTTTCAAAGAATTTTTAAGTCCAGAATCCGAGTCAGGTTTATCATGTATACTGACAGAAATTTCCGCATTACTTTTAGTGTAAAGTACATTAAAGTAAGTATCATGTATGAAAATGAAATTTAATGTACACGTACAGTAGTTTTAAAGTACGTGTGCATTAAATGTAATGTACGTGTACAATTAAATTTATTGTAAGCGTGTACATTAAATTTAATTTACGTACATGATACTTAATTGAATGTACTTACATTTAAATTACTGTATGAGTGCATGAAATTTACTGTACATGTACTAACTTCAATATTTAAAATTTGTTCAAAGAATTGTCACCCCGACCAGGATTCAAACCCGGGTCACCTGGTTTACGCCCAGTTGCTGTAACCATTATCCTATCAAGACAAACAATTCTTAGAACATGTTCTTAGGCCTGATGAATTGCCTGTTGGGATTTATGCATATATTAAAGCTCTAAAGAACGATTTAGAAATCCCTGATAATAGACTCCCGGTGAACGGTTTTGATTAAAACCGTTTAAAAACAAAGAAAACACCACACGTAGGTTCGCCCCCTGAATGAAAAGGAGAGGAAAGACTACGCATTTCATGATCGCAGGTGGGAGACTTCAGCGCGTTCGTCCAGAGTCGCGGCCGCCCACGCCGGTCACCGCGAAGACGAAGGCTGCGGAAGACGAAAAAAAGGAAGAGAGCAGACGAGGCGCTGGAAGTGCGCACGCGCGGAGGTGTAGGCACGGCACGGAAAAAGCACAGTAGACGTTTTATATTCCGTTTACGTTGCGTTGAATTTGTTTAACGCCGCCATAAGAGCTTCGCTGAGGTGCGGCCGTGGCCACGGAAGTCGAAATACGAGGCGGCTGGGAACACGACGAGTTCGCTTGGCGCGGAGAAACCCGATGCTGTGCGATTCAGAGCCTCGCTATCTTAAACGAGTGCTCTATTAGGCAGAAACTGTGACTCAGCATTTAAATCAATTAGTGAGGATGATGGAATTATTAGGAATTTGTGTAGCTTCCTGAGGAGGGGAACGTACTGAAAATGAAGCATTATAGTTTATTCTTCGATTTTTTTAAATGGCCGAAGACATTAGATCATTGTTACACCTCCTGTCTTATAAAATTAATATTTTTAATTAATAAGCGAACATCCTCCTCAAAGGAGCTTATGGCCTAAGAAATATGCATACCACTGTTAAAAATATTAATTTTAAAAGGCACGAGGTGTAACAATTACCTAATGTCATCGGCCATTTAAAAAATCTAAGTATAACACTTAATTCCACAGTATATCTATGGTCATGTTAATCGGAGACAGTTGAATGACTATAAATTCTCTCCTACGAGGAAATTGAAATAATGTTTCGAAGCGATTTTTTTAAGTCTAAACATTTTCCAATCCTAGACCTTTCGGAATGGACTCAAACATTCTGTTAACTGAATACAAGAATTCTAGGACACGAAATTCACTACCACAAAGTACGCTAGTTCCTTTATTTTTTAAACAGTCACAAATTTCCGCATTGTTTTCGAAGGTCTCTCCACAAAAATCAACTCCATTTGATTAAGATTGAACGAGCGGAAACCAAGATAGCCAAAGAACGCCCAGTAGAAGAATGCTCATTCTCTCTTCTACTCTTGGAGAAACTGAGAACAGGCAGTTCGTAGTTTTTCGACATCGGAATTTCTGCACGCATGCTTGATCGCGAGACCACGCCGAGGTGCAGGAGCTCCGCGCGGAAACAGACCGGAAACGTTCCTGCGAAACTCACTTCTGGAAATCTCTAAATTCCGTTTTCCATTGCGCTAATATTTGCAGGTAATTCCTATTTACTGCATACATGGTAACTATTTAAGCATCAACAGACATATCATGCCAAAGTCGTGAAGTTATATAGTCAAAACATACAATTATCGTGTACTGAATGATCTATACTGCGATTTTCGTAACTTTGTCCCTGATAGGAATCAGCTGTTCACGGTTTCATCCAATAGGGAGCTCGAACGTCACCATAGTGACGTCACTGTCGCGAAATATAAGCTCATGATTGGATGGCAGCGAAACAGCTGATTCCTGTCAGGGACAAAGTTACGAAAATTGCAGTATAAAAGAGATCATAATTCTCGCCTTTTTCACCAATAGCAGTAACTGACGTACTTGATAAATTCAGTCACGGTTCAGACGGTGAATTAGAATAAAAAGTCTCGTAAACTCCACTGCCGCGACGCTCAACTGTTAACTACTCGGCCAACTTCCCACGAGTAAAGATCTCGAGTCATCCGTGACATAAGCAGCGGAACAAAAACGAGTCTAATGCGCATGCATATGTAAACTGTCTCGTTAGTTTTCCTTGTTCCATGTTGCGCTACGTCCGGTGTCTGCAGTTTTGTAACTCGAAAAGCGACAACAGATTAAGAGATTTCTCCACCGCAATGCCCAGGAGACCTTCTAGAGGCAAAACCTCGATGGCACAATATTCGTGGGATTTCCAAACGGGCGGCGAGAAAGACGTGAAAGAAAATTACACGAACGGAATTTACTGCGCATAGGTTGTCGAAACTGTATTTCTGCATTGTATCCTTGAAAAGGATGGCCAACAAATTGAACTCAAATTCCATGGACATTCAATGACATTTCCTGACAAAATTAAAAACAGTTTTCGCACAGGTTTTTTAATACTATTCCCAGATTTCATGGAAAAAAGTATTTTGCATTAAATGAAAAGGACAGGAAACATGTGATTTGTCTAAGCTTGTCTGATAAAACAATTGTTAATATTGGGGGGGGGATTTACCATGAAAGAAAACATTCTTAGAAAAAATAATTGAAATTTTCTGGCAATCCACTTACTTTCGCGGGTTATTCAATTCATTCTAATCTCATTATTTCAACACCCATTATTCCTCAGATGCGTCTAATTTTATCAAGAAAAAGGAAGAAACTGTAGAAATGTAATTGCGCAGATGTTATGACAATAGGGGTAAAAATAGCAAGACTTTTCCGTTGCTGTTCTTTAGTAGATTCAAATGATATTCTCTCAGATGTACTCTGTACTCGCTTTCTCCAAACTCCGAGGAAATAAGGTAAGATGAGACGAGCTTTGCCTGCACGGAACGAAACTTTCACCTTTCTGAACACCTTCTGTCTTCGACAAAGCATCTCCATGTTCCGGATGCTGCCCATCTCTGATGCGATCGCATTTGTAGATAATTTGAAATGACTTTCATTTTTCGCCGCTTCAGTCCCACGATCCAAGATGAAGCGTGGTGTAGATATACGAATTTGTGATACACATTTACCGTTTATAAGCAATTTTTATGAGTTCCGCTAATTTTTTTTAACGTAAAAGTAGCAAAATAATGATACAAAAATCTCTTTGTATTCTGCAAATGGAACGTCACACAGTAATTATAGAGAACTGCGGTAAAAGTTCCTTACGTCAAACCGGCTGCTCAGTGAAAATGAAATTTATTAACCAAAATATCGAAGTGTTCGTTCCATTAAAGCCGATTATATTTATTCTTTCACACAGGCCAAAATCAAACATGAAATAATAAAGAAATAACTTTTTCCTTCATTTCTTTCCTTCCTTACAAAAACGAAAGTTTCTTTATTATTTACAATCCCGTAATAATGAAGCAAATAGAAATAGATTTACTGAAGTTACTTTTATCGTTTGAGCAGTGTATTATTTCCTGCTACAAACCCAACTACCATTTACAATTTCCATCCCAGCCACGAACAGGTTCACCAATAAAATAGAAGTACTTCTTGCGCGGTAAATATGTGTAAAGGCGCAACTTTATTTAGACGACCTTCCAGAAAAAAAAAACGAAGTTGCCCGCTCCTCTAGCGGGTTCTCCGCGAAACTAAAAAGCGGCGCGACCGGCCCCCGATCTTCTGGATGCAGCGCGATCCCGTTAAGAGCCGCGCACTCCCCCGGCGCACCACCTGGCAACCTTGCTTCTGCGCGCCGCGCCCGCCCGCGCGGTCCGGGCGCGAGCTGACCGGTGGCATCTGGAGCGAGCGATGCACCCACGGCAGTGTAAATAGTGTACAGCGTAGTGTTTAGTGTGTATGAATGCGAGAATGAATGTGTGAGAGAATGAGTTGTAAATACAGTTATACGAATGACTGAGTGAGTGAAACAAAAAAGAAGAAAAACGATTTTAAAGAACTGAAAAATCACACTATAATAACTAAATAAAACCAAGGTCCGATTAAATTAAGAAGGTGATTGACATTTGTAAGTGGAGGGGAGCGACGTTGCCAGGTGGCAAACCACAGAGCACGTGTTACCGGGAGACGAAAACAAACACTTCAAAAAATACGTGTAAAAGTGTAAAAAATACGACAAAAGCCTAACCTCAACGCAACTCATCACAACACAGTACACATTGCGCGCGCAGCACAGGCAGAAACGCGGGCGGCGCGGCGGCAGGGAAGTCGCTATGCGATGCTCAAATGTTCCCCGTGTTCGGCAGTGGCAACTGAGCGACCTGACACGTCACGTTCTGTCTCTCTGGTGGAAGCTGCCATGGAAACGGGAGAGGCGTTCTGACGTCACACTAGAACTGTCAATCACCTTCTTAATTTAATCGGACCTTAGGCTAGGTCCAAAGAGGCCAGCCATATAATTGTTTTAATTTAGTAATAAGTCAGTTTTTAAGTTAGTATATTTAAGATATAGCCCTCGCGAAGGCTGGAGAAAAACTATCCCGTCATTGAATAAATTGCCGCCCCTCCAGGGCAACTGGAGGGGTGGGGGAATCGAAACAACACTCACGGCAGGGAGACGCGAGGCGAAGAAGGGACCCAAGTGCACAGTCGCTGCTAGCAGCGCAACTGAACGTTCTATACTGCGATTTTGCCCCCTCAAGGCCGCTCTTCACGATGGTATATGCCAGCGGTATTTTGCGACGTTCTCAGTCGTGCCGTCACGTATCGCATGATCGCGACCGTATCAAGCAGTGCTTGCGACTATGCGACTTTCAGCGGGCGACGAAGAAAGACGCGAAATGCCGTGTGATAGTCCATCATGGCTGTATGGAGTTGGGGGGCAAAGTTATAAAAAATAGCACTATAATGCTCCGTTCTTCCATGCAGTGGAGGATCCAGGGGAGAGGGGACAATCTCCCCCTCCCCCATAAAAAAGGCCTTTAGTTTTCCTTTGTTACCTTCTTTTATTTAGAAAAATTGCTTTAAATAATTATGTAATTATTTAAAAAATAATAATATTGTATAGTATCAGGCGCGGATCCATGGGGGAGGGAAATGAGGGAAATTCCCCCACCCTAAAATTTTTTCAGTCACTAATTTCACCTTGGCACGAAACTTCCTCTGTATCCGCGCCTTGCTAGTATCATGTAGACACTACAAAAATAATATACAATTTAAGAACAAATGTTTATTTCTAACAAAAATCTATGATTGCCCCCTCCATAAATGATCGGCTGGATCCACCCATGCTTCCATTCTTCTAGAAGATAAATTTACTCGGGAATTCGGATGGCAGTTGCCTCATTCTGAAGCCCTATGCGCCTAACCTTTTCTCCCCTCATAAGGCCCCCGCCCCCGCCAGAACCAAAGCAAGCTTCGGGGCGCGGGGCAGTCTTTTTTTTTAATTCCCCCCCCCCCAGTTACCCTGGAGGGGCGGGAATTTATTCAAATTTGGGCGTACACTTTAATCTCCAGCCGATTACGCTAATGGAGATGGTGGAGGGCGGTATCTTAGACTAATTAAAAACTATCTTATATCTAAGTTAAAACTATACAGCTCGCCTCTTGGGCCTTGCCTAGCTTATTTACAGGTTTTGATTTGCTTCATAAAAGCAGTCCGACGGCTGCTGAGCTCCGACCTCGGAGACAGGGGCGAGGGAGAGCACGATGGGCAATACTGCGCTTTGCGGGCGCCTTCGGAATACGAATAAACGACAGTCACGCGCAGACACGTAAAACTCGCCAAGCATCCCGTACGTGTACGGACCCCTTAACATTGTGCATCTCCTATACTGCGCTTTTCGTAACTTTGTCCTGACAGGAATCAGCTGTTTTGCTGCCCTTCCAATCGGGAGCTTATATTTCGCGACAGTGACGTTCAAGCTCCCTATGGGATGAAACCGTGAACAGCTTGATTTCTGTCAGGGACAAAGTTACAAAAATCGCAGTATAGCAATGTGGTCACAAAGCACTCATCGACCATATAATTCGTGTTGGAATGAGAACAAATCTGAAAAGTGGTCCTCACAGGAACCTCCATTATTGTGATCATTCAAGCGAACATTTTGAAGCTCCATGTTATACACAGCGTTACGGAAATTCCTTGACTCTTAAAGGTCAAAAAGATGTCAACATTAAATTGTTTTATTCGGAGGATAGTCATTTGCAAATACTCTTCATTCGTAACCACGGAGTCATGGAAGCTATGATGAATAAATATTGAAGCTATGATGAAATACATTTGAAGCATTATTAGAATACTCCCCAATCTGTATCATGAACACACCTTCAGAGAGAACTGAAATTGCATCAGCATCCCACATAAGTCTTAAGGATCTATTTCAATTTCAACTGTTTTAAATTTACGATTGTCTTCAAAGGGTATTTATTCGCAGTTTAACAATAAGGAAACGTTTTCTCAGAAATTCCGCAACTAAAATCGCATTCCTCGGCATACTCCAAGCACCAGTCTTTACTGCACGTCGTTAACTAGAACTAGTGACGCCTGAATTAACACGCGACCTTAGGGTGCAACATACTCGTGTATTGTCCGATGTAAAATTAGTGACTCGTGACAGATCATCAGCAGGGCACGGTTATTCAATCAGAAACTTCGATACCTAAAATGAAAGCAGAAACGAAGCTCCAAATTGGATAAACGTGTCTTGCTGATGTCACAAGTCACTATATTTAAATCGGACAATAGCTCGTTTCATCTCTGATTATCAGATGACTGCCTTTTCCAGATCATTTAAAGGAACGGTTTCGTTTGTATCAATTTGACCTTTCATAACCTCTGACGCATAATTCGATCCCGACAGATACTCATTTCCGATTTTTTGTGTTGTGAGCTTCTTTCAGATAAATTATTCAGGTAAATGCAGTTAATTCCAATGTCCTTCATTTTGTAGCATTAGGCACATTTAAAAGGCATGCACATTGTATCTGAATATTTATTATTTACGTGAACATGCCTCAGTAACGTGTTTACTTATCTGTAAGTGAACCAAGCATTTAATTTAGTTTACATATCAACAAAGAAAACTCACTTTCACTCAACAGACTGTGTCATACTACTTTTCCCAAAGGCTCGTCGTTCGACGATGAATAACACCGCGATAATTGTGTTGACTCTTCATATCTAAGAGTAAGGAAGCACAAGCAAGTGATATTCTTGGCTCTTATCTCTCTATCGACCACATCAGCTCGACCGCAGTGGAAAGAGTTTCCTCTTCTACGCGAGTTTCCTCTTCTACCAATGACTGGCTTACAAGTTTATGATGAGCTGAAGGGTTTTCGACTTCACCTCAAGTGTGCAAGTGTGAATTGAAACGAAACAATACTGGCCATGCTATGAGAGTTTTATGAAGAATCACACGAAATACGTTTCGTAAGCTGTCTACTAACATTCCTAAAGCAAGACTGAATTCAAAGAAATGTTGCGTCCAGTACAGAATTCTATGACATTTACACAATTTTCATATTTCCAACATCCTTCACGCTTTTCGCACAGTAAAAAAGTACGTGTGTAGTGAAATGCTGAGATAACAGCTAATTATTTGATAAAACGTTGTGTTCTTACCACTTTCAACAACAGGGTTTTTTTTATTTTTTATTTTACACACAAAGGAAACTGTACACAAATCAAATAATTTCAAACAATCACGATTAAACATTTCAATATACATCCATTAGCTCATTTGGGTGATAAAGTCCAACAATCCTGAACATTATAATTTTTAATTTACCGTATTAGCGTCCTTTCCTACCGACATTCAAGTTTATTTTCTGTAGAGGAATGTCGCCGAATGAGAAAATCGAGAACACCGAACACCTAAATAATACATCGAAGAAAAGTACAATGTACTCGTAATAGTACGTCCACGTTAAAAATTAAGAACAAAAGTTAATAGTCCCATTCCACAAACAGGCGGAAGAGTTGAATCGAGTCACTGTTGGAAACTAGCATTGAAATAGCGAAGGAAGAGAGATGCGGCAGGTGACTGGAGAGACTATGAGACTGAGATTGAGGAGCAAGATGTGGGGCAGCCTTATAAACGCAGCCAAGAATAAGAACTATAATGGGTTGATCCAGAAAATTCCCTGACGGGTCCACAATTCCCTTGTTTTCTCTGCCGGCCATCCTTTCGAAGAGTTTTTACGCGCGCTCTCTTCCAAGTTTTCTTTCCGCGCGACAAGTTGGCAAGTTGAGGCTCTTGCCTTGACGTACGTGTGGCACAATCCAAGACCATACACTTGTCACCGACAACGATATGACAACACCACGTTTGAACGACGCAGAGGAAGTTAAAACTGGCAGAAACCGATGGTTATAGAGGGGGCGCATGTTGAATTCAAAACTTTGGAGCATGCGCAGTGGAACATGAGGATCAGCTGTACAAGCTGAATGCGGTTCCAGATTATGAATTAATTAAAGGATAGATGATTTGAATAATCGAGCTGCGGCAGACAGGGAGAAGGTTCTGAAAAAATTACGAACGCGCTCACATTTGTGGAGAACAATATTGATTTTACTTCCAGTGTGGAGTTTCTCGATGAACAATTTTTCAGGAGCGCGAAAAATTCACATTCAGCTTTACAGTTGAAGATAGGTATTAGAAAGTCTTCCGATACCAATTAACACAGGAGAAATAATTTTTGAACAATATAAGGTAAGCGTGATGGAGATGCGTCTTAAGCGATGTCGTAGGCATCCGCGGCCAGCGTCTTCATCTGTGCTGTCCGAGTACGCCGCGTTGAAGGCTGAGGTGGCGACGTTTCAACCATCACGTCGTGGTCTTTCACTGCATGCCTGCAGACCACGATGGGATGGTTGAAACGTCGGCACCTAAGCCCTCGACACGACGTCACCCAGGCACCCCGATCAAGTGTCTTAAGAATACACTGACACGTAAAACTCAAACAGAAATGGAGGCAAGCGAGTTCGGAAACACAGTAAACTCACGTAAACACGAACTCGCTTAACACGATGTTCGCCGTAATACGAACAAAACTTCGGTCCCAGCAAGAGATTTATACGGACATTTATAAAATATACGGTAATACGGACATTTATAACATTCGCACAACACGACTGTACATCGATTATTTCGCTCCTTTCGAATTCTTGTTAATGAGGGTTCACTGTAATGTCTACAATTGTTACGCGATGCGACCGGCAACTCCCGTGGTGCACACGCAGCACTTGACCACGGCGCGGCGCGGCGTCGCGGGCGTCGGCAGGCGTCGGCGAGCGGCCTCTGCCGGAAGTTCGCAACAGGCGTCGGCGTTGGGAGGCGCGCTGGCACGCGGCCGCCTACGCCCCACCCCGCCCCCGCCGCCTTCCGCGTCCCGAATTACCCGCGTTTAAATGCCCTCGCGCCGCGCAACGCCGCGCCGCCGCCGCCAGCGAAGACGCTCCGTGGTCACGTGACGGCCGCGCCCAGCGCGAAGCGGCGGCGGCGGCGGCGACTGGGGCACCCGACCACGCGCGCTTCGCGTCGCGTCGCGCGGGCACGCCCAATGCCGACCGGAATGTGCAACGCACGAGGGCGAATGCGTCGAGACAGTTGCAGAGAAACTAACGGCGGAAGAAGATAGACGTGTGGTCCGATTAAAATAAGTTGGTGATTGACAATTGCGAACGGATGGGAAAGACGTTGACAGTTTGGGTACCACTGAGCACGTGCTCCCAGGACACGAAAATAAACGTTTGAAATAAATACTTATTGAAGTAACCAAATCATACACTCATTGTACGAAGCTACAGCTTATAAGCACAATAGTCAATCACCATCTTATTTAATCGGACCATACTCCCAGTACTTCGCAAAGGAATTTGACACTTGACAATGGATTGGCATATTTCATTCCACCGGGAATGAGCCTGGGCCCTTCTCTTAAACAGTCAGGTGCTCTAACAGACAGATATGGAATCAAAACTGCATTCCTTACTATTTAACTGATACGGCATAGTTGGCATGAAAGACGAAGATGAACTTCCATTTTGGTGAAGTCAAGGTGAGTTCACGAAGTACATCATGGATTGTAGAATCAGACAAGGATCAGTCACAAAATGTTGATTCTTCACGTAATGCATTCAAGATTTGTAGAACCAAACCCAACGCCGGACGTAATCACAATGGGAAGCGAGAGGAAGGATTCTGGAGCTCAACAAAACGTGCAGAAAGATTGTACTCCATCCCCATACGACAAATAATGTTTCGCCGGTTTTTAATGTGTAGTCCACTGTATAGGAACATTTTCAATTACTATCCACTGTATATGAACGTAGTACGTTGTTCACGTCTGTACTTTATCAGTTCCAAGTTACGTGGTCGCTCTTTATGAAATGGCACGAATGCTTTGAAAGTTGCGGTCTACAAATATAGCTTTTTTCATTCTTTGACAGTTCTATTACAGAAATTTCGAATTCAAACATTTTTAAATCAGTGATTCACAAATGAATAGTTTACCTCTGATATTACTCCCCCGAAGAGAATGATAAAACCTTTCGACTGAAGCCATGGCAGCACTTCCAAAAACATATGGCCGGCGCATTAACAAGAAACACGCTCGTAAATCAACACCGAGAGTGTTCGCTTCCGGCCCGACCAACACGTTCCTGAGACTCCACATTTCCTCCATTCCGACAAATGTTTTGTATTTATTTGGGTGGGAGTAACGGTTCCCCGCCGCGGCTGGTTCATCGGCCGGGTTTAAATGCCCCCCTCATCGGCAAGCACGCGTCGCCGGTAGCAGCGTCGGCGACGTAGCCGGCGTGCCATCACGTGACACGACCGCGCCCAGCGCCGCCGCCGCCGCCACGCGAGGTCTGGCGAGAGGTGGGTGCGCACGGGCCACCGAGCTCGCGAGCCCACCTTGCAGCGGATGTAAATACGCCGCCTCGCTTCAATGAATTGTTTTGTTTCCGCGTGTCAAATGCTTTGGTCGTTAGTATACCTCGGATTTTAGGACAAGTGCCTTCCTTTAGGAGGTTGTGGAAAATAATTGCAGACGTTTACGAATCATAAAAATCTAGATTAAATGTCCTAAAAAGGGCGGTTAATGCCTATTTTGATATTTCTTTTGCCTAAAACAAGTAATTTTGAATAATTATATTTTCATTAAGCAATTTTTAAATGTATTATACAAAAACGCAAGTACTTTCCCGGAAGGCAAATATTCCCTGATCGAAGAAGACGCAATCGACTGCGCACCGAAATCTCACACAACACACCAAACATTAGGAGCTGTGCAAGTCAATAAAAAGATGTTTCACGATTGTCTCCGATCACCACGCACTTCTTTAACAATCGCGCCCATTCCTTGTGCAGCTGCGCAGTTGACAGGTTGAGGCTTATCGCCATGGCGCGTCGTCTACGCAATCCAGGCGAGGGAAGCCTTGGTCAGGCAAAAGTCTACTGCCAAAAAGACGAATCTTAGGTCACGTCAACATACCAGAAAGCAAAAGGGATCATTTCGAGTTTTCTTCCCACTGTGTGTGTGATTTGGATCGAATCTTGATCGAAACTGAGCTACTTATTATGAAAGTGAATATAATAATACGCTTGTAATAATTCTCATAATATAAAAATACATGACTTTCCTGAATAATAAAAGTGCCTAATTAAACGCTTTAGTGATCAGTTTGACATGTCAGAAACAACTTTCCATGCCTAATGACTTTTAAATGGCTGATTTAATCAATTTGCAATGTATTTTAAGTCCGTAAAACATAACTTTTAATACCTATTAGTGCCTAATTTCATAATTTTGCTACATAATTTAGCTGCTTAAATCATCACTTTTTTGTGCCTAAAATTCCGAGGTCTAATCATTAGTCCCGCGAAGATAGTGCAGGTGCCGGTGTTCCACTCCCCCTCGAACCAGGCGCCGACCTACACATCACACATCGGCTCGCAGTGTTCCGTCTTCCCAGGCATATCCTCCAGCGGGGCACCGCCCCACTCGGGACACGTTCCAACATAAAAGTTCACGACTGCTCTCCCAACATGTGCGGTAGTGTGGTTGTAAGAGAGGATTCCTGGAAGAAGCAAGGTCCCATGCGGTCCTTGGCGCGATTAATATCCTGCTACGACATTCGCCTGGTCTTGATCGTGGAATCCACGGAAAACTACCAATAGGAGCATCCGCTAAAATTCGCCAGACAGAGGCTAAATTCGATGCAGCTATCTGGCTAGTCAATGGAACATACTGTGGCAACAACGTGGAGGCATGTACAACGGATGTAAGTCAGGATTCCAAATGGCGCTTGACGGTGTATGGGCCTCTGGCAGAGGCCTTCGGTGCTGCAACACCAAATTTTAGATGACAGGGAAAGAAGGCAAAGCAAGTACGAAATACATTAATTTCTTGACGCTCCAGAAAAGACGGATGAATCTTAGGTAGAACAAATTAACATCTAGGAAATCTAAAAGAAAAAATTATGCTTTGGAAGCAATTTGTGGCAAATCACTTACCAGTAGAAATATATTTCTAGCTGGCATCTGCTGAATAAGTGTTTGCAAATATTTCCTTTGTCCATACGGCAAAGAGACCTTTAAGACACGAAAACCCTCGAAAATAAAGTCTGATGAAATTAAAAGGAAAGTACTCGTAAAAGTAATGATACCTTTCTGAATATGAAACTACAACTCCACGAATCGTCTACATTTTTGACTTTAAAAGTTTCCAACGTTTCACATAAAAACATGACAAGAAAAGTAAATTTCTATTCAAATAACATTTTTTTAAATTAATTTTCTCATAAACCACGTTTCTTCCTTAGAAATACATTCTCTCCCTCTGGTTGCCCCGAAACAGCGGTCCGGGTCCTGCACCGCTCCGATCTGGCACCGCGTCACGGCGGCAGCACTCTAACGGCCGTTGACGCGTCATCGGGCATCGTCAGAGGCGCGCCAGCGAGAAGCGTCCGCGGCTTATCACCGCCGAGCCAACGCCCAGCTGCGGGCCCGGCCCGGCTCTGTCTTGCTTCGCCTGGGTCCCGCCCAGGCGGCGTGTGAACGCGCTCGGCGATAGCGGGCTTTCACACCCACACGCCACACAATATAGTAGTGTCGGTCATTCGAGGTGGCCGGGACGGAGCCTAGCTCGAATTATCGAAAATTATTGATTTATTAAAATAGAAATATAATCACAACTTTTAAATGTCAAAGTGTGTATATTTCAATAAAATGTACTTGCATAATATTATTACATTAATTGCTGAAGATACTTTAATTACTTCTAAAAGTAGTTGTCAATTATTTTTTCTTTAAGTACATTGTTTCTTTTACGGGCGGCAATATTACGCAATCTTCTGAACTCATTGTCGATAGATACACCTCAGGTTGTACATGTAGAAAATAGATTTAGACAGTTTGCCATGTCGTGGTAATATTTTCGGGAATAAATGTATTTATTTATTTATTTATTTTGGTAGGTTAAATCTAACTTGTATTTATGGGAAACTCGAACAATCGAGACAAGTCAGAAGTGAAGTTCTTCTAGAAGACATGAAAACAGCGGCGGATCCAGCCGATCATTTTGGAGGGAGCCATCATGAATTCTTGTTAGATAATAAACATTCGAGTTATTTTGTATACATGATAGTATACAATATTTTTTTAAAGTAATTGCCTAATTATAACGAATATTTAAATCAATTTTGCTAAATAAAAGAAGGTAACAAACGAAAACTCTAGGCCTTTTGAAGGGGGGGAGCATGTCTTCCCTCCCTTTGGATTCTCCACTGCATAGAAGAACGGAGCATTAGAACCGTCAGTTGCGCTGCTAGCAGCATCTGTCAGATAGGTCCCTTCTTACGCTTTTCCAGTTAGGCGGCGTTGCAGTACGGGTCCCCCCACACAAGCCTAACTTTAGGGCTAAAAAAGTTAAATGTTTTAAATAGGTTGGTAGCGTAATGTAATTTCACAATAACAATAATTATTATTTGAAACTTGTTCTAGCGTTGTATGTCGCGGACACGGCAATTTTTTCTATTATTAGGTTACGATGCTGTTTAATTAAGAAATCCAAATATAATAAATGATACCCGATTACAGATGAATTCAAAGAAACTGAGAACTGAAAAGTACTACAGGATTTGCCAACCTCTGATACCCGGAATACGACTTACCGTTTACAAGATATACTATTTACGCGTAGACAAATACGTCTTTACGAAGTTCAAGAACAAGAAAAAATTACTCCATAGTAATGTGTCAGTATATAATCATATTTTCAATTATTTAATATAGAAACAAACTTATTTTGATCTTCAATGCATTTGCTTCGTAACCCTTTTGTCTATGCATTCTAAGAACTAAACATTATGGAGAATGTCTTCAATCTTTCACTTGGAACTTAAAATGAATTGGGATGGGAAAAGTTGCGCACGATGCAAGAAACAGTACTTTTTAAGTTAAATCCACTTTCATCACAGGCTGGCACGTGCTATTCCCAGACATCCAGGGGTTTCAGAGCTATCAACACTAACCACACACCGCGAGGCGTTTTGTTCCTATGACAAATCCCCTGTATTGACAGTTCTGACAAGGGGTATTCAACGACCGATGACAAAGCGCTGAGTACAGAGGCCGAGGAATCGAAGTATCGATGCGTCAGAATTCGGACTCCGTCCTGCGAACACACGTTTCCGCCAGCGAAATTGGGGTGAAAGCCTGCTCTAATTCCCGACGGAAGTTTCTGTTTTTGTCTGTTTCGCAATCGTAAACGTTCCAGATCCGAGAGAGGATATTTCCAGATCCGAGACAGACGTGGATTCTACTCGCACAAAGTTTCATTATCATTCCTTTAAGTAAGAATAGCTATATTTGATAAAACAAACGTATAAACAATAAAATACTTTTCATTTCATGCAGTAATTTTTTTTTAGATATGCCGGCCAAGGATAACTTGGCATTTGATTATCATTCCTTTAAGTAAGAATCTATATATTTGATAAAACGTTTAAAAAAATATTTTTAATTTCATGCGGGAATTTTTTGAGACGTGCCGGCTCAAGATAGATTGCCAATAATTACTTTCGTATATGTAAGGCCAACTTCACTACATGTTTTAAAATAGAGCATACTGAAAATTGCCAAAAAAACGCACTAGTTCCACGACGGGAATACATGAAATCCAACTTGCTTAGTTTGATCACTGAATCATATTTATAACGAGTTTTCTGACGAGCACCAGTGCTAGTAAATACCGACACTGCCATCCATTCCAGGCTGCGACCCTCCAGGCGCACCAGCGCACGAACGCCTCGGCCACGAGCTCGGCACAAAGCGGTCTCGAAATAAAGACTGGCGTCACGGAGTAAGTGGCGTGGCGAAAGCGCGAGTGGCAGCGACGGGCAGTGCAAGTTCTGGGACGGGGTGCACCTCGAGAGGGAAACGACCTCCGGCGCAGGGGAGGGTGCTCCCGGAAGTGGCTCAGCGGAGAGGGCAGACGACCACGGGGACAGAGCGTCCGAATCACACGACGATGAGCTAGGAGAGGTACAGTAGTGTTCAATGAAACCGCATCCACCTGAAGAGAAAATGGATTTTACAGATCTTTCAAATTTTAAACAAAAATTAGTAGAAATCGATAATCAAATATTTTATGTGGATTATACGATGTTTTCCATTCCATTACTTTCATAACTTACTCGATTTTTTGCAGATCAGGAGGTGTATTTTCAGGATTATATTGCAGATTACACCAGTGAGAGAGGTGCAGTATTTTTTTTTTTCACTTCTGTACGTCCGAAAAGGGATAATCAAATGAGGTGACATGTCCATTTGGCCATAATTGAATTCTTCTGTAATTATTACCTCGAATCTTATTTACAGAGATGTTTTACATTACATAACGTAGTACTCTATTCGTTCAGTTAAAGACGGTGTCGAAAAGACTACTATTTGTGCTATATTTTTCATTTTTGTTGGAAAAGAGCGAACTAGACATGCCAGGTTTTGAATGTTTGCTCCTCAAATGTGGCGCGAGTGGCGAAAAAGAGGGAAAAGTGGTGGAGAATGTGTGGAAAATCTCCGAGCTCCAGCATGTGCGTGCTTGGAAAGGTTTCAGGGCAGAGTGCACAGAGAGAGAACAAGGCTCAAGGTCCAGGCGAGGTGGTGAGCCCGGAGCTAATGCGGAGCGGTTGAAGGGATGGCCGAGCGCATGCAAAAGACTCGATGGAAGAGCGTTTCGCGGTAGCGTGGACGGAAGTAACGGAAATGTGACAGGGAGAGAAACAGGGGGCCTTACGGAGAATGAACGAAGAGGAAAGACGGCGAAAGTTTGGGAGAGTCTTGGATGAAACACGGAGCTGACGGCAGTGGACAGTGCTCGAAGGACAACGCGCTGGAGGCGGTGCTAATGGGATGTGGATGCACAGAAAAGAGAAAGGTGGAGTGTAGACGCGTAAGGCCCTACGTCCTGAAGAGACTGGTCCGATAACGATGCACCGAGAAAGGAGAAAGAGAGAGAGAGAGAGAGAGAGAGAAGTGAGTGAACACCTGGCTGAAAGAATGGGCTCTGGAGTGACCGGTAGCTGATACAGAGTGGACAAAGGGGTGCAGAGAACCGACGACGCCAAGAGGCCAACGCACCCAGGAGAGACTCGGTGCGATAAGGAAAAGGTGGCGGGGTGGGCGGAGAAGGGCCGGGAGAGAGGGGGCGCCGGGACCGGAAGCGAGTCGGGCAGACGGAGAGTGGCTGGAGGCGGCGGCGGTGGCGCCGCCGATCGGTGAAAGCGAGAGGGCGCGGGGCGCCGGTTAAAAGCGCAAACAGAGGGAGCTCGGCTCGTTTTAGCTGGCTTCTATGTCACCTCACACACGACCAAACGTCATCGTGCGCGCACTACCATAGTTTTCGAGCTGCGGATAAATTGTACCTGAAGGGCACGAAATTGCAAGGAAATGTATCCTCTCCCATTCAAACCTTGATCTGTCAAAACCTTTAGGGCCAAATATTTTAATAGTACACAATGTTATTAATTGGTTGGAAGAATAACTACAATTAACCCAAACTCATTTGTATTCAGCTCTATCTGATTAGAGCACATTTTATTATATGCATATCATTTTTGCAACGTCCGAGAAAAGTAACAAATATCGCAAACAAAAAATACTGAAATTTTACGAAGCGAAACAGTTCAGTAGGAGTCGAATACGTAATTACTTTTTAGTTTTAATGTTCAATAGTTCGCAACCCCAGCCTGCCCGAGAACCAGTGAAGCCTCCTCACACAATCAATCCACAGAAATGAATTATCAAAACTCCTTTTGAGGAAAACTTACACTTCGTCGGGTTTTACAAATTCAACAACAGTACAAAGCTATGGAAAAGCGCCCCACAGAGCGTAGACAATAAGAACAGCTTGCAACAAGGCCCTCGTCAAGTGAGTTTAATGTTGTAAACTAAACAAGAAAAAGTTTTAAAAAAAACACCCCACTTCAGTACACTCTCTACGGTTTGAAAAATAATACTGAACAATGAAAAATCAACATAAGGGAGCTTACTGTCCGCCACATTTAAGTAATTTTATACAGCACTAAACATCCAAGATATCAAGACGAATTTACACACCAAACGAGGGGGAAAAATCTAAAATGCCTTGTGTCCGCCGTATTCGATTTATAAGTACTTTTCAGAGCCTACAACATTTACGCTATCAAAAGAAATGTACGCATACGTCAATAAGAATAAGTCGACTTTGCCAGACGATAGGCGGTAACAAAGAAACCTAGATACCGTACTATTAAAAACATTACCATCCATTTTGGCTTCGCGCAGTTGGATATCAAGAATAGACTTAGTATAGTGCGATTTTTCTAACTCTGCCTCTCAAGCCCCCATGGCAACTATGGAATATCACATGGCATTTTGCGTCTTTCTCGGTCGAGCCGCTAGAAGTCGCATGATCGCAAGCACTGCTTGATACGATCGCGATCATGCGATATCTAGCGGCACGACTCAGAAAGACGCGAAATACCGTGAAGTATTCCGTGAAATATCGTGAAGACGGGCCATGAGGGGCAAAGTTAGAAAAAATCGCAGTATAACTTCGCGAAAAGCCAGTCCAGCGACTGCAGCAGCTACTACAGCTTCCGATACTCCGACCGGGGCGGACTAAAACCGGCTCCGGTGAGACGCGGGGCTGTCGGATGACGCAGCTCCGAGTGACGCAGTGCGCGCGAGAGGGAAGACTGGTCGCGGGGAAGGGGTCGACGCACCGCCAGCGGACCGGCAACCGAAAACAACCGATTCGTTGCGGATCAAATAGGGCCCCGAAAGAACCACGTTTCCTCTCCAATCGAAAACCAAACAACATTTATTTGCTCGTTGATTTTATAATCCGCGGCCTTGCCAGCAAGTGAGGCAAGCCGCCGAGCCCGACGGTCGCGATTCGCGGCCAAACAGAAGTTGCACGCGGGCCAAATCGCGTCAGCTCCCTTTCCGTAGCCGCCACATAAACCACGCGGACGATGACATGGGGTGCCTAAAAGTAGGGTCGTTCTTTGATAGCGCGTGCGGATGAAAACGCTCATAGCGCGGGGGACGGAGGGAGGGGGCGAGCTTGGAGAAACTTCAGATGTATGTACAGGTTATTATTAACACCTTGAAGCGAGTCTTATTTCGTCTTTATTTATTCCATACTAAAAAAAAAATTCATTTTAGACGGAAAAAAACAAACATGAAAGTTTATATTTTCTGTTAATATTGTTTTTGAGGAGAGTATTCGTGCGAACTATTTTGAATGAAAACGTTCTGAAATGGAATACACGGGATCCAATTTTTTATCGATCTAGTCTATCAATTTTACGCGATCAATTCATCTGTTTTTCAATCACAACATAAATACAACGAAATCCCTGTTACTTGTCAGGTGTAGGTTACGCGCAGCTATCGCGACTAGTAACAGTCAAAGACGGCAGACAATTTATATGAAAATGCTTGAAATCAACGATTCTCACGTTGAAACAAATAATCACGCAAGGGGAAATGACAGACGCGGGAGAGCAAAAAACCAAACCGAAATATTTTACCATTTTCATCAACGAAGTGCTTTTCTACTAGTTCCCCGAGAGCGCTGGCAAATCCCTTGGCCGAGTGTCTTCACGGTGCGAGGAAGTCGCCACGCGAGAAAAATGACGTAAAAGGGAGCTCAGCGGAGCCTCACGTCCAGTGGCGTAGCTGGGGGGGGGGGGGGGCAGAGGGGGGCGGCGCGCCGCAGGTGACACCATTCTAGGGGTCACGCCAATTTAAATCATTTACTTACAAATTTTATATATTAATAGTTAGTTTTCTTAGTTTTAGTAGTTTGAAACATTTAATTGTTGGAATTATATACTTTTTATGGTTTAGTTAAAAATTATTTATATTAATTTAATAAGTTTACATTGAAATTATAAGCATAGATTATGATTTAATTGCAATTATTCCTAATTACATAGTTATTTATAATGTATTAAAAAATTCTATCATGAGCAACTATAAAGAATGAGACAGTGATGTCTGGTATCAATGTTTTATTTACAGCTGAAAGATCTTTTTCGATAGCTTGGTTATCATCATCAGAGCTATCTTACAGCCTCTGGGCGGAAAACGAAGTTGTGCCTTCGTTTCTTCTTCGTTTTCCGCCCAAAGGCTGTAAGATAGCTCTGATGATGATGATAGGTAAGCTATCGAAAAAGATCTTTCAGCTATAAATAAAACATTGATACCAGACAACCAGAGGCGTATCTAGGTAAAATGGCGCCCATGGCAAGAAAAGAATTTGCGCCCCTGTCAGATTACTTCAAATTAGGGTTCTTGTTATTTGTTTTATTGGGTATACTCTAAATAGCGCCCCTTGTGAGTGGCGCTCATGGCACGTGCCATGCCTGCCATACCGTAGATACGCCTCTGCTGACAACATTCGTGTCTCATTCTTCATTGAAAAAAGTATCTACATTACCAACAGTTATACTAGTAATGTGCAACTATGTTTGTATTTTAATAAAATGGTGTACAATCAATGCAGCAATAGATTTTTTATAGTTAATTTATGGGGGAGGTGACACCATTAGCTTCGCCCCAGGTGACACCAACTCCACCGCTCACGTCCACTGCGGGCCGAGCGGGACGGCCGGCGGCCGACAGAGACGAACGGCGCAATGCGTCCACGCTCCGGCCACAGCGGCCGCGGAGGGGGGGGCGGGGCCCGAAAGGGAAAGGGGGAGGGGAGAGAGGGCCCAGCCACACGAGGGCAGATAATGAACCAGGACAATGCAGGTCGGCCCGCTCCGCAGCGAGCGCGCACGGGGCTGGGATGAATGCACCGCCTCACACAAACACAACACGGGGGCCGGGTGGATGCGGAGCGGGTTTTTTGGGGGGAGAAGGAAGGGGAAAGTAGGTGTTGCGTGAAGAGAACCAGAGGGTCTAGGGCACGGCGCGTGGGCGTGGGTGGCACGGATGGACGCGACGCGAAGGGCGAGGGCAGTGCACAGGCGACGAGGGACGAGGGTGATGTGGGAGGACGGGAGTGCAGGGTGGCCAACTCGAAAATCTACGCCTTCATTTACCTTTCCTGTAGCCTTGGACAGTAAATTCGTTAAGTCATAGCAGTGTCCCGTCATATATTACCTGATTCATTGTTTTGTGGTCTGCAGAGAATTTAAGGTAGGTTGTTATCGAAGAGCATTGATGACCTACCGTCTCATTTTTGTTCTCATCCCGTTATAAAAAGCGTGTCCAACGCTGTACAGTACGACTGAAAACACAACCACTGATCCAAACTGCAACACATTTTCTGACACGTAACAACTTGGGAAGACCAGCGCAATAATCTCGAATGCTCTCTCCGTGTGTGTTGGCCATCCTGGAAGCGGTCCGGGAGCTGCGACTGACACAGTTCGGGTCGGGGTGAGAGGCGCAGGCAGCAAGGGCACCGAAGGGCAAGGCAGATACGAGGCGGGGGGGGGCGGAGTGTGAGGCGATAGCGACAGGAAACGATGTAGCGCAGCGAACGAGTGAGGGCCTGAGGCTGGGTCCACGGCTGGGAAGCGGTGCAATTGGTATTGGGAAACCACACGAGCTCACTACCCAGCACGGTCCTCGTTCCTGTTGGAGGATGATGAATAATTCATTCATAATAAATTCATTCTTCGAGAGAGGAATGAAAACCTCGAATTACGACTTACTTCAGAGGTAGAAGTTGTATATACATCTTGACTGTATAACACGAACTCGATTTACGGATTTTCATAGAATATTACGATTGTATTGAAAGTCTCGTTTGTTTTATGACTCTGAACCATGGCCATCACACATTTTCAAGACTACAGGAACACGAGCACTTCAAATGACAGAGGTACAATTGTTGATTACATGCTCATTTTAATCGTCGTAACATCGAAATTAGATGGAGCTGAAGAACCTCCACAAAACAGCGACACTCCTAAAGAATTGCACAATTCCATGGTGTTCGGAGAAAGCTGTCATATAAAGGGAGTTTGAAGAAAAGTGAAAAATTAAACTTCGAGAAATTGCAGCAAAGCGGATTTTTTTTTCAAAATATTGAATTCTTTGTATTTTAACGTACGTGTCCTGTTCATATCCCGCAGACACCAAACCTCACACCACAAAAATTGATCTAGCTCCCCTTTAGAAAATCACGATTTATTAGGTAATAACACAATCCAACGAAACTTGTCTGACCAGGGGCGGATCCAGCCGATCGTTTGGAAGGGACCATCACATATTTGGTTAAATATTAAACATAGTTTTTTATTATATTGTATATTATCTGTGTAGTGTATGATATTGTATATTACTTTATGTAGTATATGATACTATTCAATATTTTTAAACTAATTAAATAATTATAAGATTTTTAAAAAATCAATGTTGCCAAATAGAAGGTAACAAATGAAAACTAGGCCTTGGAGGGGGGGGAAGCATGCCCCCTGTATCCGCCACGGGTCTGACCGTCGGCCTGCCTGGCAATGGCCACCGGGGTGCGGGGGCAAGGTCCGGGTGCGGGGCGGGGAGCACGCAGTCGATGGCAATGCGGACGGGACGGCGTGCAAGGCGCAGCGGCGGGGCGGGAGGTGCACACCGCAGCAGCGCGTGGGCGGCGCGGGGGCGACGCGGGGGCGGCCAGGAAGCGACGGGCGCGGGGCAGAGCGGGGTGCGGGCGCGGGCGACGTTGCAAACCCGAGCCCGGGCGAGCGCCCAACGGCCGACGGGCGATCGTGCGGCGGCAGCTTTCACCGATGACCTCATCGGCCGGGCAGCGAGTCAACACGGGCGGAGCGCGCGGGGAGCGGGGAGAGGCAGAGGGCGACCCCGGCGCAACGCTGCTGCGCTCCCGCGGCCACTGCAGCCTCAGTCGCGCTTCAAATGTTCCCTCTCGGGGCGCATTGTTGGAAGGGAAACAAATACAGAACAGTCTCTGTAATGTGAGGTGGACGGAAGGCCTAGCTAGAATTAATGAAAACCGAATTATTGAAAATGGTTAATTCATTATAATAAAAATGTAAACAACTTTTAAATTTCAAAGTATGTAGATTTTAATAAAAATGTACTTTCATAATATTATTATGAATACATAATAAATAAATTGCATAACAAATAAATTGCTGAAGATAAGTTAATTACATCTTAAGTAGTTGTCAATCGTTCTTTTAAGTGCATAGTTCCTTGTACGTTAATTTAATTTTTTGACCAGACGGATTTAACTCGGATTTATGGTTAACTCGTATAATCAAGACTCACATTATAGAGACACTTCTGTATTGTCGAAGCAGCGATGAAAGGAAGCAACCCAAATGAACAGAACGCACACTTTGTTTTGAAAAAAATATAGCAGCAAAACACCATTTTATCAATAATTACCTCTTCCCCTCCAGTTTTAAAACTATTAACACACGTAATAGATTCGAACATTCTGAACAACATGTTTTCAAAATTAAGTGTTTCATGTGAGCTACGTTTTGCTCGCTCTCAAAATAGACATTGTGGAAGGCAACCCGAAGGGCTTTGACATCACAACTGCCAAGGGATGGTGTCAGACAGCTCTAAATATAATATGCGACGAATTACCGCACTCCTTTACGAGGTTTTCTTTAGCACAAGACCAATTCAGTTCGAGGTTTTAACGCGTGTTTGGAATGTCCAAATAAAAAGTAAACATGCTTGTGGATGGATTGGGAATCATTGGCACAGAAGAGACGGGAGCAGAGGCTTAATAAACGTTAACCCGAAACAATTTGTTAAAGTAAACAAAAACTAGGAGTAAGAACTTACTCCCCTTACGAGATCCATGAACGAAAATTCATGGGCCAAAGTTCAGATATGTTCTTCAGAAGGTTTGAATCACGCATGCTCTGAGATTAAAAAGGTTGAAATCATTTTTACGCAGAGTGATGAATCAAGAGAGAAGTCCCGGGACTGAAAAAGGCCTATCAGTAACCTTGTTAATTCACTTTTTCAATTATTAGCTTTTTGAAAGCACCAATGGCAGAACTTAACCTTTATTTAGCATTATCTACTACAATAACTGAAACATATAATAAAAAAATTGATTTGAAAATAATTCACAACTAATTTGCCTTTTGCAAAACAATTTGGTGCAATAAAATAAATTGATTTGTTTAAAACAGCTCAAAAGTTATCAAAGTTATGTTTGGAAGATAGCATTCAGTCCAAAAAAAACATGTCACATGTGTATACTACACATTTTCTGTATTCTCGCTTCGCACATCCAAAGTGAATGAGAATTGGGAAATTTCAGAAAACAAAAATTAACATTTATGGTTAACGCAAAATCTGAACTCAATACGCAAGAAACGACAAAACATTTTAACAGAACAAACAGGATACTAATTACAAAATTCCCTTCACAGAATTTCCATTCAGAAAATTTCTCCACGTTCCGTTTGGCGTTTACTACTTTGAATGCCCCCCCCCCATATAGTTTCTTTAAAACAAATTTAAAATTTCTGCAATTGTTACAATTTGTTAGGCAATATAAAACTAGACATACCCGGATTTTTATTTGTTCAATAGCCTCGAATACAAGATTACTGATGAAAACACTGCCACCAATCAGTAGGGCACGTTCTCAGGTCTTGTCTAATATTATACATGGCCGTAAGCAAAACCAACTTATGAGGCCCATTCTTATTATCAAAACATTTAACATAAATCTGTGGTTACGGAGTAAAAGTTATTCAGTCAATTTTTTGCGAAATTGGGTTAAGTACTGAAACCACAAGTTAAGTATCTATATTTTATTTTAGTAAAACGACCGAACTCACATTGCCTCCTGAACGACAATGGGAAATGTAACTTAATCGGCCTAATATAGCACTACGGCTCAATAATCTAACTCTTGTTTTCTCGAAACAAAGATTTTTTATTTAAGAACTTTAACCCTGTGACCGCAGAAATGTTATCAAATGAAGTACCTACAAAAATAAACTTCTAAAATTAAACAAATTAATATAACGGAAGACCAACATAGTCCTCACATGAGGGCACCCTACACCTATATAGACATATATTGTTATTAGTCACAGTTAATTCGTGCATGGTGTCCACATATGACGCCGCCTATTTTTTATCATTAGCGATAAATATTCGTCCAATCTAACGATGTAGTATGATAAAGAAATATTTTCTTGAAGTGTAACCTAAAAAAATTGTTTTTGGGATGGAAATTTAAAAATCATGCATGAAAGGGTTAAAAAAATATCCAGCGCGGGATCTCAACATGGTATTCGTCTGTTTATGCACTAATCCACCGCTGCACGTTCTGCGCAAAGGAAGTCGTGCCGTGCAAGTAATCTCCCGTGGGGGCGACTGGACACGTACCACGCGGCGCAGCGGGCCCCGCCCAGCTCTGAGCACGCGGACCCGCCGGAGAGAACGAAGCTTTTTGTATCGAAAACCAACCGGGACTCCCGCTCCTCCGGCAGCCTCTGGGGGCGTTGGCTGCTGAGCCTCCGACAAACAGCCCTCCCATAAACGGCTTCCCGAGATTATCCCTCCGTGCCGCCCGCAGCAGCTGCCGCTGCTGCAACTGGTTTCACCGGCAGCGGGCGATGCACTTTGCTCCTTTCACTTGTCACACTTCCACGCCCACCTCCAGGGGAACGTGGTCCCTGCGGGCGACTTATTTTGGACGGAAATAGAGAAATAAATACGTCTAACTGTTCAAAAATAAGGAAGCAAGATTGCTACAAAGAAATGCGAAGACGTCTGTCCCTATACAGTAAACCCTCGTTAGCACGAACTCTCGTAACACGAATTTCGCCCTAATACGAACAAATCTTGGGTCTCGGCAAGAAATTACAGTAATACCGTCATTGATAATAATTGGACAACACGAATTTTTATAACACGAACTTCGATTATTTCGGTCCCTTCGAATTCGTGTTAATAAGGGTTTCCTGTTTTTAACGTGTTAATTAGAAATTACGAGAACATACGTCCGTAGATTCCTTTGAAGCAATCGTATGTTCCTTTTATGCTAGTAAAAAATCGATGAAGGGTAAACTAAATGCCTTCCCGCTGGCAGACGACTAGGGAAACTGGAAGGCAACTTAAGTTTATCTTTTAAAAACATGTAATCTTCAACAGTTGAAAACATTAACAAAATCTGTTTTTTTTACACTTCAAATTTATTAATTAATAATATGTACTTTGGCTTGTTTCTGGCCCGTCGTTGGGTTGGTTAATGGATGTAAAGGGCGGGTTAATTTCGGCTGCTCGGCAAATGAAAAAGAAAATTATTTCTTTAAATCCTCGTTTATGTAATCCGATGTGCACTGCATAATTAACAATCCACGTTTCCTCTACCGCTGCAAGAGATGCTGTCGAATGCGAGAGAAAATAAAGGTGGTAGAATATGGAGCTTCTCCGTATCGAAGAAAACCGGTATTTGGGTGCGGTCAATGACCAAATGACTCATTGCTACTCATTTTACCTCTTACTGGTAATACATACTCGTTCAAACAAATGTTGGATAAATAAAAATTGGGCGGATTCGTAATCAACTAGTGAATTTCGATTTTCCGGGAAGACCTGGCCGGAGTTGGGGACGCCTTGACGGCCTCAGCAACGTCCCCGCCCTGCCCGGCCAGAAGCAACTACGCCCACTAGTCAAAGCCCAGGGAACAATGCTGCCTTGTCCATCTGTCCTCCGAAACTGTTGTCCATGCGAACGCGTTGCGAAGGCAATTTACACCGCGTGAACCTCACCTTGGTCGTGCCCACAACCAGAACATCGCGAAGCAAATGACAATGGGGAAAGTCGCACTATTACGACACGGTTGCATTAGTAGACAACCAGCAGTCGTAATTTTTCTCAGGGCAAGACTGATCGCAGCTCGGACAATTCACTGCGGAGAATCCCAAAATATGAAAATAAGCATAACTAACCTGGGGAATATTTCGATGGTAGATATTTGGCGGAAATGCGACAAGTAGGATTTCACTTAGGATGAACAGAATTGTATGCACCACCTCCTTGAATTGTTTGAACGAAACGCCATTCACCACTGCAAGCACTATTGCTGATTGGTATCTCTGGCACTGAACGTTCACTCAGCTTTGAACACTCGACCAACACTGACAGTCTCGCCCGGCAGGACTGCGGCAATGCCCGGCGGACTCTGGTGCACTGGACACACGCAGGGAGTAAACCTACACACGGTAAAAGCCGGCAGAGGGGGAATAGCTCCAAGCGGATTCAAAGCTTCTGAAAGAAACACCTTCCCAAAGAGATTCACTGCACAAACTTCACGTCGGAGTAATCGCACCGTATCCAAATGCACCTCACGTCGCCCGCAACGCAGATATCACAGCAGCAATTACAAATCCATCGATTCCGCCTCCACCGCTGTGCGGCATGCTTGCAAATGGCGCCGAAAAAAGAATTTTCGAATCAATCGTAGTAAAGCTGGGCAAAAGCACAAAGATACTTAAACTTGCATAGGCTGTAAGATACTGAAGCACCTATCAACTGGCACACTCCTGAGTTACTCCAGGCAAGCACCTGAGAAGACGAGGTGATGCACCCGCTCTATACGGCAAGTGACACACCCCTGGCACTGTTTGTCAAGCCGAAGTGAATTCGACCTCCGAAATAGAATTAAAGTAGTTCACTTCATTCAATAACTTGAATAAAAAATCCAAAACATCCGTCTCTCCAATAAAACTTTTGACTTACCCAATAATTGCACCACAAAACTTGATCCTCCCGTGGCGATGGTGCCACTTCGCACTGCACTAACTGACTCAGCCGCTGGCTGTTATGGCAACTATTCACCCTCCCCAAACGCAGATTCTCGAAAGGTATCCCGTTAATAATTTACCACATTAATAGCGAGTAAGTCAATATATGTGTCGAGAAATTATTATTGTTTTAATTTATATTAAAGTAAAGGCTACTAACGTCTTGAAATAACTAAAATTAAACATTACGCTGGATTTACATTCTCATAACTGCAACGAATACCAACCACCGACGTTTAATTGCAAGAACAACTTAGATTTTAGAAAATAAAGATAGGAAGATAAAATAGGATAAAGTCATCCATAAAGCCATAAGTAATCATATTTACTTTCTAAATATTCAGAGGACACTTTTTAATAATATAGTTTTTGATTTTTGTCACAATCAGATATGCTCTTAGTTTTTCAGTTAAGTTGGCTTTCCTGTGTTGGCATTTGCGCGGTAAACTTTTGATTGCGCCTGAGAGTGAACAGGTTCCAACAGGAAGGTGAATTATCTACAGGCTAGGTTCAGCATTATGTGTATGTGATTTTATAAATTATCCCCATAATGGAGAAATTAGTGGAAGCGATAGTTTTGTATGGGAAAGAGAGAGATTTTAAAAAACTGGGGTCTGTTCTTGACAACACTGATGTGAAGGTGGTGAGTATGTTCTAACCTTTAATTCTTGGGCGTATGACATTGAAAAATTGTCCCATGCAGAAGTAATGCCTCTGAACTTTCCTGTGAGTAGAGGTGCATGAATGGGATTTCTTCTTCCTATTGTAAAATCTGTTGAATATTTTTACAGTTAAAGAAATTATTTAGTAGTAAGCTGGGCCATGTTGATGCTTTCCAAATAATTAATTACACTTTGATGGGATTGCCAAAAACCGGTTCAGCTCAAGTCAAAAGACCAAAGGTATGCTTTATTTCACTTATAATTATCTATATAAATTAAAATCACTATATACTTTCTTCTCTTGTTCCAACTGCATCAGTTGATTCTACACGTACTGGAAACTATGCAAGAAAAGAATATGAGTACTAGTGAAGCCAATAAAATTATAGATTGTTTATCCTGTGAAATGATTTGGCTTAGTCCATCTCAAATGGTTCGGCTCACACAGTGGTGTGTGGATAGCATACAGCAGTCAGAACAGAAATACATGGCGTATGTACTGTAATGTAATTTTGTATATATAGTCATCATTTATTTGCATATTATGCATTTCAGTTTTGCATAAACCTTTAGCAGAAGGAACATTTTTCAGGTGGAAGGTGTTATTGCCAAATCTTCTGAATTTGTTGAGTGATTTGGCAAAAGTGGAACTCTCAGGTACTGAAGTGTCTGGCTGTGAATACAGACGTCAAATAATCAATACTCTTTGTAATACAACATGGAATCCTAATATTATCACTTCTGTGGCAGGAATGTTCACGTGAGTGCCAATGGTGTTGTTATATAATTTTAATTTATACATATGTTATCAATATACCTATGTGTTCTTGTAAACTGGTTGACATTTCCTCAAATGTAAGTGGTATGAATTCCAAAGAATCTCGCCATGCCATGTATTTTATTATTTTATGTAACAAAAAAACAAATCAAGTTTATGTTTCCATACAACACATTAACAGTACTGAAGAACTGTTAAAGGTTTAAAATTGAAATTGAAATTGTAAACAACAGAGTTTAATTGCATCTATTAAGAAACTTTTTTTAACTATTAACCTATATTGCATAAATGGATGTGAAATTTGATGTTTTAAGATTTAGACATAAATCTGTTAGGCATGGTTCAAAGGTGACTTCAATCTCTGGAATTTATTGAATCAATTCATATTTGATGTTTGTAATCCGTATTTTTAAAGAAAGAAATACTTTTTTTTTTGTAATGATTAATCTGCTAATTTACTTTTTGGCAGTGATATGCAGTTGGCTCCAGATGAACACCTTCAGGTTGTGTTCAAACTTTGCCAAGGAATAGAAAAACTAGAACCAGCATCACTGCCACCATTGGTTCATCAGTTATTATTGTTGACCAAACAGCAACATGGGCTCCCTCTTTTTCTTCATTTACAACAATATTTCACACGTGGTCTGTATAACCGAATCCGTTGTGGAGCTCAAGAATCAAACTCAGCCGATTTCATTTCAGAAGATGTTGTAGCTGGTAAATACACTAATTTTTAATATTTGAAATGTGAAATTTTAAAATTTGGACTCTTTTTCTCAGTTCAGCTCTCTCTCTCAGCTATATAATTTGATATTGAAGAGTTTTTAAAGGTTAGAAATTGGCACTGAAATTAAAACTAGGAGTTAACATGCAGTTAATTAATGGTGTATAATAATTCTCTCTGCAGGATCAAGACATGAACTGATGCGAGCAGAGAGCACAATTTTATTCTACATCAATCAGGCTGCTAATGTTGGAAATGCCAACATCAAAGATCTACTTAATAGCTTGAAGAGTACAGTCACTGCACCAGAGTTCTGCCTTAATCCATTTTTCTTCACAGTCTTCCTGTCGATATCATTTGTGACATGCTATGAAGATCAGGTAAAACCATTTTTCTTAATTGTTTTTGTGATTTGCACTAAGTTAGCAAAGCGAGAATTATAGGCATCATAGAAACTGAAAGGGTGAGTTATAATTAGGTTTTATTATTCATTTGGAATGCATTTTGTTTTGATTAGCTTAATTGGATAATATTTTGTTTCAAATAGCAAATTAAAGGTATATGGGGAGCAGTTGATGACTAGGATTAGGAAAATGCCCTCATGCCGTAAAAAGAAATCACTCTGGGCTGTCCTCCATTAATAGTTATTTACTTGTAGCAAATTGCAAAAAAGCAGGCTAGAATTAATTATTTGTAGACATTCGTTGAACAATAGAAGAATATAATAAATAATTATTGAAGAGTAAAGTAAAAAAGCCTATTCATGCAGACTAAAAGCTTTTGTGCTTTTAAGAAGGACTTCAAGTATTTTCGCTATTAGAATGCTTGTGAAATAAAATCTTTTTGGACAGGTATTTGATGTCATAAGAAGTGCTGTAGCTCGTGTTTTGGCTGAGGACAAAAGAAAAGAACAATCAGCTTGGTTGCAGAATATTATTCCTGCTGGGTGTGATCTTGAAAGGCTTATCACACAAATAATTGAAAGCAGGTAAGATCTGAAATAATTATTGAATATCACAATTCATTTAATAGTTCTCCTCAGTTCTTTAGTGCTTTTTCCTTTTAAAAAAATTACAATAACTGTGAAAAGGCTAGCTAAATTGTGCCCACCCCCAAATAAAACAAACCACTTAGGTTTCTTTAAAAATCCAGGTGAGAAACCACAATACCCATTGAAATGTTTTAATGATTTTTTTAAGTTATTTGAAATGAATAACAAAACTTCTAATTTCATGTGTGAAAAAATATTTCTTAAAAATGTGAATTTAATCACAATAAATGCATGCAAACAAATGCTAAAAATGAAGATACAAAACAAAGTGAACTGACAGTACAATACAAATGTCATTTGCTAGTAGACAACTCCAATTTCATCACAACAAATGCAGCTGAGTTAGCTCAGAACCAGCTTTATAGTTGACCCTGACTGGGAAATCCTAGGTTTGAGTCCTGCCAGTGGTGGATTTTTGACACTTTTAAAGACCAGCTGCTCAGCTCTTGTGTGGTTTCTCCAATCACTGTCAGGTGTATTCTGGGGAAGAACACTAACAAACTGCCCTTGCAGTGCATGTGATCTTCCCTTTCTCATCCTTGTACCCTCTTACGCACACTTACACTTACATTGACATTCACCGCTCTACTCAGTAACGTTACTGGGTAGAGTGTGGGCCTGCCCACAAACTGTTTATTCGCGCTCCCTTCATAAATTTGTATAGCAAACATGAGTAAAGTTAGTACTTCAAATAATACAAATATCCTTTAACAAATTTGAATTCATCAGAATATGATTACTTAAAAAGAAATTAATGTTACGAACAGATTGTATTGATTTAGAAAAAGGGTTACATAAGCTACCAAAGTGGGAAAAAATCATTCTTCTGGAAGATTTTAAATCTTTTATTGTATCAACTATTGCAAAGTATCAGAGAAAGTATTAAGTAATTAATATTTCTTACAATCACAAAACCTTCATTGTAAAAATAGCATTGTAAAAAAAATAAAAATTGTAAAAAACCCTCTTTTTCCTGGTCCTGCCCACATTACAGGCCTGACCGTTACACCACTGACTTTACCACTCGTGTTAGGAGCTTAGAGCTTGTCCCGACTGAGGCAGTGACCTGTTGATGGAGATTCTTGAAGGGGAAATACCCCGCAAGCCGACATGCGGGTTGGCAACATCTCACCATCCAGTGGGGAAAGAACACCTCATCCTCCCAGGATAAAACATTCACTACACTAATGGGACAAATCAATATGTTATAGATTGTGCTTGTGTAATAATTAGCATAAGCATCAAGAATTTATTTCTTGTTTGGAATCATTACTCAATATCTTACTGTTGCATACTATAGCATACTATAGCAACTATAGAGCTATAGATACTATAGCAACTATAAAGCATACTATATCAACATATTTGTGACGATTGAGCATATTTTTGCATACTTAAACAAGTTCAATTTTTTTCCCTTCTGTACAATATTATATCACTTAAGAGCACATCTTTTATATTGGAATTGCATAATATATTTCATCAGACTGTCGTTTTCATGATGTGGCTGCGCTGCCATGCAAGTTATTTTAATGGAAAGAAGTTGTGCCATGACAGAGAATGGCTTGACCCCTTCTGGCTGTACAGAAAGAATTGTTTCATGATTGGGGGCAGACTCTTGACAAGAACTTGGTGAATGAGAACTCTGGGCCACCTTGAAGGTGGCAGTGGCTCTCCATATTCTCCCTCCAAAATTCTACTTATACTATATTGGTGTATTGTTGCCTTAACAAGAAGTGTCATTTAGAAAAATCATTTTGCAAGATAATGGTTTCCCTCTGAGCATAGCTGTTTATTTTGTGACCAAATACAAAGTGATTTCCTCTATAGCTCAGTTGTCTGGAGAAGTATTGTAATGCTTCAAAAACTCAGTGTAGTATTAAATGTATAAAGCAAGTGCCATGTGTGACATGTCATTTATGAAATTCACTTTTTATACTGTATGGTATAAAGAAAAAATATTTAGCATTAAATTTTATAACAAGTAATATTTAAATTTTTTATAAATTCTAAGAATTGATACATTAAATGAAATATTGCCTTATAGTGCAAAGTATAAATTTCGATAATTAATACACGATAAAGAATATGTAATTTTAGGATCACTATACAATAAACCCCCTCTGAAAGACCACTCCTAAGAAACGACCACCCTCTCAAAGACTAATTTTTCTTGGAACAGGCATTGAATCCCACACTTTCTATATAAATCATACCCCTATTAATAGACCACCCTGTCCCTGACCTCCAACCAACCCACTATTTTTCTTAATTTACCGCTCTTAAGAGATCACTTCAAGGAAAAGTGTAAGAATACATTGCACTTAATTTTGAGTAGTTAATATGAACATTGACATTGTAAATGGCATTTGTGCAATATGTCTTGAGCCTGAGCTTCAATACTCAAGAAAACTGGTGGCAAGGAAGATTTCAAGAATAATGTAACAATATTCTGTGACCAGTGATATGGTATCACAGCTGCTCAATCTTCTAATATGACTGTTGATATGAAAGTGGTCTATCATTAATTCTGTGAAATAACCATTCCTTTCTTACCTTATCTTCTTGGAAGAGCATCTGGTGTTGTACTGTAGAAATGTCAGTGTTATCAACTTGCCCCCCAAAGAGTGTTGGGATTGCACCCAGAATCTGAGCCCAGCACTTATCCAAGATCTGCTGTTTGTAATTTTTTTAATTGTATGAAGAAGGACAAGAGAAGCAAGTTTTGGCGCTCCTAAGATATTGAATGTGTCATTTATACCCAAATGACTTATTGAGTGTGAGAAGAAAACCATGGTTCATTAGGCAACTATTGGGAAAATGATGTATACATTTATTTTTAACAAAGAGAAGGAGGAGATATATTGTTTAAATTAATTAAGAAAGATAGTAAATATTTCTAACAAGGCATTTAGGCAAAAATAGGCAAACTGAACTTTTACAAAAATGTTTCATCATTCTTGTTCATATATTAAAAGCTTTTAATTATGTTCAAAACAGTAAAAGCTTTTAATTATGTTCAAAACAGTACTTCATAAACATCCAATGTTAAGTAGTATCAAGTCATTGTATGAAATGAACAAATGATTCCCCCCATTGAAGCACACGCCCACTAAAAAACATTTTTTTCATGGTTGCTAAGAACAGGTTTCACTAATTAAACAGGTGACAGGATCAGTCAGCTTTATGTATTCACTTATAACTAGAATGAAAGGTCAACTCAAAACAGACAGTCATGATGGTGTGAGAACTTTCAGTTAATTTTTATTGGAAAGTTGATTGTCATGTTTATGCAAATGGTTGATTTCTAAGAGAGAGGGAAATTGAAAATAATTATTTTCAGTGGTCGAGAACGTGAGATGATTAGAGAGGGCTTTGTGAAGCTAGCTTTTGCTTTACTGAAAGGTGATGGTCGTCAAAAGCTTGGCCATGGTCGACAAGTGTGGAAATATGGACGTCTAATTCTCTGTCGATTAGTTAAAAAATACTATGATGTTGCACCAACAGTTGTTCAACTCATTTGCAACCATATAATCATTGGACCCCAAGTTACTCAATATATTGGTAAGTTGAAAACAATACATTTTTTTTTATATTTGCAATTTATGTAGTGTTATTTATCAATACCATCACCATCATGCTCTGCAGGTTCATATGCATGTCCCCCTATTCGTGTTTCACATTAAACTTAGTTGTTAATCGTCCATGTGTTATAATACTCTCTGGTCTTCTTAGTTTAACCATAGAGAAATGATAGCTGTGATCTTTCTTGCTCTATGGTTTAACAATTTGTTGGTCAAACTAGGTAAAAATGATCATTTAGTTAAATTTGATAATTTGTTTCTTTCTCTTTCACTCGCTTTTTGTTCCTTTCTCTATCACTCTTTTTTTCTTTTCTTTTTTTCCTCTCATTTTTATGTTGTGAAGAATTATCTCCTTATCATAGTAAGGTGTTTAAATAAGCACATTGTTATAACAACATAATAGCACATGCTCTTGAAAGTTACTTGTTTTTATGCTTTTATAATCTATTGTAATGTATTGTCTTGTATTTTCTTCCTTCTCCTTTGACTTGTGTTTGTTATAACCATTTTTGTTTTGATTTTTCTTCTATGCTTTCATATTCTCTGTTTCTTTGCGCCTCTATTATTTTCAGTCATTTTCCTTATTGGGTCATTCCATATTAAATCAACTCAGCTTGAATTAAAATTTTACCTCACTATCTCAGCTTCTGATGAAATTTGACACATAGATAGTATGAATGAAGAATACGGAAACTACAAATTTTGAGTAAAATATTTCCACCCGTTTTTGAAATACAGCCATGTAATTTTACAAAATTGGGCTTCCCGAAAAGTTTTAAATTGATGTAGAACCTCTCCAAATTAAGATAGAGAGCTGGAAAAGGTGTCGTTTTACAACTTTCCTTTGTGGCCTTTTATATGATATACAACTCAACAAGGGTTAGGTTTCAAATGTTTTTCGAATTTGAATTTAAAATTTTGACTTTCAGTTTTTTCAAAATGCTCTGCTTCAAAAATTTTGAAAAAATTCTAGAACAATTCTTATTTGTTTTGAACTGACCATGTAAAGTATAAAGGCTCTAGCCAGATAAGGGTGCTTTCTGACCTTAGTTTGCAACTACTCAGATTTTTCCCACATGTTTGGATGTAGAAAATATTATTTTCAAAATATGAGGCAAAAATATCCACATGGTAAGTACTTACAGCGAAAAAACAGTTTTTTCATGTTTAAATTAAGAAAATAATAATTTTATGGGATTTGTTTTATTTTTTTGCTTCTGATATTAACTTTGCTGTAATAATTGGTTAAAAAAATTGATTTGTAGATATTCAGTTCATAAAGGAATAAATAGATTAAAATAATTTTTCTCTATAAAAATGTCAACCAAAAATTCATTTTTTAAATAAAAAATCACCTAATTCATAAACTTCCAGGAGTTTCAGATAGTGCTACTTATGAAATGTAGACAATTTCATATGCTTTTGAGTGCTCCAACTGGCAAATGTCACCAGTTGATTCAAACCAAACCTGGAAAATATCCCTTCTGCTTGCTCGATCACAAAATAAATTTAATTTTTATTTCAGTGGTGTCAGAGACCTCCTATTGTGAAGTTATTTTAAATTGATAATTGACGATTACATATGAGCAGTAATAATATAACACAATATACTCGTCAACAAAAACCACTAAATTAATAATTTGTTTACATTAAGGCTTATAATTTGAAATAGAATGCATTTTAAATCAGTGAAATCTAGCACAAGCGAATATTGTACATTTTAAGTAAAGATTAGCATATGAACCCATAATGATCCCAAATTTATACTTACGTGGTCAGTTCAAAAACATAAGAATTGTTTTAGAATTTTTTCAAAATTTTTGAAGCTGAGCATTTTGAAAAGACTGAAAGTCAAAATTTTAAATTCAAATTCAAAAAATGTTGAAACCTAACCCTGTTTAGTTGTATATTGTATAAAAGGCCATAAAGGAAGCTACGAAATGACACCTTTTCCAGCTCTCTTATCTTAATTTGGAGAGGTTCTACATCAATTTAAAACTTTTCGGGGAGCCCAATTTTGTAAAATTTTACATGGCTGCATTTCACAAACGGGTGGAAATATTTTATTCAAAATTTGTAGTTTCCTTATGCTTCATTCATTCATACTACCTATGTGTCAAATTTCATCTGAATCTTAGATGGTGAGGTAAAATGACTGTGTTGATTTAATGTGTAATGACCCTATTAATACATTATACCGTGGAATCCTGTTTCAATGTGAGCTCTTTTTTGTCCCAGTAATACCATCATAAAAATAATGCTTTTCCAGCTCCGATTTAGTGATATTTACTTTTATGTAGAATAGATCTTTCAGTGTAATTATTTTCTATTATTAGACTTTTCTTTTGATGTTCCATTTGAGTCTTTTTCTAAATATAGTCAGAAAGAAGAAAAATGTTTAGCATTCATTACTAAAACCTGCAATAATAACTGAAAATAGTTTATTTCTTTAATGGGTTAAATAATTTTCAAATTAGCTTGTTACTAACTTTCATGCATTTTATGCATGAGTGTGCTTGATTTCCTGTAACATAGACCCTTGATATTGACATAAAATTGTGGAAATTGTGAAAATTCCACTTTGCCCTATGTCTCCTGAGAAGCTGGATTTGACAAAAAATTAATTTATTTTACAATTTGGAACTTGAAGTAAAATAGTTACTCTAGGATGATTCAATCTATTTGTGAATATTAAAATACTTAAGATATGTAAACCTATTAGTTTTGTTAAAAAATTAAGTGTTGGTGTCAATAGCTAAACCACCACTTAACCATGCGTGGTGAAGTCCCAGATGTTAAGCAGCTCGAGACACCAAGGATCCTTGGATGGGTGAACTTCTAGGATGCCCTAATACCAATGGTACCAAGCTCCCAGCTAATAAGAATAAAAGGCAATGACATTTTGACAAAACGACTATGTTCAAGGAGAATTAATCTGTGTTCAATGCCTCATAAAGGCTTTGAAATATTGTTATGCAAGTAACAGAAAAAAGTGTTCAAATTACCAAAGATTCAGTGTGGATGAGGAGCATGCTTGAAAAATGTTCAGATTTAGAACATTTGATTTCATGCTATAGTAGCTCTAAAATTCCTAAAAGCAGCACTGGAACAATGTTCTGTTACCCGTGCATCCGTAACGTGGATGCTTTCCTTGTGTTGGTGTTGTTAATCACTTGTTTTTCATTAAAGATGAAACGTTTTTGTTGCTTGTAGGAAATAATCTCTAATATTCTTTTCCAAAGAATTGTAGACATTTGTTGTACAATTCAAATGATGAATATGAAATTTTTTAATATTTTCTGTCCTGCGTGGTATAGTTAATTTTTCATATTTTCTTCTGGATTGTTTTATCAACTCAGCAGTGGATGATTATCTTTTGCTGTTTTCTCAACAACAGTCTAGGTTTATATTGCAATCATTCATATAACCCAAAGTATAAGTTAACAGACTTTTAGTTTTAAATTTCACTTGGCCTGTCTTTCTCCTCTTCTATTTTGTAGGTAACCACATGCTTGTATGTGACCAAATGATTGTTCCTAGCTTTTTGTGATATGCTTTTAGTACATCTCTATTGACAACAAGTTTTAAGTTGTAGTCAATATTTCCCATATTTTAAGTTGTCAAGGATTTGCAAAACTTACTGAAAAACTGTAGTCACCTTCATAAAAACAAGCATTCTCGATATCAATTCCTTTGCATTGTGTTATAATTTTTAAAAGATGAGTGGCGTTAATCATGCTGTTTTTGATAAATGTATCATTGTAGATACCCTGTTGAAGCTGTCTGTAGGCACCCCACTCATGTTGGCTGAATGCCAGGAAGATCTGAAACAACTTATCGAGCAATTGTTGCAGTCTGCGTCAATGTCTCAACAAGTGGTAGTCTGTGTGATGCCCCTTGTACGTACATTTCCTTCCATTCGCGACTGTCTCATGCTTGTTCTCAGAAAAGCTGTTTACAGTAGGTAAGTAATTCAAAGTTTTGAATAATATTAATATGGAGGAAAGTTTGAACAAAAGGTGCTAGAGCAGCACATACTTTCTCGCATTATTGGAAACTGTTACATAAAATTGTAATATTGCATTTTGAAAAAGACCTGTTCAAATGAAACGCCTGTGGTGGGTGTCTACATTTATTTCCATAGAACCAATGTCATTTCTTACTTTTATAAATGATACAAACATGTATAAATTTAACTGTTACAGTATTTGCAGCACATTATACTGAGAAAATAGAATATTTTCACATAAGTTTGCCTTGATTAGTACATCAAATTAAACTTCTAATTTTTTAATACCATAATCAGCAATCAAACCTTTGTCAAGTAAATTAAATTTATTTGCTATTTTTATTACCTTTAAATTTATTACCTTCTTTAAAACTATTTACTTTCATAAGAATATTATCTACATCATACATTATCACGACCGAATGTACATTACATACTTTTTTCTGATATTCTCATAATACATAACGAGGTTGCTGAATAAAAATTAAAATAATCCATTATGACCTGTACCAATGAAGAATATATTAAATAACTAGCTAAGGGATCCTGATTCACTTCACATGTTTTCAAGAGTTGCATACAAAGAGAAAATGTTTTAAAAAACAATCCTTTGTATAATTCACCATATAATTTTAAAAAAATGTCAACTTGTATCCCTTCTCATTTGGAAAAATATAATTTGTATCATTGTCTTCACTGACATGTACAATGCTTTTTCTGTAGCAAATAATCTGTTAGTATACAGTATCATTACATAGTTTGGAATATGCTAATTTACTTGCATTTAGATTCATGAATTCATTAAAGAAAATGTAATTTCTGATTTAAAAAAATGACTAACCATGTAGATGGTTCTTTAAAAATTTGCTATCTTCATTTTCATCATATTAATGAATAATAATAAAGATTGGCACTGAAGAGTGAAGAGATTTTATTCACTTGTGAAAATTAGGATCTTTCACTGCAATGCCATGTTTGGTGCTAATAAAATACTTTTTTTTCTTTTTCACTGTAAATTATTTCACATTATTCATAAATTTCAACTAAAAAATTTGTGTTTAATTATTGATCATTTTTCCAGCAATGTCCATATACGATTAACTGCAGTGAAGGGTTTCCTCTTAATGTTGAAAACTTTGGATGTGAAGTCATTGGCTATTGCAACCCAGAGCACCCAGTGTAGCCAAAGTACATCATCTCAGGTGTGTTGAACCTGATGAGAATTTTGCAAAGATTTACTCTATTGAAATTTATTGTATTTATTTAGATTTAACTTAAACAACCCTTGTCAGGATTCATAGCATGGTACTAAAATCCAGGAAAGAATGATGTAGATGATAACTGTTGAAAATGATTAATTTTTGAATCTTATAGTAAGTAAAATTCTTCATAGATCCAGAATTAATTTGAAGTTAATTCAGCTAAAAATTCATTCTTCTCTGAGTTTCATAAAAGATCTTGTATGGAAATAAAAATAATTTTTCTGTTAAGTTTTAACTTTTTCTAATCTTCGTTCTTATTTTTTATTTTTAAATGTAAATAAATCAATAGAAATTTGAAATCCTTGAAATAAACAATCAAATAACAATTACAGTATAATAGTTTTTTAGTATGGAAAAGTAACTTATTAAAAATAATAACCTTTCCAAAAATTACAAATTCCTTGAGTTTAATTTAGTAAATTCTGAAAACAGAATGTGAACTTCATGTTTGTTTGTTTGTTTGTTTTTCTCGCAAATGCTTTTGTAAGAAATTATGCCTTATAATTTTTACAGGTGCATTCTGAACCATTGGAATGGGGGGAAAGTTTTGGAAAGGAAGTTATAAATGTGCTTCAAAGGTGCACCACCCAGCAAGCAGAAGTTCGCAGTGCTTTATACTCAGGTACCAGATGTTGGCAATTTTATTTCAATAATAAATGTAGAAACACATTTCTAGTTAAAGAATGTTGAAGTATTTGTGATCCTTATCATTTATTATTTTTTTCAAGCAAACTTTGTTGTAGAACTGTGTTGTACGTGAGACTTTGGGAAAAAGGAGACCTGTAATAAAAAAAATAATTTGTTTATTTTCCAGGACTTTTTGAAGCTGTTTCGAGGAGTGCTCACATTTATCCATATGCTTTGGATCTCCTTCTGAGTCTACTACAAAAATATTATAAATCAGATGAAATTATCCAGCCTCCATTAGATTTTAACAAAACATTGTCTGTGAAGGAAATGGATGTAACATTGATGGTTAGAATTCTGCTTTACTTAATTTTTATTAGTAATGATTACTTCAATGTTTAATACTCTGCAAGAATTATTTTATTCTTTCTTTCTATTTAATTTATTTTATTTGTTCATTTTGCAGCAGAAATTACAGAAGAATGTGTTGTTCAGGTCATTGATTTAATGGATTGTCATTTTGCTTAAATGTTTAGTTGTCTACAACTTTCTTTAATATAATTTCATAGGACACTTGGCCATACATTAGGCAGACATGGAAAGAGAATACATAGAATTTCTTGATGTACACAGAGTCTAAATTACTCCAAAACATTTTTATTTGTAAATATGCGCCTAATTAGATTATCCAAGTATCCTAAGAGATTGTCTTTTAATTCACTCCAGGAAGTTGTGATGCTCTGGGTTCCTAGTTATTCCTTTTTTAACAGTAATTACTTCATTTCTTGTGTTTTACAATAGGAGCCAATTGGACAACTGGTGTTCCTTTGTCAGCAATTTGTTACAAGAGTTGGTTGCAATGAAGAATTGGAAGATGATAAATCAGTGAATCAAGTAAGGGAAATTTTGGACCTGCTCTGCAAAAGAATGATTATGTGTACACCAGAAAATTTAGGACTTGTAAGTTACAAAGATTTCTTTTTCTGTTTACCTTTGTTTCTTAAACATATTGAAACTAAATAATTGTCTGCTGCAGGTAGATGATGTTGATTTGAATGATATTCTGCCAGAAAGTCGATGCCTTAATGAAATATATCACCAAGCTCTTTTAGTCTATGAAGCACTAATTGCATACGCATTTGCTTCGTGGTCAATTACCAAGAAGGATCGTCACCAAGAACTCATTAGTTTGTTTCGTTCCTACACAAAGCTTTTAGATTTTGGAAAGGTAATGATATAAATTTCTTATCAATTAATTGAATCAACCATTAAAATCTCTCATTTACTTTCTGTTTGCATTATTGTAGGAAATAATAATTAATAATGAATTTATGCCTGTTCCAATAATAGCAATACAATAAAGGAGGTGCACTATTGAGCTCTATGATACTCTACAGTGGTCGTAACTGAAATATGTATGAAGTTTCTAGTCCTAGTCGTACTGCTGACAGTGATTTCAACAATCACAAAATAGATCTATGGAACAAAACTTTGAACTGTGGTTGACTGCACATAGTGATAATTTCCCTATGTTTTCTGTAATAAAATCCAGGCAGATAATGCAATGGTAACCTTCTCAATGGACCGTAGACAGCTTGTGATTGTTCTTTCCTCAGCATATTTAGCATATTAGCATTAATGTTGGGCCAATTACCTATTGACACAGGCGAGTGGTCATTTGATTTAATTGGTCTTAAAAACTCTTTATGAATACTTGGATCACTCCTGACATTTCACTTTAAAGTTTGTCTCCAATAGTAAAGACGAGATAAAATATGTTGAATGATGAATAAAATAATAATGATGATGAATGTAGTTGAGATGATGTTTTATTTACTTTTTGTATATTCTTACTGGAAAATGTTTTTTGGATAAAGTTGACCTATTTCACGTTCTCAGACATTCCTGCTTCATTCGTTTATTATTCCTTAACTGGTGACAAAAGTTCCAACCGACTCGAATGAAACTTTAATTGGGCAATAATACCAAAAAAACACACAGAAAATCACCAAATCGTGAACCAGGTTTTCTTATCTTCAACAGTATTCTAGCTCTGTTCTCCAATGTCATGATCACATGTTACAGTCAATTTAGTCACATCACAATCAATTTTTCATTATTCTTCTCTTATTTACGCTTTACATTACAAAAAACTGGGCCTTCTTAAAAATACAAAACATTTTGTTTTGAAAATAAATGTTTTTGTCACTTCTATTTTATGAAGAAAACTCCAAATGCATTTGAAATCAGTTCCAGGTGAAAAAATTGAAGCTTAATGAGAAATAATATAAGAAAGTCATAACTAAAGTTTCTTTTTTTATTTTTGGCACTATTTTTGTAATGGCACTTCCAAGTTTCAAGAGAACAAAAATTGGGGCAGTTTTTGAGAAATTTTATTATTTTTTTTATTGCATAAATTTCAATCACCAATTACGCAAAACTACTTTTTTCAAAAATTGCACTAGTGTTCTTTATTGTCTGTGGTTTTCATGTTTTAATGGAGATCATGCCCATGTGTGTTCCAACAAATAATTACCAAAATGATCCTTTTATGTGGTGGGTTCTAATTGTCAATGGTACTTGTATTTTTATGGTATTACAGGAGGGTTAATATTTGTTTTCATGACTTTACCAGTGATCAGGTTATTTTTTGTTTGTTTTTCCCATTCTAGATTTAAACGTAGTAATGAAGCATAATGGTCAGTAATATCTACATCAGATGCCAAAAGTGTTTCTATGGAATCAACAATGTTCACAGAAAGACACATGTATTTGTTAAGCCATGAAGTTCACAAAAGTTTTGTGAAAAATTACACATGTAATACAATATGTGAAGTCACCAAATTTGATGAGTAAATTTCAGCTTATTTTTATTTCTCAGAATGCTGCAAAGCCTGGTAAAAATGGAGAGAAGTTGTCTCGAACCAAAAAGAACAAAACCATGAACGATACTATAAATGAGCAAAAGGCTGGTATGAAGAAAAAAACTATTGGACCTAAAAAATCTGCTTCAATTTTGGATCTGAAGTCTGTTGTATTAATGCTGGATGCATTATTTTCGTATGTATTGACAATAGACATTAATTTTATTCTTGTCTTTTTATCACTTTAGATGTTTCATTAGGTATAAGAATGTTTTTAAAATCTACAAAATTTAAATTTTTTATTTAACATTTTAGGTGTCTGCCTACCTCAAAATTATGAAAAATCGTGAAATTTCATCTTTTCAATTTTTATTGAGTCATATGCTCTATTTTATTCTCTTTTAAATGCTTCAAAATATTTCTCTTTCATTTTCTTATTTTTCGAGCAAATAATTTTTTTCCAAGTGAGAGCGCAAGTGCTACATTCCCTATTGACAACTGACAAGCATGTAATGCAGGGCTGTCAGAAGAACGAGCATGCGAATGGCCATCACAAAGGTTTGGGGCTCGCGGCGGTATTAGCTTAGCGAAGTCATTCGTGTTACAGCCGGGAAACGGGTGAGAAAACTTCGTGCTAATGCAGGGAGTTGGGTCAAGCATTCCGTTTGGTGTATCATAAAGAGACATTTATTAATTTTTAAGAACTTTTAATGGAAGTTGACATGTAAACAGAAACGCCAGTTATACAAGCATTGATCATCACCCCAAGGAAACATTAATGCACTTTTCTACTTAGTGTTAGAGAATGCAATATAAGAGAACTATTAACTCTAATTAATATTTGTAAGAAAATAAATATAAACCAAAATAAATACTAAATCAAGATAAATATTATATATCATAATTTCAGAAAAGCAGTGACAGCTATTATTGAAAATAAACATTTAAAGAAATATGATGTGCATATCTTTCGTGTGAAAATGCTCGTAATAAAAGCACTTACAAAATTATAGAGTATTGATGAATAGAGACAGGAAAAATATTAAGAATTAAACATCAAAAAACATACATAACTATGCAATGGAAACAGTTAAAATATGTAATAAGTATGTAAAATCGGATACATTATGCAATATTAAAATACACACTTTTTAAAACACTTTACCTAATACAAAATTGAATTTATGAAAACATTCCTAAAAGTTTTTAAAAATATTACAAACTTTTTAAAAATCATTTGGAAAGCACAAGTTGCTGCACGTTTTGCACCTTGCAAGAGCCCATTCTGACTGAACCTTGTTATATGTACGTCTTCTTGCGTCCCGCCTCGATTGCCTTCTGTGCATCCCTGAGAAATCGGAGCGCGGACTTTCTTTGGTCGCAGGCACTGCGTGCCCTAGCAGAGCGCAAGCGTGCTCCGAGCACGTACGTGCTTCATTTGACAGCCCTGATGTAATGGGTGAACTTCAGATGCATTTTTCTTGTACTGGGAATTTTCAATACATTCATGCATGTCAAATATCATAAATCGTAAAACAGAAAAGATAATGAATCATATGCATCATGTTATTGATATAGGATGCCTGAAGTAAAAATGTGCATTTTGACCAATTATTTATAGACAAAAAGAGGGGGGAAAAAAAAATTATTTGATCTCTAAGAGCATATAGATTTCATTTTATTTCCCCAGGTAGGCAGCTACCTTATTACTCTTCCCATGAGTGTTATTTTGACACCAACAAAATAGTTCCCCTGGGGGCTGTACCTTCTTGCATGTTTCACTAATTGTCTCTGTCTCTCATTGTGAGATTTTGTGGGAGGATCTACTGTTTATCATTTCTTGTATCACTAGACTTTGATTTCGGGTGTCAGTAAAATGCAACTCCTTGCACATTGCACAAAAAATAGTTTCTTAGTTGATTCAGTTGTCTCCCTCCTTTCAAGAGAAGGGGGATCGTTGAAGCTGTGATAAATTTTATTTATTAAGTAGATGACTTTCTAAAATATGTATTGCAGAGGTCTTAGTTCTGTTGAGGTTCTTCTGTTCTTACAAGATGTTCTGGGTGATGTTTCGGAAGTACCTGAAGAAAACAGCAATAATTACTGTCCACTACCTTTCTATATAGAGAAAATATTTCAGTTGGTATGGAAGAACTTTTCAGCTGCTCAGATACTTTCTTTTAAGAACATCATATATTATACTGAGTGTGGTTCCTTTGCTTTAATATTTTAATCCTTAAATTTAAAATATTTTATTTGAAATATGAATGTTTATATATATTAAAAATGATCAAGGAAGTTTAGAAAGTAATAGAAATCAGTGAAGCAACAAAATATTCAGTTATTGTCACAGCTGAAAATACAAAAGTGCGAAAACAACACCCTTGGGCAAAATAGTTTTGTACAGAATTTCAGGCAATCTTATTTTAACTTTTCCTTCTAACATTGGTTCAGCAATATTGAAATTGTGACCCACTTGCTCTTGTCAGTTTTTAATAAAGTGTTGAAATTTGTTTGATATTTTCGCTTTCATTTGTGATTGTATTTTTTTCTCCCAGTTCCACTAAATTAATTGCAGTCCTCATTTCTAGGGAGTCTGTTCCATGGGCACAGGAAGATGATTTACGCCCTATAAAAAATCGACGTGAATTCTGTCGTTATGCATTACAAGTGACTTTGCGGCTTCTTCAACAGGTTCACAGTATGAAATACACTGATATACAATTGGATTCAGGATTGTTCAACTATTGCTCACGGATTGGGAGGTATTACATTGCAAAATATTAGGAAAATGATTCTTTGGTATTTTTATATTTTAATTTACATTCATATGTAATTTTTTATTGATTTTGTTATTTTAGTTCCCATTACCATTTGTTGAATTTTCTCCTTACATACAATTATAATGGCCTTGATTAAGACATTCAGTTTCTCTAGTATCTATTTGAAAGCTTTATTTCTTCTCTATTGTATATTCTGTTGTTTTAACTCACTTTACTTTTTTTTATTGCTTTGAAACATACAATTTAGTATTTATATTTTGAATCCTTTTTTTGGATTTGCTGACAAATGTTAGCAAAAAATTTTGAATTTTGCAATGTATTTATAATTTTTTTGTGTAACTTGCATTTTACCAAATTGATATGGATTCCAGTTCTCCTGGCCATTTTCAAACAGGTTTTTGATTGCTTGTTTTACAGTATTATTTACAAAAGATTCTTACACATGGAGGATGATGTAGATAGCCCACTAGAAGAAGATCCTCTGACGACTGTTCTTGCTGTGGAGTGCTGGAATGAGCTCCTTGCTTCAGTTATTCTTCACTTTGAACCACAGCTTCCCCAGTTATTGGAGGACATGGGTCTGTATGCTTTTAGTCTAAGTTCAACTGTAATTCTGATTCCAAAATCTCACAAACACAAACATGGCAATCAAAAATACTCATGTAGAAGCATCCAAAGTTATTAGCACTTATGTTGTAGAATGATAGATAGTAGATGGATTTATTCTGAATTGCTAGATAGACTGATTCTGATAGCTAGATACTGATCAATAATGTTAATCACTGGAATTTTTCCTTAGGAATTATTCAGATTTACATTCACCCTCCCCAATCAGAATACAGGAGAAGAGTAATGGCCAGTAACAGATGTGATGGGTTGCGTCAGTAGCTTAAATTTGCATTGAGTGTATGTAACTTCAAGTTGCTTTGTTCATTCCTTAATTGAGTTCCTTCTTGAGTTTTTGAAACAAGCCAATATCAAAGTAGTACAGTTAATCTTTCGAGATCTTCGTATGGCAGCTACACACATTTGGTATTTGGCAAGTAGCAAGCGATTGCTCACCAAATCCAGACTCGTGTGGTTGGATTCTTTGCCATTTGCTGAGCAATGAACATTCGGTGCTCGCACTCCCATCATGTGTTGGTCTTTAGGACACATCAAAGCCCAAATCAAAGAAGTAAGAAAACGGACTAGTTCAAGAAAGTCTGTGCCATTCTCTAGCATCACTAGTTATTTCTGTGTTAATTTTTCTTTCTGAACAAATATATTAATTTCTTTTGTAAATAATAAACAATTTATGTGTGTCTAGAGTGTTTTTATGCATCTGCAATGCAAATTTTTGCATAGAAAGTATTTTTTCAAACCACCTTTTGAGTACTAATTCAGCTCAGCTATTCGAAATATCCTGGGAGTTTATTATTCAAAATATGCTTTAAATTGCCTTAAGAGCTTATTTTTGAAGTTTCTGGACATCCTTTATACACAATGATCTTCCAATTCTTTACATAAGTAGTTATTGAAATTAAAGAATATTGATGAAATTTTCTACATGTCATTTTTTTCAGGAGGAGTTAAATATTCTGAGGGTCTTGGAGAACAGCTACATGTACCAATCAAAAGTGTGCAGAAGCGGTTAGTTGCTTCTCTTGAGGAGGCTGAGGAAACAGATAATGATCCTGTAGTTAAAAAATTGCCTTTGCTTTTTGCAAGCTTGTTATCTCAGCTCTCTTTGCATTTGCCCCTTCATAACTCAACTGCTTCGCAGGTAAATTATTAATAGTTTAAAAGTTAGAAGACTGTGTTCATGTATAATGACAATGACATGCTTGTTTATAATCAATTTGATTCCTAAAATTTTGTGATGATCCTTTGTTTTGCACATTTTACTGCTTTACTATTTTCTTTACTACCTACTCCCTTTGCAGTGAAGAGAAAGTATTGTAATGCAATGGGGAAAAAAGGCCAATTTTCAACAGAAAAATTCTTTTTGATGGGCCTTGGCAAGGAAAATGTGGATAAATCTTGTTTCTGTCTGTAGTAAATTACTTTCTCCAACATTCTGTGTTGTCAGAATTCTCATTTTATGGGTTCTTGGTACCAACAAATTTACTGATGGCATATATCCATCTGTCTGTAAACAAATATAGAAGTTAAATTGCAAGCAGGATTTTAAACAAAATGGATTTTTCTGTAATTGATCTGACTGATGTCATGGTCCCTCAACATTTTCAAAATTTTCCCAAAAATGGCTCCAAATTTTTTTCACTTTTTTCTCTGATAGAGCGAAAGACACCTAAAGAAATGGCATAGGTTGCATTTTCATTACAGTTCCTTAATTTTTGATAATTGGAAAAGTTCTACATTTTTTTTGTCTTCTTGCAACAACTAGTATATTGAAGTTAGAAATTTTTCTTAATGAAATCTGTTCATCAAAACAGATCTTGTAATGAAAGTATGTTAAATTTTTTCGAAAATTTGAGTAGTGTTTGCATAATTTTACCTGAAACATAAACAATTCATAAATTATTATTTTCTCAAAAATTGCTCCATTTTGTTTCCATGTACATAGCAAAGAATAGTAAAGAAAGTGGTTTTTCTTACTATTGGTGGTTCTTCATTTTTTGCTTAACTCTCTGTATTTTCAAAAATTGAAAGAAAAAACAAAATTGTAAATTCAAATTTTTAAAATATATAAATACTAAAAATCAAAATTGCAACTTTGAAATTCTTGCACTTTGCTTGAAGCACAGGCTACACAGTTTATTGTGAATTATAATAAAGTTGTAATAGGAAATGTGGTTGAATGGGGAAATTTAATAGTAAAATAATTAACAATGAAAATTTATTTCAGTTAAGAGTGTTTCACCCTTTATCTCTGGGTTTCCAGACTTTTTTTACTACGCCCTCTCCTGTCAATAGCAAACCTTTCCATGCCCCCTTGCATATCCTTGCATATTTTTATGTGGTAATGAATAAAACAATTGTTACATGGAGTAACCATACATTTATTTTTAACGCTTGACAATGTAAGGTTTTGTTTCATTACCTAGGAGGAAATGTTTTTGAGGTTAGGTCAAGAAAATGGAATACAGTTTATGCCTAATTAATATTAAAGTTGAAATTTAAATTAAATAGGGGACAAGAAAAATCAGTGTGAAGGATAAGCTTGCATTTCTCAACAGATTCCATATTCTTGGTTGAGTATCAGAAAGTGCATAATGTATATCATTAGTAATGGCAAGTTTGCCTGAATACTTTGTTTTAATTGCAACAAGTGCTGAAAACACTTTCTCACACAAATTGCTCAATTCTACATATTAAATGTTCTCTCTGAGGATGTTAAATTTCATCCTTAAGCAAGCAAATAAACCCATATTTAATATAATAATTGTTGTATTTGCATTGTTTTTTAGTTGTTTTTTCTCTGTGCTCCTCTTGAACGATTTCTTTTGTCACAAATCTCACAAGGCAACTCTGACAAAATTCATATCTTCCTAGTGTGCCAAGTACTCAGGTATACCACGGCTCGATGGGTTCCGTGCCCCCCCTTGGCTTGTCTCTATACTGCCCTTGGGGGGTGCAACCTACACTTTGGGAATCAATGCTTTATCTTAAATTAAATTTCTGTACCATAAAATTGTTGTGAAAATTAAGATTAACAATCTTTAATGAGAAAGTTCAAATTATATATTTTTAATTTAAATTTTCAAGTGGTATCGCCTGAGGAAAAGCCCCCCCCACTTAGCTTCGCCTCTTCATTTATGTTAAGTTGTAATAATTATTTTGTAGTTTATTAGCTACTATTATTGCAGCTACGTCTTCCAAAAGTGTTCACCACTCTGCCAAAATGACAGTGCACTATGACTATGTCCTAATGCCTGAGACCCACTTGAAAAAAGCTTTGCTAAATCTGTCGGCAGTTAAAATAGTCAGCTTATCAAAGCTGCATCTATTAGTGGCAGTCTGTGGTACTGGTGGATGCAATGGTGATCCACAAAATTCACACAATAGATCCCCAAACCAATATTGATTGCACCCACTGACCCGAAAAAAATAAAAATATCAGAATGTATTTTTTCCAGCATTATGTAACATTCTCTAGTGAAAATGGATTTTGTAAAATTCATTGTTGTTTGATTAGTGCAAATTTTTAGCTGCATGTTTTTTTTTTAAATAATTTCCTTTGCAAGCTATTTTTTAAGTAACAATGTATATGTTTAAAGAAAATGAACATTCAGTGATTACATGTTGTTTTTTTAGGTATTCTCCTGGCTGAAAAATCTTGTCACAGAAAAAACAATGACAAATAAACCAGTAGTGAAAGAAATATTTTCTTTGTTATTCAAGCTTCAGATTCGTCATAAAGTAGATGGTGCTTTATTTGATAATGTTGCATTGCAATTACTTAACCTAATGGATGCTATTGACAGTGTAAGTAAACTCGATTCTTAGTCTTAGTCTTATTGACATAAATTATGGGAGTAAAACTTGGAAATGAATAGTATTTTAGGTACCTAGTCACTAATTAGCTTGGGTGCCAATTAGTATTACAATAACTAGGGAGTGGATATCTATGATTTTGCAGATTTATTTCCTTTGCTTCAGAGTATAGCTAAGTGAAATTTCTTAACATTTTGTTAGAATTGGATGCTGTGTAGAAAAATATGTAGGTGCATATTTGGCTGATTTTCCCTGTTGGTGCATATTTCTGTAATTATAGGAACATATTTTGCATATTTTGTTAAAATAGAGACTTATCTGTAAAACACTTCATGTTTTCATAGAATCTATTTATTTGTGATTGTTCATTGATTAGAAAGAGTGTGTTATAGTTTGAGTTTTTTTCTTCTTTTCTATAGATGATAAAATACTTGTGTAAATGTAGGATATTTCTTTATATAATATATAAACATATTTAAAATATATAATATAAAATTATAAAATTTATAATAAAATATATATTAAAATATATATAATATAATATAACCAGACAGAAACAATGAAACACGACGTACTTCACTAAGGCGCATATTTACTTCAATTATTTCTCTTTTTCTTCTTCTTCCTTCTCTTCTCTCTCTCTCTCTCTCTCTCTCTCCTTTTTTTCCCTTCTTCTTCCTCTTCTCCCCCAAGCATGCTTCTTCTGAATTTTATCAAAAATGGTTTATACAGGAAATTAGTGATGAAGTAATGATAAATTAATTGCTTACTAAAGTACATATTTTAGAATTTTCAGGTCATAAATGCATATTTCAAGCTTTTTTTATGGCAGGAAAATTCTCTCCGTAATGATAACTATTGAGAACTATCACAGCATAATGGTTGGAGAAATTGATTTTGAAAGCAAAATGATTTTGTGAAATCTTCCTGTTCACTATAATACAGAACTTTGAAAATGCTATTATTTGATGGTATTTAATAAAATCTGTAGCACCGTCAATACTTAATTTACTGTGATGACTTATTTTTCCACTTAGTAGGAATTTTCCTGCTAATAATGCTAGGAAGTATTGCTGATATAGATTATGATGCCTATCATAAATATTTCACAAAAATCTTTACAGAAAGTTAAACTGTGTCTTATGAACTAAAATACATATTATTCTTTGAGTGTACGTAAATAATATAAAAAATTATGTATAGCAATAATTGGTTTAATTATTCTTTTTCTGGGTGTTTGTTTTTTGAGAATATTTTGGATACGCATCTATTGTGAGCTTTGGCAACAGTGAGGTAGATAATTTTCGTTGTCATATTAAGAAGACATCAAATGAAATATTATTCCAATATGTAATTGATTAGTACATGAACTGAATTTTATTTATTTAATTTTTCCTTTCGTGTGTTGCAGGATTCACCTGTAGAACGAGTCTCTCGATTTGCAATTCTTACAGAAGTTACCCAAATTGTTTGTCTTCAGCAGTTATGTGCTGCTATAATGCACATGCTTAATGATATTGATTGGATGGTTGCTCGTTCAAGAGGAATGTTTGCTGCTCGAGCATACCCTTCTTCTCAGTCTTCAGAAGAGAGTAAGAATTCTCCAAAATAAATATATAATATGTAAAAATGTGAAATAATCACTAGCATTGGGAATCAGCATTCACAGTTTGGAATACCATTTCCTTGAGTTTGTAAATGTCAATTGTCTTTGTTTCCTGAAGTACAGTGTAGTATATCTGAAAATTTCTGAGTCCTTGGCGTGTTTGTTAGAAATCCCATACAAAAACCTCAAACCCATTAATACTTTGAACATGTCAAATGAAATCAAGGGATGGAGCGAAAAGAGATACAAAATTTGGAAGCAATTTTATTTATAAGTGTTTCCATTAGTGTTCAAATCTGTTTCAGTGAAAGAAAATAGTAAAAAATAAGTAGGTTGTGGATTTTGCAAATTGGCTTGATTTTTCCCTTAACGTAATGAAATGCATAAAGAACACAAATTCATTTCTTGTTGCTTGGAATCAATATACAAATTCTTATAGTGCATATTTCTGCCTATTAATGATGATTGAGTATATTTTCATTTTAAGGGCATATATTTGCCAGTTATACTTTTTGTTCCTTTGTAAAATGCAAACAGAGATGGCTTTCAAGTTTTCGTCATCTCTGGATGAATACAGTTCATCTGAAAGCCGATATCAAGACATGTCTGCGCCTGTGGGAAAGAAACGGTCCCGTGCCGTGGTCTGCCCCTCCCTGCTTGCTTTGAACTGTTTTGTTGTCAGTACAATAGAACAACCTCATGCAAAGGACAAGGCCTCGACAGCAGGAGTGCCAGCAATGAAAGAAGCGAGGGTTAGAGAGAGAAATTTAGTTCTCATTGGCTCCGAAATTATGATACCCCTTTTTACCACTTCAAAATCTTCTTTAACTCGACCCAGTTGTCCGTTTTGGATTGTTGGTTCAGTTTCTTTGCCTATCTCGGTAACTTGTGTAGGGTGTGAATTAAATGAAGATGGCATGCCAAAAGCTCATGTGCTTCTCTTCTGCAAAGTTTGATTGCAGGTGAGAAAATTTTAGCTTGAGATGGAAAAATTTATTTTGCCAAGTTTGTTGAAAGAAAGTGAACTGTACCAAAAAATTTCATGTGCATCAACATTTGCAAATTGCCTCTCATATAAAAATGCATTGAAAAATTACAATTCATCCTCTTGTAGATTTGAAGCCAAAGGAAAACGAAAATGATAAGTTCTGGCTTTCAATTAATGAAACAACTGATTCTTGTGGGAGGTACGTAGCTAATGTAGTTGTGGGTAATTGGATTCCAAAGATACAGGATCTCATTGCAACGACTGAGAGAGATGCACTGCCTATATTGTGGCCAGCTGAAGAGCGCAAAGAGAGATTCTTGACATTTCTGATGGATAGTGCATGCTGAAAGCAGCAGTAGTCTTCAAGTGTTCTACCCCAAAATGCTCCACATTACTTCCATTATTCATGGCCTACATTGTGCTGTCAAAAGATTCACTGCCAGAAATCCCCCTTCTGCTGGAGCCTAGATGGGGAACATAGCTCAATGTTGCACTCTGTTACTGGTCACACATTGAAGTTATGTATTAAGAAATTACTTCCTGTATTGAAAGCAGTTGCAATGTTTTCAAAGCAGTTTGCAATGTTCAGCAATAATGGCTGCAATTGATGATGGAATCAAAAGCAAACTAACATTTATTGGTGCGCACTACATAACTTTGGCTAAAATCTCTACCAAGCTTGAAGAAAGTGATCTAGAACTAACTATTACAGTTAACTTATCGAACTCTGTAGCATCGTCATTGAACAATTTGTTAGAACCAGTAGGGCGAGTCTTAACTGAAGAAAATGAAAATTGAAGAAAGAAATCCGGACTTGAGAATGGTGAAAAAGATGAGCGGTATTTTACAGAGTGAAACACAGTATTGAAAATTACTCAGCTTAACAAAATTGCTGCTTTTAAGTATTGTCCCCTAAAACCATGCAAAGTTGAAAGAACTTTTTCTGTGTATAAGATCATTATTGCAGATAAAGATTCACCCCAGAAAATTTGGAAAAAATATATTATAATCTCCTGCAATAGAAATTCAATTCAGTGTGTATCATTCAACATGTAAATCAAAGTATTTTTTATAGAATAAAACACGCACTTTTGTCTGTGCATATTTTTCTTTTGAAGTGCATGTTTGCCTATTTTTAAAAGCATATTTGCATGCTTATTTTCAGAATTTTTAGTGCTTATCAATCCAAATATAAGTCATACTTGTGTTAAATTTTAATTATTCTACTACAGATACACAAAGTGCTTTCTTGAAGTGTCTTCAGCGAAAGAGATAAACCAATTTTATAATATTAATATAAACTTACATTTCTGTGTTTGAAATATTCTGATAAATATATGGCATATAAATACTAAATGGAATATTTTCAGACAAATCAAATTTGAAATGTTTAAACTAGCCACCTCCATTTCCATCCAAATTATTTGATACAATTGTTGCACATTACTGATTGCGTAATATTTATTGAATATCTTGAAATAAAATATTTATCAAAGTATTCAAAAATTAACTTATTTCTGGAAGGGGATCTTCGGGAGTAAAATGTTTTGCTTCCTCTACTCCTGTGAAATGACTTCATTAATAGTCGCATACCAATATCATTGTAGTATGTGGAGATTTGCCAAGTTTGTAACAATATTTCATGCACACACGTTCTTCAAGCTCTTTTGAATTTGGCATTAATCTGACAAAGTGCTTGCACATGTGTACTCTGCAACAGCTGTAGCTCAACAACAAATGGTCATAGCGAATTGAGGCAAACGGCAGTTTGTTGTATAAATCTGCCCATCTGGCCGTAGCGCGCGCCTCAGCCAGTTGGCTCGCTATTTCAGAAGTTTGGTTTCTTTTGAAACACTCTTCATATAATATGTTTTTAACATTTTCTCAGAAATTTGTACTTGGGACAGGAACAATTCTCTCACATTTGGTGGTCAAAATGTCTTGGACCACAGATTCTAAAAGGATCCTATTCAATTTGGCTCAGCATACAGGGACACTTTTTCATGGCTCTCATGTTGAACATATTTATACCATAAATTCTGTGAGCATTTAAGGGGAATTGTTATTATACTGATATGTTGCTGAGAAAATGCAGAGTAGCCTTTGGGAATAAAACATAGTATATAATGCACAGCAAGTTAATATGATTTACTAATTGCAGTAAATATTTTACAGAGGCTGAGCACCTTCGCAAACAGGAACGGGAAATTTGCTCACATATGGGTCATTGTGTGAAGCTTGTTACTGTATTGGTGCGCATATCTTTACCAGAAGGGCCAGCAATGGATGCTGTGCTGAAACTTTTGATTAATCTTTATAACAGTGTCTCAAATCTTGCCAAGTACTTTAGTATGCGGTCTTCAAAAGTTGACATGGCTTTTCAAACTGCTCGGTTTGTATTTGGCACTTAATCTATGTTATATGAATATTTTTTGTTTTCTTAATATTTAATATTGCTTATGTATTTTCTCACAGATTTACTCATGTGGTGCATTTAACTGCAGTGGAACTCGCCAAACATGTTCAGTGGTTGCTGCTCCATGTCATGGTAATATCAATATTTTTATTACAATTTTGTGGTTTTATTTATATTTCCAGGGTTACTATCTTAAATTGACTCTTTCTTGCCCTACTACTTGTATAGCAAAGAGAAAGTGTATAGCAAACATGAGACCCTGTGAGTTTGAATTGTGTATTTGGATTTTTCATGGTACTTTACATGAAGCCTCGGCATTTTCAAAGTTTTCCCAGAAATGCGTGGCTTCCTACAACTACAATATTTGGAGATAGAGAATATTTCCAAAATTAAATCTGCTTTCAAAGACTGATCTTTAAATGAGGTCATGTAGTTTTTCTAAAATTTGAGAAGTTTTTACATGATTTTATGTGAAATATAGGCAATTTTGAAACAATTATTTTCTCAAAAATGGCTCCAATTTTTTTCTTTGCATTTTTTCCTTGTATGTAGCAAAAAAAGAAATTTGTGCTGGTCCCATTTGTTGGAAAAATCTTTGTATTTTTCAAATTGCAAAAATTTAATTTGCAGAAGTACAAATTGATGAAAGCGACTTTTTCTTTTATAAAATTTGTTCTAAATAATAGATATTTAAGTAATTTTTTTTAAACAATTGGAGATTTCCACATAATTTGTGTTTAAAGTAAATGCAATTTTTAAAAAAATTCTCAAAAAGGCCTGAAAATTTTTCTTTAGATAGAGCAAAAGACACTTGAAACAATGGCACAAGTCTTATTTTTGGTAAACTATGTATTTTTTTAAAACTGGAAGCAAAAAATTAATATTTGAAAACTACAATATTGATGGTATATATTTTTCCCTTAATGACATCTGATCTTTAAAACTAAATGTTGAAATAATGTAAATGAAAGTCTGAATTTTTTAAAATTGCAAATGTTCAACGTGAGGTTGAGTTTAGCTGTGAAGCTGTAGTGTTGGCTAATGTGAACGGCGTATGAACTTGAAGATTCTGAGATCAAATCCCAGCCCTCCCCCCAAAAATTTTGCTGGTTTAGAAACATTTTTATAAGTTCCTGTAGTTTGCCATTAAAAATAATTTGAGAATGTATGTGCTGTTGTATAGCCACTAATTTATTTTGTGGTGCTGTTTAAGCTTTTTTGTAAAATGTGAATAAAGCTTTTTTTTTAGTGTACACATGTCGTATGACTGTGATAAATTAATTCAAAATAACTGTTGTTTCTCATCATCATCATCATGAACTATTTAGGTATAGGCCCAATGGACTCTTTCTATTCTACTAGTAGTCCCCTAGTCAGTGCCAAGGTGTTCCTGGTCTTCCTGTCTCTTCTTTGGCTGGCCTCTTTCTTTTACACCTCTCAGTCTCTACTTTAGCACCTGTTTTGGTATCCTGGTTATTTTCATTCTTTTTACATGGTCTTGCCATTTCTTTTGATATTTTACAAAGTCTTCAATTATGTTTTTGGATTTTAGTTTCTTCCTTATATTTTTATTTCTTATTTTGTCTTTCCGTGTCACTTTTAGTATTGGTCTCCGGTACCTCATTTGGGCTGCTTCAATTCTTTGTTTATCTCTTTTTTTCAGTATCCAAGTTTCACTCCCATAGAGAAGTGTAGGTTTGTTGTTTCTTTATCCTGAAATACATGCATTTGAAATAATTATTTGTGTAGGATGATCCTGATGAAGATGAAGAAGAGAGAAAAAAAACAAAGAAGGGTGATAAATTGAGAATGGCAAGAGAATTAAAGGATTCTAAACTTGTTCCTCGCATTGTATATGGCATGGAAATGTTTGAAAAAAATGTGATTCTTCTTTCTAAAAAGTGTAATGTAAGTAATTTCTTGACTTTTTCCAGCTATAATTGTCTGTAATGTACTTGTTTTACTACCATGAAAGTTATTTTATGAGTATCCTTTCTGTTGGTCACAGGTGAATTTAATGGAACGTGTAAAGGTGCATTCTGGTAGAGATTTCCGCATTAAGATAGATGTTATAAAGACTGCTCTCGAGAATCAAGAGGTAACAATAACAGTAATAATAGTTTTTGCAGAATGTGCAGAGTTAGCTTTCACAAAATTTTGTTAGTGATAAAGTGTATCTTTCACATGTTTTTACATTATATCTATCACAAAAACTTTCACATGGTTTACACACACATTTCTTCTGGTTGGTGGTAGATTTCCTTTTTGCAGATTCGGTGGTGGAAGCCATGTGCAGCGAAACGAGTCGTCGTATGTCTTAAGTTGTATTGAGCTCTCATCCATTGTGTTTATCATAGTGTCTATGCTGTAAACTTCCAACCATATCTCATCCTCTTTCTTTTGTAATTCCTGTAGTATATTCTTGTATGCCTCTGTACAGGGCAGTAGCAGTTAATATCTTGAATCTATGTAAAATTGCTCCCTGGATAGTTCATACACTAATCATGAGGGTGTATACTTTGACAGACCTAGCATTTGTTTTAGGAATCGTGCTTTTACTTTTTCTATGTCTGCTAGGTTTTTCTTTTTCAGGTGCTCCCATAATAAATTAATACTATTCATAATTATGGGAATGATTTTAAGTTTGAAAAGTTTCATGGCAGTATGCAATGATGTCTTTGGTGAATTCAGAAGATTCTATCAGTAGAAGCTTGTCTACCTCCCTTCCTACATCTCATGGATACAGTTTTTTCCTTGTTTAATTTCAATTCATTGGTATGCTAATGTTTACCAGTTTCATGATGTGGAAAAGCAGCTTAAAAATAAATCCTATCTGACTAGACTTATTGCGCAAATATAAGACGAACCCTTATTTCTTGATGACATATTTAGGGGTGAAAAAGCCTGATCTTATATTCAGATAAAAACTATATACATATTTTACAGAAAAAGATCTGTAAAGCTCTTTTTAGAGATTTTTCTGTGTGAACAAAATATGGTAGTTCAAACAAGAAATTTTAAAAGACTCCAAAAGCCATTGTGCACAATATTTTGAACTGATTTAATGTTTATTTCTTGTGAATAAATTTACCATGCAATGCAAGTTACATAGAAGAATCCAGCGAAATTGAATTTTTAATCTTTTGTAAACACATCTAAAACAATGCATTTATGTTTTGGATTTCAAATATTTAAGTTAATAATTCACAACTGATGAGTTGAAAATATAAAATATTTTTTTTCAATTTCTTAAATAAAAATATAGCAAGTTTTAATTGGGCAGATGGTGATTCAGTCACGTTGACATTTGCATTGGCTAAACAAACAATCTTGAAACCTATTTTGTGTCTGCTTAGTTTTAATTTTATTTTTTAATTCAGGAAAATAATGAAGAGGAGGCTGATATTGAGGAAGATTCAGATGAAGTACAAAGAAGTGAACTGGAGGCTGACAAAGGTGAGGCACAGGAGGAGGAGGAGAAAGAGGACGAAGAGGAGGAAGAGGAAGAAGACATACCTGCCAGAAAGAAGAAACGCTTTTCATGAACATTTAAATGTTGTACAGTTTTTTGTTTGTTTTTTTAATGTAATAGTGTACAAAATATATAGTCTAAGAATGTGTTATAATCAACATATCAATAAAATATATTTTGATATCCTTTAGTTATTTTTATTGACGTTATATTTGCCTTTCTTGTTAAATGTTCCAGTTTGTTTATCAGATGAAAATATATTTTGATTGCTTAACCCCATTGCAGTTACAGAGAAAATTTCCTGAGAAAGATTATTATTTGCAGAGTTGAGTTCCATCTTCATTATTTTTGTAGTGTTTACAACACATGTACTTAAAGAGTATTTTTCTCTTCTTTTCTCCAAGAAAGTAAAATAATTAAAAGTTAATAAATCTGATGTCCCTATTCCTCCAGAAAATAGGTGTATGTATTGTATCAGACTTGCTCCCTATTTATCGGGGGAAAATATGTTTCAGGCTACGATATCCCAAAACGTTCAAGATAGAGCCGTCAATAGTCATCAATGGTTGAGAAAGCACAATTATCAATATATACATGGAATGTACTAGGAATTAATAATAAATTACAAGATATTTTATTTCAGTTGGAAACATTAAAACAAGATATTATAGTTATAACAATAATGAAGAAGAAAGGAAGTGGAGTGGAATGCCCGGGTAATTATGGAGAAGCCAAAGGTAAATGAGCAAAGAGAGAAGTTACATTATTGGTTCAGAAAACTTCAGAAGTATATTAGGTGTTGGGAAGCAGTAAATGAAAATTTGATAATAGCAAATTATTGGAGTAATTCGGAGTGAAGATTTGTGTTGGTGTGTATAGTGTAAGGGAAGATGCAAATATAATAAATAATGATATATTTTTTGGATCACTAAATATTAGATAATGTTCACATGACATTGGATAATATCAGCTGGTCAAGAGGAATTGTGATGGTTGGGGATTGTAATAGTACACTTGGTAGGAAAATTGGCATAACATTTTCGGTTCAATCAGAGAAAATGTAATTAATGATAATGGAGAGAGATTTATTGATACACGTGAACAAAATTCATTAAAAATATGCAATGGATGTTTTCAACATTAAGATATAGGTACATAAATTTACATGGCATCCAGATTTATTGTGCACATCTGTAATTATGTGGTGGTGAGATAGAAGACACCGTTGGACCGACCTCCATGAAAGTTGGCACTTCTACACGTTTTTTCACCCAGAAGGTTTATGTGCTGTTAATTTTGTTGTAACCCCATTACGTGGCGCTGTAGAACAAAACTAAATATTCACGTCAAGTCCAACCCGCAACACACTGAGAAGCATTTCGAATCTATATCGTTAAATAACTCCTAAACAAGGCGTTCTAGGGCCTTAAAAACTAAAATTTTGAGGACAAAGGGCTCAAAGAAACGTTTTATACACAGTAATATACAGAATGAGCTCTTTTTTAACATTCTATTACATTTTTGCTGGTCTGGCGCTTCCCGATATTACCTCACCTGCTCAGAGACGTGCAGAATCTGCAAGTAAATGTGAATGAGAGGAACAGAGAGAGACAGACAGGCAGGGACAGGGTGAGGGAAGGAGGGAGAGACAGTGAAAGAAGGTGAGGGGATGGGAAAGAGGGAGATGAAGGGCAGAACAACCGGACGTCTGCCGGGTCGAGTTAAAAAAAATCTTATTTTATGTTCACTATTCTTAGTTTCTAATTAGTGAACCAATAATTGAGATAGTGAACATCTGGCAACCCTACCCGGCCCTGAAGCTGCGGGTCTCACCGGTTGCCCGCCGACAAGCACTGGCGTGATAAGCACATGCGAAGTGGACAGGCCACTTGAGCCGCCTTGCGTTAGATAACACGATCGATGAATGCAAATGTATTCACAAGGATTTTCTTCCACTCCGATGTGGCAATTGCGGGGTGCGAATTGACAGAGATCGTTCCCCACACCTTGAGAGTTTCAAGTTCCCTGCTGAAGAAGAATTAAATTCTTCTCACGAGCACAATCAATACACTGAAGGTTCCTCGGTTATGATTTCCACACTTTGAAATCTTCAAATTCAAATCAAGGAAACTGAACCAGAAAACATTGTCGAGAGCCTTTTTAGAATTCATTCAGACTGAGCTGCGTGAGATGTTCTTGATTTCACTCATCGATTATTTGATTCATCCCATCCTGGAGTTTTGAAATTGGAGAAATCTCTCTGGTGAAATCTGCCAACTCGCATCCCAGGCAAGTGATACTAGATGACAGTATTTGTCCTTTCGTAGACACTCTCCTGTAGCCTTAGATCAGTTCGTGTAAACGCTTCATGTCGAGTTTTTGCTGCGATTCGGAAACCGTTACGTTTGTCTGGTTGATTCTCTTTCTTTGTAAATAATACATACGTACATTAAATGCGGGACAATCATCTCTTCAATAGAAATGTATCGGTTCTCGAATTTTCTTTCCCAACTGATCTCTGGAACGATTTAATTCCGTTCTTTGCAAGCGAATGATTATAGTGCTTGTACATCATGAAAAATTTTATTTCTTAGCATTTCCTAATTGATAGGAGGGATTAGATATCTTTAGCGAAATAAAATTCTCAGAATAACTGACCGCGGCTAGTGGGCGACCCCCTTTGTGGTTGGTGGCAGGTTCAAATGTCTACGTCTCGATTCAAGTCACGATACGACGCGACCCAGGAACTTCAGGGGAACAGATGCAGTGGGGTTGCCAGATGTGCTACGAGCTCTTTCCGTCCCACTAGTACGGAATTTCCCCAAATAACCTCTCCAATGAAAGAAAATTCCCCAACTTTATAACGTAAAATTATGACAAACGACATGAGCTGTCCCTGACGATTCCATTGGCTGCTCCTTAAATTCAAATAAATTCAAATCAACCAATCATCGAACTGCTTGAAGCCCTACACTATCTGCCTGTCGTTTATTTTTCTTTTTTTTTGATACATTAAAAATGAGAATGACGTCTATTGTTTATTTTTTATTCATAATAATTGAGAGAATAATATTTCTATCTCTATTCTGGATGAAAATAATTTCTCCCAAAAAATCCCCAAACATTTCTCCGTCCATTTATGTTCCCCATTCTTTTCCCACAACGAAAACAAATACCCACTTTAGGATAAAATTCCCCAATCTGGGAACCCTAAGATGCACAACCGGCCACCACACTCCGATTAACCAGAAATTAGTATTCCAAGGGGCATTGGATTAATACGTAGGGCGATTCGTCAGCAGAAAGCTAACAAAACCATCAATCGCGAGCTTTGTTACAACTTACTTTTTTATATTTAAGCTTCCAATAGGATAACCGCATCCCAGCTGATAAAAAGGCAGTTCGCCCGAAGATTTAATTGGAGTGTGTTTGCCCCTGCGAGCGACCGCGAGCCCGCAACCCGAGTGAGCCTTACGGCAGCAGGGTTGCCTATGTGTTGTGAGATTTTTCCCTACCACTTCTACGGAATTTCCCCAAATAACCTCTCCAATGAAACAAAATTCCCCAAATTGAAAACGAAAGATATTCTCCAAATTATGGACAAACGACATGAGCTGTCCCTGACGATTCATTGGATGTCCCCTCAAATTCAAGTAATACAAATTAACCAATCATCCTCTAGGCTGCTTGAAGACGTATACTGTCTTCGTTTTTCTCAGGTTTTTCTTTCTTTATGCATGTAGTTTATTTCTCTCTTTTTGAGATAAAAATGAGAGAGAAAAATGTCTCGTGTTTCTTTTTTATTCATAATAATTAAGTGAATAATATTTCTATCTCGACTCCGGATGAAAATAATTTCCCAAAAAATCCTCAAACATTCCCCGTCCACTTCTTTTTCCCATTCTTTCCCCACAACGAAAAAATCCCCATTTTGGGGACTAAATTCGTCAACCTGACAACCCTGCGCGGCAGTCGAACGCACTAGTTTCGCGAGAACTCTACAGTCGTGGCCCATGGAATAACAGTTATTAAGAAAGTTTTATGTACCCCTGGACCTGAAACACAGCAGTTATTTACTACTTTCATCTTTCGCACCAACACCATGCTAGTAAACTGGTTGTTCGTTTGGTCACATTTTAGACATATACCTCATATGGTGCCATTTTGCTACGATTAATCCCGGATATCGTCAAGGATTGATTCACTGAGCACGCACCTAATTCACAGATTTTCCAATGCATTGGTCGGCCTACGGCTCCACAAAACTGACTGGCAGAAGCGTCCGTTCAAATTGGGCGCTCAGAAGTAATGACTCAATATTGTGAAGGCGGTTCCATACATTCTGCATTCGCCGAGCAGCGAGCTCGCCCAATCCCGACCAGCTGATACAAATGTTCGCTTCCTTTGATGTGTCCAAATAACCGACACACGGAGGGGTAGGGCGAGCGTCGAATGTTCGTCACTCGGCAAATAGCAAGCAGCTCATCCACACTACTCGGGATTCTGCGAGCAGTTGCTCGCTGCCGCCGAATAGCGAATGTGTGAAGCCGCCTTTATGAACGAACATTTTAGCTATAAAATGCTTCTCAAACATTTAATATTAAGAACAGAGACTAGAGAGGATCACCATTTACATGACAATTTAAAACATGCGACATTGAAGATGTACTAAAAATAATAATTAGAACATTCCAGGAGTTTTGTTAATTTTCAAAAGCCCTCAATCGTATTTATCGTTAATTCTTACGCCGTTCCATTCTTTAATTTTCATTTTTTACAAAACTGCTCTTTAAAAAGATTTTGTAGACTGAATTAATAATACCTATAAAACACGATACTATTTAAATATTCTAGTGTGTGGCATGCGATTTCTTCATAGACAATTACTCGACCATTTCACTTAACATGGACAAATGAGGCATTGCCCTGTTCCATGCTGTCACGGGCGCGGCCCCTACTATGACACGGCGGTCATATACACGGTGGTCCTGTGGGCGCTGCAGTCAGTTTGAATTGCGCGCCCGGAAGTAACAATTTAACCACATTTTCTTTACTTTTTTCCTCCAGAAAAACTGAATCTGCCATTCTTTATGAAAGCATGATTTTAATAAAGACAGGCAGATACAGCTTTATTTTGCATTATTTTACCACGGTAAATTCTGGATACCTGTAGTCTTAATAATCTCTCCTTTCCCCTAATCGAAAGTTCCACAAAGAAAGAACCATCTAACAGAATATTCATGTATTACATTTTACAAAACTTAACAATGCTTATTGGGAACCAATGAAGACAGTCTTCATGTTGGGCACCGTGGGCACAATCAACCAATTCGTTATTCGACCGAGAGTAGCGCAGGAGCAGCGCTGAATACGAAAAAACGAAGTGTACTGTGTCTCATAAGAACATTCAGCGCACACGATTTCATACGCTTTTTAATACCTTTATCTTCTATTTTACGTGTATTAACTGGGTTAAAAATTAAAAGATACATAGTTCCAACTTCCAAAGCACATTTGCCCATATCTCTCCTGTGATATGAATGCTATCGTTTGACAACTCACGGCGTGTTACTGTAAACAAACAGACCACGCCCTCCAACATGAGTCGGAAGAAATAAGCGACAGGTACTTTATCACACGCGAAATAACGGTGATAATTGGTGCGCCTTTTCGGTGGCACGTAATTCAAAGTCGCAACGTCCAAAATTGTGAAAATCAGTGAAATCCCTAGTAGAAAACTCACTCTTCAGGACTTTTTAGAAGTCGCGACATGATATGAGACTGACAGTTAGCTTTATTTCATTGCAGGTGGCATGGTTCTCATTTAATCTCTTGTCGACTGAACTATTTTCATAATAGGAAGACTTTTGGAGTGTGTTAAAGTGTTTGTCACAACTGTTTGAAGAGAGCATCAACAAGTATGTAATTTCTTTATTTGAAGAAATAAAATTGACACATTTACTACATGCAATGACTCAAATTTCTGAATTTATAGTGTCTTCCCTACAGCTGCTTGTGAGGGGAGGATTTCAGCCACTGAATATCTGCAAATTGGCTTTATGCATGTTAACAAGAAATCACTCATTGGTCCCAGGAACAACCAAATCATCAGGCAAGTAACGTTTTCCAATTTGTTTATTTAACATTTTTTAAAATCATTTCGGGTGCTGAATATTGTATTAAATATAAATATTTATATTTATATGTAGCTGTGAATGCTAGAAGAGACCAAAATTCACCATATCAAAACACAAGCAATTTGGCAGAATATACTTTGGCCCGTTTGGATGATGTGCTGAATTGGGCAAGGAAGGTACATTTGTTTCAATTATTTTCTTTAGTTTGTAATAATGATCACTTGAATAAGGAGTGTTACCTCTGATGTGTAGAATAACAAGGAAAAAAGTAAGGTCCAGAGTCAGAGGAAACAATAGGTTTTTTGGTACTAAGCATATAAAGGGTCCCTGCAAAGTATTTTTTTATTGTTGATAACAGTAGGAAGACAATATAGAACCATTGTCTATGAAATGAACAGCCTGTATTTGGAAGATTGCCGTACACACTATCACACAACCAATGGTAGTTTGCAAACTTACATTGTCAAGGAATTGTTATGTCAAGGAATTAAATTATTTGGTTACAGTCAATGCATTAAGTGTAATCATTATTAGGTACTTAATAAGCTGAAACTTGCTTAAGAAATCCAGCATTGCTCAGACATTTTTTATTATTATCGTTAGAGAGTGGATTTCTATGATTTTCCATATTTTTGTCTGCTGCTTCAGAGCATACATAAGTAAAATTCCTTGACATTTTGTTTGAACTGGGTGCTATATAAATTACATAATATGTTAGCGCATATTTGGCTGATTTTTCCTGCTGGTGCATATTCATGTAATTATAGGAGCACATTTACATACTTTTTTAAAATAGAGACTTATCTCTAAATTGTTTCATGTTTTCATAGATTCTATTTGTTTGTGAGCATTCATTGATTAAAAAGAGCTTGTCACATTGTGTGTTTAATTTTCTTTTCTATTTTTGGTAAAATACTTGTACAAATATAGAACATTATATTTTTTAAACTAGGCACAAGACATGCAACAAGACATACTAAGTTGAATATGTACTTCAGTTATTTCTCCTGAAAAGTAAGGTAGATTATGTTATGTTTGCACAAAAAATATCACTTAATTCCAATTTTGCTGAATTTTATCAAGAAAGGTTTCTATAAGAAATGGAATATTGTTAATTTTAATTCATATTAAAGTAGATCATAAATTTATATATTTTTAGGTCATAAATTTATATTTTTAAAAGCATATTTCAAGATTTTTTAGGGCATAAAAATCCTCTCCCTAATTATCAGGTATTAGATTCCTGGCTTACATGGTATTGCCCAAGTTTTGCATAAAAATGCTTTACCCTTTCTTCCCTGTTTAGGTGAGAAAAGGTGAAGTATCATAAAATTTACAATTTTTGTTGAAGATATAACTTAGTCTGTTAATATCAAACTGAAATGCATCACATTGCTTTAGTATTCATTTTATATAATATATAGGAATTCTATCTATTCCCACTCTGTTTGCCGACATTATTATAGTGCAGTCCTGCCCCACTCAGCATTGCCTGGACTTGCTCTACCTTACTGTGTTCCCAACCCTCAAGTTCCTAGACTACTTCTCTTATTTTCTAACTGAAAGAATTAAGATATCCCTACTAAAATTAAATTAAAATACACTTTTACTCACACCCATGCATTTTATGAAGTTTATAAAAATGATTATTATATCTTACCAATATAATAAGCATACTTCTCTGCAAAAATCATCCAATCTGTCACAGTTTTAGTATCAACATTTGCAAGTATTTACATATTCTAGATTCATGCTTTTTTCTATTAATTTAATCTCTCTTATACCCATAACACACTCATATCTACTGTAGATGCAATTAAGATCAATTTCTCAATTTCCAACTTTCCTTTATAAATATTGCATGTTTGAAGAAAAACTGGCAAATCATTCATTAGGTTATCATTCTTAAATAGAAACAGTTCACATTATGCAATAGAATGTAAAATAAACAACCACTCACCAGAGGTAATATACATTTTCAATGGTTGTTTCAATATCTTTGTAATAATATTCTTCATTAATTAATTCTTCTGTTACACTTTAAATTTCCATTAAATGCCTCAGGATAACACACAGATAGTTGCAATTCTCTGATCTTGTTTGATATTTTGATTTTAACAGTAAGCTACTGTAGTTAGTCTGCATATACTCAAAGCAATTTTGTAATTTTACGTTTAAAAGTAGCACAAATCTAAAGTAACATTTTGAATTGCAACTTTGCTATATTTGGTTGTTGGTTTCTCAAAAATATTCCTGTCAAATTTGGAAGCAATCACTTCAGTGGTACTAATTTGTTTTGGCATCACTCATTGCAGTGGCGGCTCTACCGTAAGGTCACATGGTCACGTGCCCTCCCACTTGTAAAGGAAAATATTAATAGTGGACTGAAATGCGTGTCATATTATCGAGTAATAATTCTAGAGAATTTACGTTAAAGTTTTCACTGGCGATATCGATACTATTACACAGCGCAGATAATGAGGTAGTTGTGGCAACAGGGCGAAGTCCGCAAGCTTCGTGTGACCAGCTCCCTCCCGTTCAGCAAAGCTTTTCCTCATAGTGCGAGGAAAAAAGGGAGGGGGTAATGCTCCCTTAAGGCCCTTCACGGTCACAAGTTTTTTGTGACTGCCACTGCAAGCGCCACTTTACAGATGTACAAACAACGCTCATAGTGTCTGAGAAATGAAATGCTGATTAGCTAGGACCCGCGTAATCTTCATAATATCAGCAGCTGTGATTCTGTGAGATTTTTTTTTCTTGATCGTGAGCGTTTGTTGTTTCAATTGAATTGGTCTCTCTTATCACTCAGCCTAGTTAATATGTGAGAAACCAATGAGGAATTTCAAGTGTTTTTCAGTTTACAGCGCTTAACTTCAAAATAAAATTTTTATTAGTTATTTTCTAGCTTTTTGTTTTGTGCCCTACCTGGCCTGAAGTTTAGGAGCCGCCACTGACTCATTGTAAACAACTTGTCTGTTGCACAAAAGAGAAGTGCAATTTTGTTCTCAGTAGTGGTATTAACCTGTGTTTCTGTCGTCTCATATTAAATGTGCACTGGCAAGAAAAAGGGTGTGTGGCAGTGCAGTAGTTGATAACCTGGGAGAAGACAATTCTAATGCTCAAAGAAAGTTAAAAGAAAAACATCAGGAAAATTGATGGAAAAACGAAACCGAAAAAAGGAGGAGGAGAGAGAATGAAGAGAAAATTGAAAAGGTAAAGATTAATCAAAATGTTTAAAGAATATGTATATGATTTACCTAATTTCAAGCCTTAAGATGGAGAAAAAAAATAAGAAAGAAAGGTAAAAGAACCACTATTGTAATGAAAAGAAATTTATCAGTGATGTGGGTAGAGATAGATTATAACAAAATTATCTGGAAAGAAGAAATTTACCACAAATGTTGGGAAGAAAAGGAATGTTGACAAGAAAAGGGCAGATTGAAATTTGACATTTAGTTACTTACTAACATACAGTGCATTAAATTGATTCAGTAAACAAACCCTTATTATTATTATTATTACCAAACCCTTATGAGTTTTGATGGTCTAAAATAATCAAGTGTTCATGTTATAAAAATTTGTTTTATCTGATTATTATATATGTGAATATTGCTATTTTTCTTCACCAGGACCCAAATTTTCTTTGTGTTATGGCAAAATTTACGTTAAGTGAGTCCATTCTAAAGAGGATTTATTGTGAATTTATTTAACTATATGAACTTGGCTACTGTTCTTGTATTGCTTGTGGGAAAAATTTTATGTAGGTTGGATGTAATATTTTACTTTCAATACTGATCAGTTTTTAGTCGAGTCTTGTTCTTAGCTTTTCTTTTGAAGTTGTAATGAAAAGAAATGTCTCTCCTTGCCCCTACATCAGGAAAACAAACAGAAGAATCAGTGAAAGAAATCATGGAGATTCTTGAATGTACATTAGAGATTTAACATCAAACAATCATACTGATGACTGTTCTCTTGGAAGAACGGATACAGCTATGAATTTCTGTCTTTGATATATTGATTATTAAATGGTGTGATCTGTTGAACAATGTAAATAATTGAAGCTAATTTGAAATACTTGAAATCCAATGATTTGTATTGAATAAATTTATTCTTAATCTTCATATTTTAAATCTTAGAAATCACTTTATCTCAATGTTGAGTGTGCTTTAAAATTCTTATTAAAAGATATTTTGTATTGTTGGGTATATTTTTTATCTTTTCTCGTGTGACGTTTATTATTAGACATTCATTACTTTTAGCTTGTGTCTATGTATTATAATTAAAAAATAATGTTCAAATTATTAAAATATGTTTGCACTTGTTGAGCTTGGATTGTATGTTGTAGCCAAAGTGAGTTAACTTACATACATGCATTTATGCTTATTGTTCTGATTTGAGTTTCACTTCATTTTTCAGTCATCGATGTGGCCCCTGACATTTGGATTGGCTTGTTGTGCTGTAGAAATGATGCATGTTATAGGCCCTAGATATGACATGGACAGGTTTGGTGTTCTGGTTCGACCATCACCAAGACATGCTGATGTCATCATTGTGGCTGGGACGCTCACTAATAAAATGGCACCAGCTCTTCGAAAACTTTATGACCAGGTAAATTTAAATGTAATCATAAATATTTTTTCTGTAATGCATAATGACATGATACTTATGTAAATGTCTACTTGATTTGTTCTGAAATGTGGTCTGTTTAGTAATTATTTTGGTGAATAGGTACATGACTAGAAATAAACGTTTTATAATGGAAGATATGGAGTTGGTGAAACCTATTTCAATGTTGACATGAATCTGTTGGGGTAGATTGAAGTGATTAGGAATAGGAGTCTTGTCTGTCTGTTTACAGATGCCAGAGCCTCGCTGGGTCATCTCCATGGGCAGCTGTGCCAATGGTGGAGGTTACTACCACTATTCATATTCTGTAGTCAGAGGCTGTGACAGAATCGTCCCTGTGGATATTTACGTGCCAGGTGATTCCTTTCTGTCTTCATTCTCTTTGTTTATTAATTGGATAATGTGAGCAGCAACATTCACTTCCTTTGTGTGAAATAGGATTAGCAGCACATTACAGTATAAAACTTAAGAACACAGAAATAAAAAGCACCCAATTTACGCAAATTGACTGTTCTTTTTATTTGTGTTAATTTTCTTTCTGAACAAATATATTCATTTCTTATGTAAATAAGAAACAATTTACAGGTTTTTGAAGTATTTACACGTTTCTGAAATGCAAATTTTTGTGTAGAAAGTATTTTTTCAAACAAACTTTTGAATGGTTATTGTGGCTCAATTGTTTGGGATATCCAAGGAGTTTATTAGACAAAATATTCTTAAAATTGTTTTAAGAGCTTATTTTCAAAGTTTCAACATTTCCTCCTTGGAGACCCTGTATGTAGCATAAATTAATATTTCAAGTTCTTCATAATTGTTGATGGATCCACTGACACTTTCTACAAACATTATTTGTTAATTTCATTATTCTTGGTTGAAATTTCCTTATTCATCTTGAATATTGTGCAACGATGTAGAATAAGAAATTATATATATGACAAAAATACTTTACCAGCTCTATCATATTTCATTGCAAAGTAGCAATTGAATATTAACATTCTGAACAAATTTCTTTAATAAGATAATTTTGGGTCCAGCTTAAAATAACAAACTAGTGTTGATTTTCTCCTACAGCCCATCTTCAGTCTTTGTTAAAATGTATGTTGCAAGTTGATCAACATAACACACAGGGTTGTCTTCTCTTGTTAAATCTGCATTAAAATGGTTTAAAATCAGAATTGCTCTTCATAAATTGCAATTTTATACCAATACATTTCATTGAGAAACATGTTGAGTCACAAATAAAATGTCTTTGAACAGATTGAGTACTGGAAAAGAAATTAGCATAAAACTATTGGAGTATTTTAATATTCTGTTACACCCTTTTTTACTGCAACTCATTTCTGTGACTAAGCAACTATGGAAGCAACAATTTGAGGTCAGAATTAACATATTTCTTTTGTTAATTGATGGAAGTCATTATAATATGGTCTGTTTGCTAAATTAAAATTGCAATTGTTGAATTGATAACTTAGACATTGAATATATAAAAGAAACCACAGTTGTCGTGGTACTTTTTTTTTTATTTACTTAGTGCTTTTTGATCACTTTGCAATCATCTTCAGTGCCAGTTAGCAGCAACTGGAACAATGATTGAATATTCCAACTAAGAGTTGTATTTGTGTTTTGATGAGTAATTCTTATTTTCAATGTCATCTATAATTCTAACATTTTTCTTACATAGGTTGTCCACCTACTGCAGAAGCACTTATATATGGAATCCTTCAATTGCAAAAGAAAGTGAAACGTACGCGGACACTGCAGATGTGGTTCAGAAAGTAAGATGAAGTTGTTGAATTTAATTATCAGATAATTGTGTGAAACACATTGTATTTTTAAAAATATTATATTGTTGTGTAAATTTGATATTACTGATGTAGCATGGAGGGATTTAAAGGGTGAGATTAACCTTTTCACATTTCACATCTTTACACATATTTCCACATTTGCAAAATACATAGTCCAAAATGTGCCAATGTTGGATCTGAACATGATGGTATAAAGGGCAAAACAAGATTTGTGAGCTTCTTGTTAAGATCTGAGATGTGAGCATTCCACTTTAGGTTTTCTTGGATGATCATGCTGAGGAAGATAATTTTGGACAAATTAAACATAAACACAGGGCAAAAGAGATAAAAATATTTAAATTCTATAATACTATAAAATATTTTACATAATAATTTGGATTGACCAGAACAAATTGATTCCATGAATTTTGTCAATTTGAATGGAACAAGAATAAAATCCAAATTATTTGCTGTGCCTTATTCTCACAACAATTTATTTTACAACGCGACTTTTAATAGATTGTAAAGATACAGTTATTGTACTTCTAAATCATCTGACATTGGTAACGACACTATACAAGGTTTTCACAACAAAATTATTGATCTATTAACGTAAGTTTATTTCTTCAAATTATGTATTGTAATAATTTATTTTTATATTGTACATTTATATGTCATTAAGATACTTTTATCCTGTCAATAAAATTATTGGTTGATTGATCAACAAGGCATAAATTGTGTCATATGCTATCCATCATAATGGTGTACGAATGTATTGTAACAGTTCTTGTGGTGAAATAAAAACGAAGATATTTATTTTAACAAAGTTGTTTATTTTTTTCTTAATTTACTCTAAAATACTGATTTATATACAGATGGACTTTTATATTTACATTGCAATTCTGAATTTATTCACTTTAATGTTTTCACACGCCTCACTTTTTCTTTTCTTTCTTTTTACTTTATCACTACCGCTTATGCCAAGGGTCCCCACTCCTATGCCCGCGGGCACCAAGGCACCCGCAAATATAAGATTTAGATGTGCCCGCTGCTCATAAAAGTGCTGTGCGATTGTACGGCTTTTACGTTTCGGTCCTGACATGAGTATTGCGAATAGCAGTGTGAGTAGTGGCAAATTATGAAGAACCTGATCCTATTCTTTATAGTAAAGTACGTTGGCTCGGTAAGTGCAAAACTCTGTCTATATTTTTCAACTTACTTGAAGAAGAAAAAAATTATCTCAATTCCAAAAACAAACATTTTGCTGAATTAATGGACTCGACTTCAGTCACTTCAAAATCAGTCTGAAAAGTGATTTCAACAGACCATTGAGCCAATGGTCTGTCAACATTTTTTGTCAATCCTTTTACTTACCAAATTAATGTAAAGAAAATGGCTGCACAAATTGCAGAGCTTGTTCAGATAAACAAAGAAGTGGATCTATAAATTTTGGACCTTCAGAACGACATTACTCTACAATCAATACAACAGATGAGAACTTCTGGAATATAGTTGATAAAAATAAATTTCCATTTTTGAAAAGAGCATCATACAAAATAAAATCGTTTCTGGTTCCAAATATTTGTGTGAATCATTGTTTTCTACAATGAATATTATAAAATCAAAATACAGATCTCGACTAACAGATGAACATCTTGATGATTGCTTACGAGTGGCAATATTGCCACACTCTTACTAATTACGAAGACATTTCCAATAGAATGTAATGCCAAAGATCACATTCACTTGAGATTTCTACTTGATACAAATAATTTTTACATTTTTATTTAGTAATTATTGGTGATGTGAGCTAATTTTATCCACATACATCCATGATTTTGAATTAATTTGGATAATGAATGATTAGTTCCACATCTCTTTCTCTGTAATCATGTCCTTTCCACAGTTGTGTTTTGACACCATTTTTACTGTTTATTTTTTGATTTTGGTATATTATTTTACTGTTTATTTTTACATATACGATGTTTTCACCTTTTGGAGAAGTATTTGAGTAAAGATTTTAATTTTAATTTTTGGTTAAACGTTTATTTTGGCAGCAAAGACCCATGCGTCATTATGTAAATATGTGTGAAGTAAGATATTCACTAACGATCGTCCCGCCATCTATGTTACATTGCCAATTTATTTTACAAAACAATATAAACAATGATTTTCATGCTTAAATTGTATTTTTTGATTAAACATTGTTTAGCACATTTTGTATATTATTATAAAATGTCCAACTCTAAATATAACTCGAAAAAATTAACTGTGCCCGCCGACTCACCGGCATCATAGTGTGTACTCATAAATGCAAAAAGGTTGGGGACCGCTGGCTTATGCAGTAGAGAGAAAGTTATCTAATGCTGCGAAAAAAACAGCAAATTTTCGAATGAAAATCTCTTATTACAAGTTGCAAACGTTCAAAATTGTTTTGGCTCATTAGCGTTTTGTTTGGCTTGTTGGCGTTTTATGTCTCTACAAAAATGTTCAATGTTGCCTAATACTGAATAAAGAAATCAGTCACAGCAGTGCGGTTCAAATGTGGTTTGTTATCTGTGATGGTGTGCGGCGCAACACATATAGTCGGACTGCAATACAGGGTGTCCGGGGAGGAAACGTCGAAACTTCGAAATTAAGCCCTTAAGACAATTCTAAGCATATTTTGTCTAATAAGCTAGGTGGATGTTCCGAATGGTTGGGCCGCAATGAGCCCTCAAAAGTTGGTTGGAAAAATTGATTTCTAGGCAAAAATTTGTATTATGGAAGCATAGAAACACTCCGGAAAGATGTAAATTGTTTATTATTTACAAAAGAAATGAATATTTTTATGTCTGAACAAATATATTCATTTCTTTTGTAAATAATAAACAACTTATATGTTTCTGGAGTGTTTTTATGCTTCTATAATGCAAACTTTTGCCTAGAAATAAATTTTTCAAAACAACTTTTGAGTGCTTATTGCAGCTCAACTATTCGGAATATCCACGTAGTTTATTAGACAAAATATGCTTAGAATTGTCTTAAGAGCTTATTTTCGAAGTTTCGACGTTTCCTCCCCGGATACCTGTATATCAAATCTGACGGTACCGTTGATAATATTCGATAAATAGAAACTTTGATTATATATATATATATATATATATATATATATATATATATATATATATATTGAAATATACCTTTCTCAACGTCTCATCAAAAGCGTGGCTGTAATCATGTCCTGTTCCAAATTTATTAAGATTTGGGCGCCAGAAACAGGTTACATGAATTACTACCAAAGTTTTTCTATCTGATTTAACAAAAATTATCTAAACATCCAGCTAGCTTGGGTCGATGGGTCCGGATACAAATACTCGCTATCGCCTCGATAGCCGATTACCTGATCTGCCAACTATACAGTATGGCGTGGAATCTGAAATGTAATAATTATGCTTCCAACTAATTAACAATTATGATTGACAAATGAAAAACTCTTTTCTTTTCCAAAGAACAAAATTCAACAATTTATTTAACTTTAAATTAAACAATTAATATGATGGTCATGACCCTTTTTGAAATAAATTGTCTCTTTTATACTGCAGTATTTTTTACCGTTTGTGCATGCCAACGCTCCGTGGTCGCTTCTCACTTGGCCTTTGTTAATTCCAATTTCCGCTTCTTTCTTCGTTCTTGCGCCGCTGCTGACACGTCCAGTCCACACTGCCTAAACTATTTGTTAGTTCTTATCCGACGCTCCCCGGTTCCTAGTCTCTCCCACTGGTTATGTAAACTATTGAAGTCCAACTGCAATGTCCGAAAATCGGAACAAGTCCTCCGCGAAATCACTTCTGGTAAATTATTTTCAAAGTCCGGAAACAAACTATCACTTCTCTCACAAGAAAACTATACAAGTCTCACTGTCCCACTATATTGTCTACAACGATCTTTACGCTACGGCACCCAGAGAGAGAATGTTCGATCTACACTCCACGACACCCAGAGACGGAATGTTCGATCTACACTCCACGACACCCCGAGTCAGAATGTTCTGTTTAATGCATTTTTAAACCCTTTATGGCTCGGTAGGCGTCCATCCTTCTATTATTTCAAAACACGGCGGCAACATTAGACTATCTGATCTTTAATAGCCAACCCGTGCGTCTCTTACAAATCCGAGTAGCCGCGACCTCAGACAGTCATTCGTTTTTGCACCAATTACATCTTATGTTCTTCAGCCATCTAGCCGGCGTCCTGACGTCATCAAGGCCCGTGAATAGTTTGTTGACCTTGCCAACCTCTGCGCTGACGTTGCTAAGGCCGCATATACCGCCATATTGTATACTCATTTATAGCTAACATCATTAAATGAAATCTATCATATTCTGGTATATCACAATATATATATATATATATATATATATATATATATATATATATATATAAATTTTCCGATTTCTTTCTACAGTTTCACGACTTGTGCGTCACTATCTTTTCCAAACCACTTGCTACATCTTTAATTAAGTTCACTTTTTCTCATCGTCAAGGGATTTTAGTTTCAACATTCTTAAGCACTTAACAGCAAACTGAACATGCACTGAACTGAAGAACTAACATCGAAGGGCAGGCCATGGGGCAGGGCCATTAGACGAAGGGGCACGCGATTGACCTTCAGATCGCTTTGGCGCACGCATTCACACGATTGACAATATTCCTCGGAGAGGGAAACGAAGAGTGAGTTATCTTTATGAGAAAGCTGGGAACTAAACGAAGAAAATGAATTAGTGTTGTATAAATATCAAGTCAATTCAATTCTCAAATAAATATCCCGAAGGAAGTTATATTTTCCGTAGTAGTAATACTCTCCTTCCAAATTAAACAATACTCTTTTTTAAAAACATAATTTATAATATGTACTGTACATTTTCATTTCATAGAAAAAAGAAGTTCGTAAGACGAGAAAGTAAAAATTGCCAGAGAAAATTTGTTCGATATTTACGATTATATATATATATATATATATATATATATATATATATATATATAATATAAATATGAGGTCCAACTGTATATAAAAGTATTAAAACGATCCAAATATTCCGGCATAATAATAATTTCTCGTGTCCCTTCAGGGACACTAAAAGGTGTTTTTAAGGGTTTCGGATGGATCGATTTCTCGTCCATCAGCGTATGTTGCAGCATAAAGTGTGCCCTTCAGGGACACGAAAACATATTTTTAAGGTTTTGGGATGGTTCGTTTGCTCGCCCAGTGGCTCTGTAGTGTGTGTGTCCTTCAGCGTAATAAAATCAATTAAGCATTGCTTTACCTGTCATGAATTGTTGAACAAATATATTATAGTATTTAAGTATTATTACCATAACTTCACAATTAACTAACCAAATCTGTATGTCAGTGATCAATAATCAATCAACATAAATTGACCTAATTGCAAACCCAGATACAGCACATACATTAATTTGAAAGTTCTGAACATGCAAGATCAAATAGTACCAAGAGAATTTCGATAGTTTTCACAACGCCTATACTGCAGTTTTCTTAACTGTGTCCCTGACAGGAACAGCTGTTGACGGTTTCATTCAATCGGGAGCTTGAACGTCACCATAGTGACGTCATTATGGCGATACACAAGCTCCCTATTGGATGCTAGGAAAACAGCTGATTCCTGTCAGGGGTACAGTTCAGAAAATCGCAGTGTAAGTGGGGGTTTAGCAGTATATTTGTTATCATTCTCCTGTCTGATGGCTTAATACACTCACAAAGTCACACATATTATCAACAACATTTCGAAATTATTTGTATCAATTCGTACAAATTTTTGTCATTGATGATAGCGGAAAACAATCTCTCGAGAAAGCTATTTCTAACCTTCACATCGTGAAAGTGCATTCAATTACAAAATACAGCCGGTTAATACTGCTACTCAGCTGACCGGCGAAAGAATATTTTTCGCAGGGCGATTCGGTGACGCTCATTTGCTGTCAGAAGAACCGACTACTGCCCTGAACGCTCTGTAATTCTAATTTACGAAGAAATCTCGTAAGATTTTTCTGTTTCCCGTGCTCCCATTGGGCGCTCTATCCCACCCCGACCAGGAAGTTTGCTGTCCCTCAGCTGAGAAGACTTCCGACGTCCCCGCCTCCAGCTAAGAAGGCTTTTGACAGGACGACCTCCATCGTCGCAGGACACAATGCAATCGCGCTGAAGATGGCGCCACTGCCTTCTCCCTCCCGCGACGTTAATCCACTGACTGACACGCGGGGGCGTATCCAGCCGATCATTTTTGGGGGAAGGGTGGCGTCATAGATTTTTATTAAATAATAAACAAATTTGTTATCTGTATATAAACTGGATGTTGGCATATGGACAGGGTGCCCGGTGAGGAAACGTCGAAACTTCGAAAATAAGCTCTTAAGACAATTTTAAGCATTTTTGTCCAATAAACTACATGGATATTCCCAATGGATGAGCCGCAATATGCACTCAAAAGTTGGTTTGAAAATATATTTTGTAGGCAAAAATGAACATCGTAGAAGCGTAGAAACACTCCATAAATATTTAAATTGTTTATTATTTACAAAAGAAATGAATATATTTGTTCAGAAAGAAAAAATTAACCAAGAAATAAAAAAGCAGTCAAATTGTGCAAATTGGGTGCCTTTTTGCTTTCCCATATACGTACGTATAAACGGAGTGATATATGTAGTATAGGGAAAGTTATATAATGCGAGAAAAAATGGCCAATTTTTGGCGGAAAAAAAATTCATTGCCGGGCCGTGATAACGACAATGTAGGTAAAACCAGTTGCTAAATTAAAAAAAGAATCCGCCAACACGTGGTGTAGCCAGAAACCTATCTTTTGTGGGTCTTTGATATCGAAAAACCAATTGAAAGGAAAACGTCCGTCTGTCCGTCTGTGAACACTGTTGGCGCCTAAACCATACGTACTATTTCTTCCAAAATGGATATTCCACGGTCGATCTGGTTCTAGTCGAAGCTTTGAGATTTTGAAAAAGGTTCTTCAAAATTTGGGGGTACTTTATATACCCCCGAGATTTTCAAAATTTTCTCAAACAGCTCCAAATTTTTTCATTCAATTTCTTGTATGAATAGAGTAAAATGCACTTATTAACACGGCGTAAGTCCGATTTTCAAAGATAACTCTTAATTTTTGAAAATTGTGAAAGTTTGAATTTTTTCGGCAACTTTCTCCAACTACAAAATAGAACATAGAGATTTTTTCTTCAAATAAAATTTGTTCTGCATATTGAGTTCTTTCATACAGGTCATGTAAATGTTTTTCAAAATTTTAGTAGTTTTCGTGCAATATTGCGTGCAATATGTGCAATTTTAAAAAAATTCAAAAACAAGATTTTCTCAAAAACGGCTCCAAATCTTTTCTTTAAACTTTTGGTAGGCATAGTGGTAAATGTACTCTATCAGATGACATGAAAGCCATATTGCTCTATAGGTTGGGTTTTTCAAAAATTACGAAAATGTAAATTTTTTCTCACGTCGATAATATTTACATTAGCGGCGATTTTTTCACATTATTATATTTACGAGTACATGTGCTTTAAATAATGTCAAGTAAAGTTTCTCGAAAACACAACCGTTTTCTGTGAAAAGTAGCTCAAAATTTCCCATTTTCAGAAACGCTCAAACGCCATTTACTCATATATGGCTGCAAATTTTTTCTTCAAACTTTTGTAACGGATAGTGCTAATTACACTCTTTAATATGAATAAAAGTTTAATTTGAGTTATTTTTTTCTTTTTTCAAAAATTACATAATTGTAATTTTTGAAAGATCTCTCACATCTTTAATATGCACATTACCAGCATTTTGTAAACATTATTATATTTGTGAGTGTACGTGCTTCAAATAACTTCATGTAAAGCATTTTGAAAACTCAAACATCTGTGAAAATGAGCTTCAAATTTCGCATTTTTAGTAGCGCTAAAACGCTATTTTCTCTTAAAGGACACATAATTTTTAAAAGAAAATTGCCATTTATGACAAGGTTTTTGTGTTCTTTAATATTCTAAAATTAATGTTTCCGTTCTACCAAAAGGAAACCGAAAAATTAAGAAAATGACAAAATATGTACTTTTGGCCGTGATATATGGTAACTGGCAAGAAAGAGTACGTGGCAATTCCGAATAGCTAGGAAAGACCCAAGGATGTAGAAAACTAATACGGGAAAGTCTGTGCCATTCTGTAGCACCACTAGTTATTTCTGGGTTAATTATTCATTGTGGTCAAATGCATTAATTTATTATTTTGTTAATAATAAACAATTTACATATTTCTGGAATGTTTCTATGCTTCTGCAATGCAAATTTTTGCCTAAAAAGCATATTTTCAAACCAGAATTTGAATGCATATAATGGCTCAGCCATTCCGAAAAATCCATATAGTTTATTAGACAAAATGTGCATAAAATTGTCTTAATAGCTTATTTTCGAAGTTTCGACGTTTCCTCCCTCAGACAACCTGTATAAAATAGGTAAATTCCGAGACCGCGCGACCGATCTCCATGAATGTTGGCACTTCTACGTATTTTTCCACCCAGAAGGTTTGTGTGCTCTTCTCTTGTAACTCTACTACATGGAGCTGTAGAACAAAACTAAATATAAGTGAAATGCAACCCACAACACAATCGGCAGGATGTTGAATCTATATCGTTAAATAACTCCAAAATATATATTCTAGGGCCTTAAAAACTCAACGTTTCTCACACCGTAATCTGTAGGATGAGCTTTTCTTGAACATTCAATTACACTTTCGCTGATCCGGCGCTTGCCGATATTACCTCACCTGCTCAGAGACGTACAGAATCTGTGAATGAGAGGGACAGAGAGAGACAGAGACACAGAGACAGACAGACAGGGACAGGGTGAGGGAGGGGGGGTGAGAGAGTGAGAAAGGGTGATGGGAGGGGAACGAGGGATATGAAGGCCAGAACATCTGCCGGGTTTTAATAATATTGTATATTACTTTTGTAATGTGTATATGATTCTATACAATATTATATTTTTAAATAATTACATAAATTAAATGAATATTTAAATCGATTTTACCAAAGAAAGAAGGAAACAAACGAAAACCCTAGACCTTTGGGTGGGGGTGGGGGGCATGGCTTCCATGAATCCGCCAGTGCTGACACGTGCTGACGCGAACAAAGAATGCCTCAATTCGGTTTCCAAAAAGGACCCTTGTGCAGTGGTTGTGTCAATACAATTACTTTATTACAGAAAATATTTCTTGCAGTTCGCAATTCAACATATTTAAAGACTGTGACCTGTGTCCGGTCACGGACATCGAACAAGATCCGCAGCCCGATAGCGGCGCTGTCGTCGTTGCCGATATTTCGTTATCAGTAGCCAGGAGGGGATTAGCAAGGAGGGGAATCTTGTCTAATGCGGAAAACAAATCTGGTCCCTTGAGGCTCCGCATTGAGCAAGTATTAGTGTATTTACTTGTATCTGAACATGTATGCGGTCCTTTTCACGGCTTTCACAGTTAAATGAAATTGCTATGCAAAGGACAGAACTATAATAAATTATTTCTAGTGCCTCTTAATCTTTACTGTATATATTCCATAAGCTACAAAATATATAGTTCTCCGCTATTTATATTTTAT
>JAHLJT010008756.1:125427767-125435267 GCA_031308135.1 Acheta domesticus
AACATTCCTAAAGCAAGACTGATTCAAAGAATGTTGCGTCCAGTACAGAATTCTATGACATTTACACATTTTCATATTTTCCACACACTTCACGCTTTCGCACAGTAAAAAAGTCCGTGTGTAGTGAAATGCTGAGATAACAGCTAATTATTTTGATAAAACGTTGTGTCTTACCACTTTCAACACAGGTTTTTTTTTATTTTTTTAGTTTTACACACACAAGGAAAACTGTACACAAAATCGAAGTAATTTCAAACAATCACGATTAAACATTTCAATATACATCCATTAGCTGATTTGGGTGATAAAGTCCAACAATCCTGAACATTATAATTTTTAATTTACCGTATTAGCGTCCTTTCCTACCGACATTCAAGTTTATTTTCTGTAGAGGAATGTCGCCGAATGAAAAAATCGAGAACACCGAACACCTAAATAATACATCGAAGAAAAGTACAATGTACTCGTAATAGTACGTCCAAGTTAAAAATTAAGAACAAAAGTTAATAGTCCCATTCCACAAACAGGCGGAAGAGGTGAATCGAATCACTGTTGGAAACTAGCATTGAAATAGCGAAGGAAGAGAGATGCGGCAGGTGACTGGAGAGACTGATTGAGACTGAGATTGAGGAGCAAGATGTGGGGCAGCCTTATAAACGCAGCCAAGAATAAGAACTATAATGGGTTGATCCAGAAATTCCCTGACGGGTCCACAATTCCCTTGTTTTCCCTCTGCCGGCCATCCTTTCGAAGAGTTTTACGCGCGCTCTCTTGCAAGTTTTCTTTCCGCGCGACAAGTTGGCAAGTTGAGGCTCTTGCCATGACGTACGTGTGGCACAATCCAAGACCATACACTTGTCACCGACAACGATATGACAACACCACGTTGAACGACGCAGAGGAAGTTAAAACTGGCTGAAACCGATGGTTATAGAGGGGGTCATGTTGACGATCAAAACTTTGGAGCATGCGCAGTGGAATATGAGGATCAGCTGTACAAGCTGAATGCAGTTACAGATTATGAATTAATTAAAGGATGATTTGAATAATCGAGTTGCGGTAGACAGAGAAGGTTCCGAAAAAATTACGGACGTGCTCACATTTGTGGAGAACAATATTGATTTTACTTCCAAAGTGGAGTATCTCCATGAAAAAATTTTTCAGGAGCGCGAAAAATTCACATTCAGCTTTACAGTTGAAGATAGGTATTAGAAAGTCTTCCGATACCTATTAACACAAGAAATAATTTTTGAACAATATAAGGTAGGCGTGATGAAGATGCGTCCTTAAGCGATGTCGTAGGCATCCGCGGCCAGCGTCTTCATCTGTGCTGTCCGAGTTCGCCGCGTTGAAGGCTGAGGTGGCGACGTTTCGACATCACGTCGTGGTCTTCACTGCATGCCTGCAGACCACGATGGGATGGTTGAAACGTCGGCACCTAAGCCCTCGACACGACGTCACCCAGGCACCCAGATCAAGCGTCTTAAGAATACATTGACACGTAAAACTCAAACAGAAACAAAACAGAAATGGAGGCAAGCGAGTTCGGAAACACAGTAAACTCACGTAAACACGAACTCGCTTAACACGATGTTCGCCGTAATACGAACAAAACTTCGGTCCCAGCAAGAGATTTATAACGGACATTTATAAAATATACGTAATACGGACATTTATAACATTCGCACAACACGATTGTACATCGATTATTTCGCTCCTTTCGAATTCTTGTTAATGAGGGTTCACTGTAATGTCTACAATTGTTACGTGATGCGACCGGCAACTCCCGTGGTGCACAAGCAGCACTTGACCGCGGCGCGGCGTCGCGGGCGTCGGCAGGCGTCGGCGTCGGCGGGCGGCCTCTGCCGGAAGTTCGCAACAGGCGTCGGCGTTGGGAGGCGCGCTGGCACGCGGCCGCCTACGCCCCACCCCGCCGCCGCCGCCTTCCGCGTCCCGAATTACCCGCGTTTAAATGCCCTCGCGGCGCCGCGCAACGCCGCGCCGCCGCCGCCAGCGAAGACGCTCCGTGGTCACGTGACGGCCGCGCCCAGCGCGAAGCGGCGGCGGCGGCGACTGGGGCACCCGACCACGCGCGCTTCGCGTCGCGTCGCGCGGCACGCCCAATGCCGACCGGAATGTGCAACGCACGAGGGCGAATGCGTCGAGACAGTTGCAGAGAAACTAACGGCGGAAGAAGATAGACGTATGGTCCGATTAAAATAAGTTGGTGATTGACAATTGCGAACGGATGGGAAAGACGTTGACAGTTTGAGTACCACTGAGCACGTGCTCCCAGGACACGAAAATAAACGTTTGAAATAAATACTTATTGAAGTAACCAAATCATACACTCATTGTACGAAGCTACAGCTTATAAGCACAATAGTCAATCACCATCTTATTTTAATCGGACCATACTCCCAGTACTTCGCAAAGGAATTTTGACACTTGACAATGGATTGGCATATTTCATTCCACCGGGAATGAGCCTGGGCCCTTCTCTTAAACAGTCAGGTGCTCTAACAGACAGATATGGAATCAAAACTGCATTCCTTACTATTTAACTGATACGGCATAGTTGGCATGAAGGACGAAGATGAACTTCCATTTTGGTGAAGTCAAGGTGAGTTCACGAAGTACATCATGGATTGTAGAATCAGACAAGGATCAGTCACAAAATGTTGATTCTTCACGTAATGCATTCAAGATTTGTAGAACCAAACGCAACGCCGGACGTAATCACAATGGGGAAGCGAGAGGAAGGGATTCTGGAGCTCAACAAAACGTGCAGAAAGATTGTACTCCATCCCCATACGACAAATAATGTTTCGCCGGTTTTAATGTGTAGTCCACTGTATAGGAACATTTTCAATTACTATCCACTGTATATGAACGTAGTACGTTGTTCACGTCTGTACTTTATCAGTTCCAAGTTACGTGGTCGCTCTTTATGAAAATGGCACGAATGCTTTGAAAGTTGCGGTCTACAAATATAGCTTTTTTCATTCTTTGACAGTTTCTATTACAGAAATTTCGAATTCAAACATTTTTAAATCGGTGATTTCCAAATGATGGTTTACCTCTGATATTACTCCCCCGAAGACAATGATAAACCTTTCGACTGAAGCCATGACAGCACTTCCAAAAACATATGGCCGGCGCATTAACAAGAAACACGCTCGTAAATCAACACCGAGAGTGTTCGCTTCCGGCCCGACCAACACGTTCCTGAGACTCCACATTTCCTCCATTCCGACAAATGTTTTGTATTTATTTGGGTGGGAGTAACGGTTCCCCGCCGCGGCTGGTTCATCGGCCGGGTTTTAAATGCCCCCCCTCATCGGCAAGCACGCGTCGCCGGTAGCAGCGTCGGCGACGTAGCCGGCGTGCCATCACGTGACACGACCGCGCCCAGCGCCGCCGCCGCCGCCGCCACGCGAGGTCTGGCGAGAGGTGGGTGCGCACGGGCCACCGAGCTGGCGAGCCCACCTTGCAGCGGATGTAAATACGCCACCTCGCTTCAATGAATTGTTTTTGTTTTCCGCGTGTCAAATGCTTTGGTCGTTAGTATACCTCGGATTTTAGGGCTAGTGCCTTCCTTTAGGACGTTGTGGAAAATAATTGCAGAAATTTACAAATCATAAAAAAACTAGATTAAATGTCCTAAAAGGGCGGTTAATGCCTATTTTGATATTTCTTTTGCCTAAAACAAGTAATTTTGAACAATTATATTTTTCATTAAGCAATTTTTAAATGTATTATACAAAAACGCAAGTACTTTCCCGGAAGGCGAATATTCATGAACGAGGAAGACGCAATCGACTACGCACCGAAATCTCACACAACACACCAAACATTAGGAGCTGTGCAAGTCAATATAAAGATGTTTCACGATTGTCTCCGATCACCACGCACTTCTTTAAAATCGCGCCCAGCGCAGCGCAGCGCCCAGCGCAGTTGACAGGTTGAGGCTTATCGTCATGGCGCGTCGTCTACGCAATCCAGGCGAGGGAAGCCTTGGTCAGGCAAAAGTCTACTGCCGAAAAGACGAATCTTAGGTCACGTCAACACACCAGAAAGCAAAAGGGATCATTTCGAGTTTTCTCCCCACTGTGTGTGTGATTTGGATCGAATCTTGATCGAAGCTGAGCTGCTTATTATGAAAGTGAATATAATATGCATGTAATAATTCTCATAAATATAAAAATACATGACTTTCCTGAATAATAAAAGTGCCTAATTAAACGCTTTAGTGATCAGTTTGACATGTCAGAAACAACTTTCCATGCCTAATGACTTTTAAATGGCTGATTTAATCAATTTGCAATGTATTTTAAGTGACTAAAACATAACTTAATTCCTATTAGCGCCTAATTTCATAATTTTGCTACATAATTTAGCTGCTTAAATCATCACTTTTTTGTGCCTAAAATTCCGAGGTCTAATCATTAGTCCCGAGAAGATAGTGCAGGTGCCGGTGTTCCACTCCCCCTCGAACCCGGCGCCGACCTACACATCACACATCGGCTCTCAGTGTTCCGTCTTCCCAGGCATATCCTCCAGCGGGGCACCGCCCCACTCGGGACAAGTTCCAGCATATAAGTTCACGACTGCTCTCCCAACATGTGCGGTAGTGTGGTTGTAAGAGAGGATTCCTGGAAGAAGCAAGGTCCCATGCGGTCCTTGGCGCGATTAATATCCTGCTATGACATTCGCCTGGTCTTGATCGTGGAATCCACGGAAAACTACCAATAGGAGCATCCCGCTAAAATTCGCCAGACAGAGGCTAAATTCGATGCAGCTATCTGGCTAGTCAATGGAACATACTGTGGCAACAACGTGGAGGCATGTACAACGGATGTAAGTCAGGATTCCAAATGGCGCTTGACGGTGCATGGGCCTCTGGCAGAGGCCTTCGGTGCTGCAACACCAAATTTTATATGAAAAGGGAAAGAACGCAAAGCAAGTACGAAATACATTAATTTCTTGACGCTCCAGAAAAGACGGATGAATCTTAGGTAGAACAAATTAACATCTAGGAAATCTAAAAGAAAAATTATGCTTTGGAAGCAATTTGTGGCAAATCACAAGTAGAAATATTTCTAGCTGGCTTCCTGCTGAGTAAGTTTTTGCAAATATTTCCTTTGCCCATACGCCTAAGAGACCTGTAAGACACGAAAACCCTCGAAAATAAAGTCTAATGAAAATTAAAAGGAAAGTACTCGTAAAAATAATTAATCCCTTTCTGAATACGAAACTACAACTCCACGAATCGTCTACATTTTTGACTCGGAAGTTTTCAACGTTTCACATAAAAACCTAACAAAACAAAATTTCTATTTAAATAACGTTTTTTTTAAATTAATTTTCTCATTAACCACGTTTCTTCCTTAAAAATACATTCTCTCCCTCTGGTTGCCCCGAAACAGCGGTCCGGGTCCTGCACCGCTCCGATCTGGCACCGCGTCACGGCGGCAGCACTCTAACGGCCGTTGACGCGTCATCGGGCATCGTCAGAGGCGCGCCAGCGAGAAGCGTCCGCGGCTTATCACCGCCGAGCCAACGCCCAGCTGCGGGCCCGGCCCGGCCCTGTCTTGCTTCGCCTGGGTCCCGCCCAGGCGGCGTGTGAACGCGCTCTGCGATAGCGGGCTTTCACACCCACAAACAGTCTCGGTCATTTGAGGTGGACGGGACCGGGAATAGCTCGAATTATCGAAAATTATTGATTTATTAAAATAGAAATATAAACAAAGTCAAAGTATGTATATTTCAATTAAAAAATATACTTCCATTATATTATTACATTAACTGCTGAAGATAATTACATCTTAAAGTAATTGTCAATTTTTTTTAGTACATTGTTTCTTTTACGTGTGGCAATATTACGCCATCTTCTGAACTCATTGTCGCTGGAGTTGCCTCTGGTTGTAGATATATAAAACAGGTCTTGGTAATATTTTCGGGAATAAATGTATTTATTTTTATTTATTTTAATATTTTTTTGGTAAGTTAGATTTAACCTCGGATTTATTGGAAACTCGAACAATCGAGACAAGTTAGAAGCGCTTCTTCTATAAGACATGGAAGCAGGGGTGGACCCAGCCGATCATTTTGGAGGGGGGCAATCGTGGATTTTGTTAGGTTGGTAGCGTAATGTAATTTCACAATAACAATAATTATTATTTGAAACTTTTTCTAGCATTTTATGACGCGGACAGATTGCACATATTTTCTATTATAAGGTTACGATGCTGTTTAATTAAGAAATACAAATATAATAAACGGTACCCGATTACAGACGAATTCAAAGAAATAGTACTGAAAAGTACTACAGGATTTGCCAACCTGTGGTACCCGAATACAACTTACAGTTTACAAGATTTACCTTTTAGGCAGAGACAAATACTCGTTTACGAAGTTAAAAAAACAAGAAAAATTCACGCCATATTAATGCACCAGTATATAATCATATTTTTAAATTATTTAATATAGAATCAAACTCATTTTGATCTTCAATGCAATCCCTTTTGTCTATTTATTCTAAGAACCAAACATTATGGAGAACGTCTTCAATCTTTCACATGGAACTTAAAATGAATTGGGATGGGAAAAGTTGGGCATGATACAAGAAACAGTACTTTTTAAGTTAAATCCACTTTCATCACAGGCTGGCACGTGCTATTCCCAGACATCCAGGGGTTTCAGAGCTATCAACACTAACCACACACCGCGAGGCGTTTTGTTCCTATGATAAATCCTCTGTATTGACAGTTCTGACAAGGGGTATTCAACGACCGATGACAAAGCGCTGAGTACAGAGGCCGAGGAATCGAGGAATCGAAGTATCGATGCGTCAGAATTCGGACTCCGTCCTGCGAACACACGTTTCCGCCAGCGAAATTGGGGTGAAAGCCCGCTCTAATTCCCGACGGAAGTTTCTGTTTTTGTCTGTTTCGCAATCGTAAACGTTCCAGATCCGAGAGAGGATATTTCCAGATCCGAGACAGACATGGATTCTACTCGCACAAAGTTTCATTATCATTCCTTTAAGTAAGAATAGCTATATTTGATAAAACAAACGTATAAACAATAAAATACTTTTCATTTCATGCAGTAATTTTTTTTTAGATATGCCGGCCAAGGATAACTTGGCATTTCATTATCATTCCTATAAGTAAGAATCTATATATTTGATAAAACAAACGTTTAAAAAAATATTTTTAATTTCATGCGGGAATTTTTTGAGACGTACCGGCTCAAGATAGATTGCCAATAATTACTTTCGTATATGTAAGGCCAACTTCACTACATGTTTTAAAATAGAGCATACTGAAAATTGCCAAAAAAAAAAACGCACTAGTTCCACGAATACATGAAATCCAACTTGCTTAGTTTGATCACTGAATCATACTTATAACGAGTTTTCTGACGTGCACCAGTGCTAGTAAATACCGACACTGCCATCCATTCCAGGCTCCGACCCTCCAGGCGCACCAGCAC